>CM070831.1:3543859-3703859 GCA_036326025.1 Chrosomus eos | reverse complement strand
AAACGGAGGGGTAGGGGCAAGGGGTGAATTGGGATTGAGCCTAAATATTTGTCCACTACTTTTTCAAGGTATTTTTCTTAACTCGTATTTAAATGCAATTTAAAGGTGCTATATGTAATTTTCTACTAAAATGAATCCTTTTTTTATTGCCCGTGTGTGAATGGGTTGTAATCACACATTACAATGATCCACTTGTCGAGTTTTGCTATTACCTCTGAAGGCCAGTATTCCTATTTCTATGTGAAGTCTCCGGGTCGGACTTACCGCGAAATCCAACGGATGTGACGTGCATGCGCGCTCCCGAGCCTCTCCTTATATACAGTCTATTGTAGACGGTCAGGGAGTCACATCCGGTTAAAGACGCACGTTTTTTGGCTTATATCTCGGTCAATCTTTGATCAATATTCCCAAGACTCTAATCGTTCGTAGTGCTGGACGGGTCCTTTCGAACGAGCCCACCCCCGAGGTCCAACTCGCCCAGCTCCCCGAGTTATAGCCGTTCGAAATCGGGGGTCCCAGCGAACGGCGATCCGGTAGGGGGCGTCCCCGAGGCCCGCCACTCTAGCATTCGGGCAAGGGTTCCCCTGGGACCTCCTCCGCCGAATTTGAGCTCTCTGGGTCTTTGCGTTCCAGAGATACGAGCGATTTTCTTCTGAGATTGTGACGTCACCGGCGTCCGCAATTTTGCTGCGCGCCCGATGTTTTTTTGCTAATATCTCCGCGAAACCACAACCAAAAACGATGGAACTTATATCGTTCTTTTCAGCTCGACTAGATGGTCCCAACGAGCTCGGTGCTCGCCGAATCCGTCTAGTATTCGCCGAGATATTTGCGTAATAGACGGTATTGTCTATGAGTTCAAGCACGAGCGCTCTTGTAAAAATTGGTTGCAATCTGAAACATAACCGCTAGAGGCCGCTAAAAGTTACATAAAGCACCTTTTAATAATGTTTAACAATTTAACAGAACACGAAATAATGTTTTGATCAGGTTTATGAAACATGAGTAATCACAGATAAATGTGGCTCTTCACAGGGAGGTTGTGGAATACATGGTCCAACATTTCAAACCGCAGCTCTTTGGTGACCGAAAGCCAGTGTACGACGGGAAGAAGAATATCTACACTGTTTTAGCATTACCTATAGGCAGCGAAAAGGTATGTAAAGGATTTAATTGATGAGATGTTGAGAATGCGATTGAGATTGAGAAATATATTCATGATGATTGCTGGTGAAATTTTATTTATTTATTTTTATTTGGCTTTTAAAGGTACACTATGTAACTTATTTTGTTATTTATGTTAATTATTTAATTTAAAGCTGCGTTCCGTAACTTTTTTGGGTTAAAAATGATCCAAAATAAATTGAGCAGGTACATAACCAGCCAGTGTTAAAAACTATCTGCTTGCCGTAGCTCGATTCAAAACGGTAAGCGTGTAATAATGTTTTTAATTCGAGTGGTACTGGTGGATTTCCGCTGGAAATTCGAGCATGTCTTTTAACAGTAACAATTTGAGAACAAAGTATAATTTGCACGGTTTGACGTGATATGATAAGCAATCGTTAGATTTAATCAGTGCAATTTACTGCAATGCTATTTTCCCCTTAGTTGGTCATGTTACTTGTTCAGATTATATTTTCCGGTGAAAATTCTCATGTTGGTCATACTTCCAAAAAGTAGAATCAGTGATTGTGAATGACAGGATCCACACCAGCACAGCGACTGACAGCCGCACACTCTCCTCAAAACATTGTGTTCATCCGTTCTGTGCCGTGCCGAGTCACAACTTTCGTAAAGTTGATAATTCCGTGAATAACTGCATTTGCAGAGTTCGAACAGAGATGGCGACAAAGAGGAAAAACTACGGACTGCAGCTTTAAATAATGAGTCAATATACAGTACGTCACTCGCCCATGCGTGAGACTTTTCCATCTAATCTGGTTATATGTCTTTAAGCCTAGTAGGGAATGTTTTATGAACAGTAGGATAAAAATATTCATCACGCAATGCCCAAGCACAACCAAAACAATGTTCTTCTGCAAAATGCATGCAGTTTTGTTTTTTAAAAGCTAGAGGGCATAGTGTACCTTTCAAATCTCCAATACATTCCTTCATTAAACTGTTTCAAACAGCATGTTTCAATGAATCAGTTTTAAAACTCATTGATCAGTTTCAAAGCAACATGACATGAATATCGCCAAGGCTTCCCTAGCCTTAATTGTAATCAGTTTAATTTCCTACTATTCTCATTCTGGGCCTTAATTTCATGTCGTAGGTTGACTTCGAGGTGACCATCCCTGGAGAGGGGAAAGATCGCATCTTTAAAGTGTCCATTCGTTGGCTGGCGAAGGTGTCGTGGAGGCTGTTGCAGGAGACGCTGGTCAGTGGACGTCTGCAGGTCCCGCTGGAGTCTGTCCAAGCCCTCGACGTGGCCATGAGACACTTGGCCTCCATGAGGTACGCTGGGCTTGGGCTTACAGGACACTGGCAACCTGGCCCTATGATTACAGCGATACACAAAATGCAGACAGAATCACGGAATCCAGTCGTGAAAATGGAGTTTAGTGTATAACATGGAATACAGTAATAGAATGCAGTAATGGAATGTCACAAAATTAGACAATTTTTTTTTAATATGAATTAAACGTAGTGCTGTATAATTAATCAAATCACAAAATGTACTAGTGTCAAGAAATTTTGAAGTGCAAAATTGTTATTAATAGTAATAATGATAATATTTTTTAGAAATAGCACACATTTTTTCTACCATGTTTTAGAGTTCAATGTTCACTTTAGATCAGTAAACATTTCAGTTACATTTTAAAATATTAATTAAATAGTTAAAAATATGTCTTGATTGCTGTTTTTAATGATACATTTGTATTGAATCATAAATTCAGAAAAATTGTAATAGAAAACATAGAAAAAAAAGTAATTCTGGGACAATAAAATGTTTCATAGGGCCCTATTTTTTTTTTTAATGCACCTATTCTGTCCCCCAAGTCCTATTCGTCCGCCTCACCGTGGCGGGGGGGTGAAACAGGAGTCTGTCGTCGATGTACAGCGGGAAGCAATTCCTGGTAGGTTTAACCATGCTGAGAAGATGACGGACACCTGGCTAAGGACGAGGGCACAGACCTAGTGGCCTTGCAAGCCGAGGTCTGAACCCAACTGCAACGACAACGATAAACAAGGGCCTCAGTACCCTGCACGCCCCTGCGCCCGCTCTACGGCGGCGGAGCGATCCAGCCAGGGACGAGAGGCTGCTAAGAATCTCAGGTACCAGGCCGCCATCTGGAAACCGACTAAAGGACCGGACTACTAACACCATGGCGCTCGATATTGCTACCTTCAACGCCAGGACTGTGTCGAGTGAGGCCAATCTGGCTGCCATCCTGGAAGGTTTGAACAACATCCGCTGCGATGTGCTCGGGCTGTGCGAGACTAAGCGCCGGAAGCCGCTGCACGTGCGCCTCGATGACGGCAGGACGGTCATCTTGGGCGCTAGGGAAGAGACGCGGCCTGTCGGCGGTGTTGGCTTCATTGTATCCAAACGGTGGTCGCCAATGATTGACCTGGTCGACGTGACCAACCCCCGAGTCGGCGTACTCACCCTGCGCCTACAAAACAAAGCCACCATCCGGATCGTGCAGACATATGCACCAACAGCAGCAGCCACGGCCAAGCAAGATGAGGATGTGCTTGAGCAGTTCTACGAGGTCGTCGAGGCAGCCACTAACCCCCGTGCCACCTACCTCGTCCTGATGGGCGACTTCAACTCCAAGGTGGGCAAGGGGTTGGATGGCGAGCGCTTTGTCGGCCCGTTCGGCAGCGGCAACAGGAATGGACCGGGCGAGCGACTGGTTGCAATGGCCGAGACCAACCGGCTGTTTATTGGCAACAGTCTGTTCAAGAAACGCCCTGGACGCCGATGGACATGGATGTCCCCCAATGGAGAGACAACCAACGAGATCGACTATGTCCTCTGCAGCCACCGCCGCATCCTGCAGGACGTCGCTGTCATCGGCCGCAAGTTCTTTGACACGGGCAGCGACCATCGGCCGGTAAGGGCCAAGCTGGTCATCGACGGCAGGACAGAAAAGCGCGCACTGGCAGCTAGCAACCGGGCAAAGCAACCGGTCACCATTGACCTGGCCGTCTTTACACTCTGATCGACCACACCAACTGGACCCAGCTTGAAACCGACATCGACCAGGACTACGACCACTTTGTTGGCCTGCTCAAGTCAAGCCGCGATGCAGCTGCAGTGCCGACCAACAGCCGGGCCAGCCGAATTTCGGACGCCACCAAGGCCCTGATGCAGAGGCGGAGGCAGATACGTGCTGACGGACCCACACATGTCGAGTACGGCCTGCTGTGCAAGCAGATCCGGCAGCAGCTCAAGACCGACCTCGATCAATACAGACAGAGGCGCCTGCTGGCGACAGCCGAGGCCCGCAAGAGCCTGAAAAAGTGCAGGTGGGCGATGCAACAGCAGCGTGGCCAAATACCAGCACTGAAGACGGCAGACGGGCGGACGACCAGGACTCGGTCCGGCATTGAGGCCGAGTGCAGGCGTTTCTACAGTGATTTATTCGCCAGCAAGGTGCCCGTCCCCCCACCTAACCTTCAGCTCGACCAGCTGCCGCCCATCCTGCCAGTGCTGGAAAGCGAGGTCCGACATGCAGTCGAGCAGGCACAGGCAGACCGGGCGCCTGGCTTGGACGGCGTGGAGATCGATCTGCTCAAAGCAGGCGGCCACTCCCTTTGGACGGCCATGGCGACCCGATTCAGCCACTACATGGCACAATGTCAAATCCCAAAACAGTGGAAGACGGCCAAGACAGTACTGCTGTTCAAGAAGGGGGACCGTGAGCTGCTCAGCAACTACCGGCCGATCACACTGCTGTCGGCCGTATATAAGATCTTCACCAAAGTACTGCTCAACCGGTTGGCCAAGCAGCTAGACGAACAGCAGCCCGTCGAGCAGGCCGGATTTAGATCTGGCTTTAGCACCATGGATCATGTGCAGGTATTGAACCAGCTGCTCGAGCGGGCCAGGGAGTATAAGATGCCGCTGGTCCTGGCCTTCGTCGACTACGAGAAGGCCTTCGACTCGGTCGAGATCAACGCCGTGCTGCTCGCCCTTCAAGAACAAGACATCGGTGACGAGCATGTGGCCCTGCTGCAGGAGCTGAATAGCAACTGCGCCACCACCATCACCCTGTTCGACCGGCCGCTTAACATCGAGGTCGGCTGCGGGGTCAAGCAGGGAGACACCATCTCGCCTAAGCTTTTCACCGCCTGCCTCGAGCAAATTTTCCGGCAGCTCAACTGGAACAAGGTCGGCATCAAGATCAACGGCCGCTGGCTCAATCACCTGCGCTTTGCCGATGACATCGTGCTGATAGGCTGTTCGGCGGTCGATGTACAGCAGCGGCTCGACCAGCTCAACCAGGCTGGCGCTCGGATTGGCCTCAAAATCAATCTGGCCAAAACCAAGTGGATGCGCAACGACCAGGTGGCAGACACCACCCTTCATGTCGGCCTGCACCAGCTCCAGCAAGTCGATAGCTATATCTACTTGGGCCAGGAGCTAACCACCGACCACAGGATTGGTCGAGAACTGGCACGACGACGCCGAGCCGCCTGGGTCAGCTTTGGCTCAATTGCCGAGACGGCCACCAACAGAGCCATTGACCCAGACATCAGGGCTGCCCTATTCAACAGCACCGTCCTGCCGGCCATGCTCTACGGGTCCGAGACCTGGGCAACGACGGCAGCCGACCGGCAAAAGCTGGCCGCGACTGAACACGCAATCGAGCGCCGCATGATCGGGGTTAAACAGATCGACCACGTCCGCAACGAGCAGCTGCGGGCCATGACCAGGGTGGCCGACGCGGTGGACTTGGCCGACAAGGCTAAGAAGCGCTGGGCCGGGCACCTGATGCGGCGGACGGACGAAAGATGGACGCGCGAAGTCACCGTCTGGTTGCCGATCGACATCAAGCGGCCACGCGGACGCCCTGCAACACGATGGCGCGACTCGCTACGACAAGATCTGGGACACAATTGGATGGGGCTCGCCCAGGACCGACATACCTGGGCAGATCGTTGTGGTCTGCGCTGACCATCTTTGGCCGGCGAAGACAGACCGATTCTGGATTCTGGATTCTGGATTCTGCTATTTTAAAGGCTCCTTATTTTTTTTTTGGAGTCAATAAGTTTACATGCATCCAAGGGCACTTTCAAACACTTTTCTGCAGTATCAGCTCTTTTCTCACAGTGTCTAAAAGGGTTCGATAAAGGATTCGGCCTCTCTAAACTCGAGCTGCTCTGCTCTGATTGGTCAGATGGCCCAGTCTGTTGTGATTGGTCGACCGCTTACAGCGCATGTCGGAAACAAAAGGCCCATTACCATATCTAAATTCCAGTTGCGGGGCCTTCCTAAGTACTTGATACACAATGTTATAAACAGTAACAATGGCGTCAGTTTTACCATATCAATTCAAACCAGAGTTTCATTCTTTGAAAAATGCATCAAAATGGATTTGCAGAGCAGAAGACAGCGTCTTCTCGACTTTGTCCCGTCTCAGCTACAACTAGGGCCCTATTTTAACGATCTGAAACGCAAGTGTCAAAGCGCAAGTAACTTTGTGGGCGGATCCCGGCGCTGTTGCTATTTTCCCGGCGGGATAAATGCCTCTTGCTCCTGGCGCAAATCTAAAAGAGGTTGGTCTGAAGTAGCTTCATTATTCATAGGTGTGGTTTGGGCGTAACGTGAAATAAACCAATCAGACCGTCATCCAACATACCCTTTAAGAAAAGGTGCGCATGTTGCATGGCGGATTGTTATTATTATGGCGCGCGCACCAGGCGCGCTTCAGAATCGGTTCACAGCCGAGGATATCGATGTTCTCGTCAGGGCCGTAAAAGAAAGAGAATTGACATTGGGGATGGGACAAACCCACCCAAATCAATAGAAAAAAAAATATGAGAAAGCTCAACTTAACTGGTAAGTTAAAGAGTAAGGTTTTTAATGTACTTACATTATGGTAAAGGTGATTTCGCAGTCTTCCGATTTTTTTTCCTAGTTCTTGACGGACAAACTAATTTGTCAGATGTCCTTATATACATATGTGTCTTGCCACTATTGGGCAAACAGGTCTGATCCGTCAATTTGCCTGAAAAATTACCAATATACATTGGTAAATGTGTAAGCTAGATTTATGCCTATTTTTTCACATCTTCATGGACACCGCAATGATTTCCCTCGTTTTGTAATATATTTCCTTGTTATAATGTATGATTTGCAAAAATAAAAACTGCTGCATCTGTGTTGATGAGAGAATCAAAGTGTGTGCGCGTTGTGCACCCGCCACATTATGGCCAAGCATGCGCGCTTAAAATAGCATTCTGAACAACGCGCAACGCGCCATTGACTTTAGACCAGGTTTTTTTTGGTCAGTGGCGGAATTGTTTTCTGGAACTGCAAAATAGCACTAGGGAATGTTTGCGCCGAAACACGCCTCATTTTTGCGCCGACCCGCCCAGGGAGCGCAAGTTCATTTCCTAGTTTACCGACGCGCGTCTATGGAGGGAAAAGCCCGCTTTGCGCGGGTGCAAAATAGGAATGATACATGCGTCAGTGTACAAAGTCAATTGCGCTGGGTGCAAGATAGGGCCCCTAGTGTTTGAGGGTCAAAATATCGTTTTTTTAACCAATAAAGACCATAGTCTGGCATTATGCAAACTAGGTTCATCATAGATGATTGCTGACGACTGTTTTTTTTTAGGCAATTCAGAATCGCTTCTTTCTTTTGGGGGACAAAAGCTATATTTCCATCCACACGTTTTTATCCGGATTAAGTGATATCGAATGGAAAATGCCTTATGGAAACAGTAAAATTCGATTGATTTTCATGAATATCGTCTCAAATGAAATACGTTCGGTCTCATGGGATTTGATCTTGATGTAGGTATATACGGTTTATGCGATAAACGCTGATGGAAACGTTATTACGGTGTGATCCATTTTGTCTAGCAAAACTTTGTTCGCAAATGTTTGCTTGAATGTTGTGCAAAAATGAATGGAAACACCTTAAAATGTTTCAATCAATTCGGTATACCAATTTGATCGCAAAAAAACAGCATGTGACGTCATTACGCACAGGTTTTTATCCGCTTTAAAGCCGTTGGATGGAAACACACTTTCACCAGCTTTATTCGCATGAGGTTTTTTACCGAACTTCAGATAATTCGATTAACAAGTGGACGGAAACTTGGCTAATGACTATTTGTCGTGCACTTTGATCTTTAAAACTTAGCTTTTTACATTCACAAACAGCCATATTACACAGTACAGTGATATTTGGAGCTATTGGACCATCCGTCTTTGTCATTTGCAGGTACACTCCAGTGGGACGCTCCTTCTTTTCCCCTCCTGAAGGATATTACCATCCTCTGGGTGGAGGCAGGGAGGTGTGGTTCGGCTTCCATCAGTCTGTACGGCCAGCCATGTGGAAGATGATGCTCAACATCGACGGTGACCTCTTTTTTTCTCTTGATTGCTCACTTGTTTAATGTCAAGAAACATCAATGTTTTGTACTTAAATATACAAACTCCGTTTTTGTTTTCAGTATCTGCAACGGCCTTTTATAAAGCTCAGCCTGTCATTGAGTTCATGTGTGAAGTTCTGGATATCCGCAACATTGATGAGCAACCCAAGACACTTACTGACTCGCAAAGGGTCCGTTTCACCAAGGAGATCAAAGGTGGGTTCTGCTTTATTCTGAACACCTTAGCAACTGCCTAGCAACAATCTAACAATCACACGAAATAACCTGGCAACAGCTTAGCGCCTGCATGATAACAGCCGTCAGAAAAATGTCAAGTGGTTCGGTATGTGCAGGTTCCATTCACGGTTCGAAATGTTTTCGGTAAGGCGAAGGGAAAAACAATTGATTTTTTTATTAAACAGTGGTTTACTGAAAAAAAAAAAAAAACTATGGCTTTGTCTTTAAATAAAAAGGTCTGTCAATACTGCTGCATCCAATGCAACACACTCCTCATATTACAGTTTATGGTGCTGTTGTAAATAAGAGAAGAGATTTAAAGTGATTCCAATTTTGGAGGCAAAATATGTTGACAAAATGTCTACTATTAAAGGGATACTCCACTGGTTTTTCATATTAAACTATGTTATTCCCTTAACTAAGACGAGTTGATACATACCTCTCTCGTCTCAGTGCGTGCGCTATATCTCTCTGTATTGCCGCAAAACTATGTTAGCACTTAGCTAGCACAGTGCATTAAATATGGGCCAAAAAGAGAAGCGACCAAACACTTCCTCGTTTTCCCTATTTAAACACAGTTACTCGAGTAGTGTAACTCGACCTAGGCTGGTGACACAAAATAAAACGTTGCGCTTTTCTAAGCGTTTAAAATTGATGTAAATAACAGGGGGCAATATAGTCATAAATTTTAAACACTCAGACACTCAGTCACAATAGAGAAGAAAAGACTAGCGCAGCTTCCGTTTCATGCTGACTTTAATCATTAAATCATTGAGTTCACTGTTTCTGAACTCTCTGAAACGCCTCCATTGTAGTCTTGAGTTTTCTTCCAGGAACAAACATGTCACAATATTCCTCATTTAAATAATACACGTCTGACAGGAGGGCGAGCCGCAGTAAACTGTAATATAAAGCACATCTCATGTTTAGGATAAGTTGAATCATGTACTTCTCACACAGCAGTTCACTCTGTTTACTTTATTTTTCAGATGCATTCGCCTCAAAGTATATCGATATAAACGGTATTATCCCATCCAAGTGGGAAACTCGAGAGTTTTAATTTTTTACTCCGCACACAAAGACATGTGAATACACGTCTCACATTCGTGAGAAAATGTGAGCTTTTACACCCCTATTAGTTTGAGATGAAGTATCAGGTGAGGTCATTGGATGATCTCATCATCCTGCCACGGCTTATCCAATTCAATTTAACAAATAAATTACATGGCAGAGTCATTTTGATATCATGCTTTTATACAGAAATCGATTTAAAGTGGTACTATAATGCTTTTTTATGTTCATCTTTCTTCTGTGTGTGTAATGTTGCTGTTTGAGCATGAAAAAGCTCTGCAAAAGCCCTCCAGCTGGAGTTATTCTCTATATCAGTGTTTCTGAACTCTCTGAAACCCCTCCATTGTAGTCTTGAGTTTTCTTCCGGGAACGAACACTTCAAAATATTCCTCATTTACATAATGAATACGCAGAATAAAGGGGCGGGGCCTGGTTGAGTTAGTTAGTAGTGTGTTAAACTGGAGGTTATGGTAATTAGGGGCGGGACATTTCCCAAACACACTCAAAGCGCTCGACCAATCACAACACACTGCTCCAGCCGACCAATCAGAGCACAGTGTGTTTTTCAGAAGGAGGGGCTTCATAGAGACAGGAACTAAACAGAGCGTCACTGACAGACTGGGAAGAGGGGAGCTGCAACAATATGAGGAAAATAATGTGTTTTTGAACATTCAAGCATGAAAACCTATTCTAGTAGAGCCCAAAAACAAAATCAAGCACTCCAAAGGGATTTATTAGTTTCTACACTGGTGAAATGCCGAAATGATGCTGGTTCTGGTGCAGGGAACTGTAAAATAAATTGGCTAGAGGAGCAACATGACAAAAACAGAAACGAGGTGTCCGTCAATTAAACCGAATGCCTGAAGTGTAGACAGATTTGTTGATTTATGAATTTATGAATTTTAGTTTTGTAGTTTGAGCTGCTGTTGAAATAACAATAGCCATAACAAGCTTCTTATTGCTGCTTAAGTTTTTTTCCGGTGGACATTTCCAGGTCTGAAGGTGGAGGTCACGCACTGTGGTCAAATGAAAAGGAAGTACCGCGTCTGTAACGTCACCCGTCGGCCTGCTAGTCACCAAACGTGAGTATAGCTCTGGGAACGGAGCAATAGTGTCATTTTCATATGGGAGGTCACACTTGTTCATTTTTAAACATGTTCATTCTTTGAGCTAGATTTGATATTTTATTAGAGATATGATATTTGATTATATTAAAGCTACACTGTGTGATTTTTACCCCCATCTAGCGGTGAAAAGGTATATGACCATCCAGTGAATATTATTTTCTGTTCCTCTCAATTCCGATTTCGTTTTAACTCCTACGGTGGCCAATGTAGTCCAAGATTAACATGGCTTCCAGTTCGACCTCGTCCATGAGTGTTATCGAGTGTTAAAACGTGAAAGGCGAAGCTTGAATGTCCCTCTTTGGCTAATGTACTTTCAAGATGGAGGGGCAACATGGCGACCGACATTAGAACCCCTTACCCGTATGTATTTTCAATGGCATATTATACACTCACCAGAATACTTTATTACTTGAACGAAGTAAATATACATTAATGAGCACATATATTTTTGAAAGAACTAAGTGTTTTTAGCTAAGAATAAACTAAAAGTTACACAGTGTAGCTTTAATGACATATAGTGATGCAACTGAAAATATTTGTCAGAAAATTAATTTACGGTTGTGGCCAAAACAGTTTTGGAGGGACGAAATTACCCGAAATTGTGACGTTTATTTGCCGTTTCTCAGATGGTGCATTTTTAACTGCATTTCAGTGTTATCAGTGTCTCTAACCCCAACTCTAGGAGCATTTAGCTAATTATATAAGCTCTATTCATTATATTAAACTTAAAGTCCCCCTGTGATGAAAAGCAAGCTTTTAATGTTGTTTAAATGTCTATTTGGTGTTTTTAAGATGCTTTAAGACAAACCAATTAAAAAATCATGTCAACTCCATTACAAAGTACATTGCTAAGTACCTCCACTGCTAACTGCAGTGAACCAAAGAGTTATATATAGATTAAATATCTATATATCAACAACAAACTGGAGTTCATATCATTAAAAAGTTGATATAAAAAATAGCTTGTGTGCAATTTAAATGTTTATATGCAACAGTTTTATTTGAGTATTGATAAATGTGATTCAATTATTATTATTTGGTTTTCGGCTAAATTAAAACTTTAGAAAAGTCGGTGCATCACTAATTTCACATTATGCACGAGTAAACCCTGGGTTAACATTGTTATTTGCATGTTTAACATTAATGTGCGACATAAACGTACATGTGTATCCGAATGAAGTGCATCTTTGTTTTCTGCCGTCAAATAGTTTGTAAAATAACTGCCAATTTGGATTGAAGTCTTGATCCTGTCAATCGTGTCCCCAGGTTTCCCCTGCAGCTTGAAAGCGGACAGACGGTAGAATGTACCGTGGCTCAATACTTCAAGCAGAAGTACAACCTGCAGCTGAAATACCCGCACCTGCCCTGTCTACAGGTGGGCCAGGAGCAGAAACACACCTACCTGCCCCTGGAGGTGAGTCCTGTCATCCTCACGCTGCGATGCCACAGACCACAGGCTCTGTTCTTATACGCTTTGCTGTTCTCGTAGGTGTGCAACATTGTAGCAGGGCAGCGGTGCATCAAGAAACTGACAGATAATCAAACCTCCACCATGATCAAAGCCACAGCCAGATCAGCACCAGACCGACAGGAGGAGATCAGCAGACTGGTGAGTGCATGTGGGAAACATGGCCAGGTTTCCCTCAGAAAGCAAGAACTGATAAGAATGTAAAATGATATAAAAAAAGAGTGCGAAAAGAGACTGCGTTTCTGTTATGAGACACATAGTAGAGCTGCTCAATTCATTATTAAAAGATCATCAAACATCCACGTTTTTTTATTCCCAAATGACAATTATTTGTCTATTAAAGCTTTGAGTACAATCACAGCGAACATTGAGATCTGCGTTGGCGCTGCCGCCGAGAACCGCTTCACAAACAGTCTTTTCAATCACACAGTATCGTTATTTCTGTGTTACAAATATTCATATTATCACAGAAGTACTGTGATAAAAGTTAATATTTCGGATATAATAATAATAATAATAATAATAATTCATTACATTTATATAGCGCTTTTCTGGACACTCAAAGCGCTTTACATAGAAGGGGGGAATCTCCTCAAACACCACAAGTGTGCAGCATCCACCTGGATGATGCGACGGCAGCCATATTGCGCCAGAACGCTCACCACACACCAGCTTACTGGTGGAGAGGAGACAGTGATGAAGCCAATCAGTAGATGGGGATATTAGGAGGCCATGATGGACAGAGGCCACTGGGCAAACTTGGCCAGGATGCCGGGGTTACACCCGTACTCTTTCGAAAGACATCCTGGGATTTTTAATGACCACAGAGAGTCAGGGCCTCGGTTTAACGTCTCATCCGAAGGACGGTGCTATTTTGACAGTATAGTGTCCCCGTCACTACACTGGGGCGTTAGGACCCACACAGACCACAGGGATAGCGCCCCCTGCTGGCCTCTCTAACACCTCTTCCAGCAGCAACCTGCTTTTCTCTGAAGGTCTCCCATCCAGGTACTAACCAGGCTCAGCCTTGCTTAGCTTCAGTGGGCAACCAGTCTTGGGCTACAGGGTGATATGGCTGCTGGCAACACTGATGTCTACAGTATAGCGATCAAAATAGAGCAAATCACCTTTTGAATGTAACTTGACTGTTCAAAAAGATTGAATCAATTACAATGTTATGCCAGTTGGTGGCGACAGGGGACTATTAAAAAATATATTTGTCATGGAATAATTCATTCAAGAGATTCCATCAAGTTCAAAATCACTGAAACAAGAGAAATCTAAGAGTGAGTCATTGAATCATTTATCCAAACTGTTTAAAAATACTTCATTTGAATATACTTTCATAAAATATTTTTATATAGACTGCAGCAATTATAATTTTGTCAGAACCTCTAGTAAATCACGTTACGTAAATTGTGCTATTTTGTTTAGTTCTCTATTCAAAGTCGTGGGAGAATTGTAAACTCAGTTTAAAAACAAAAAAGTTGTGATTCTCAATTTCCACAATTGTGCATGCTTATTGAATAAAAATAGTATCATAACCTCATGTGATGGAGGGGGAGAACAACTCATTAATATTCTTTAAATTATTTTTCTACAAAAAGCTAATATCATTCAATATTATTATGTATTCTAGATACATCATTCTAATTATGTTTTTTTTTTATATATAATGCACATTAACTTCCCTTTCCCTTAAAACTGGATTCCACAAACCCAATTAAGTTGTCTTTATCGTCTTATACATTTTTACACACAATATGTGTCACAATGCCCTGACCGGCGAGTATCCACGTAAACACAGTGGCTTATGGCTCACGTGAACATAAACAGTTGAGAAAGAAAACGGATGCGTATCGTTATATTGGATCCGTGTGGGTCTTAAAGTGACAGCGGCCTAATAAACCTGCTGCCGTCTGTGTCATTCATGTCAATCACACAACACAAGACAATCTTTTTTGTAGCTTTAACGATGATTAATTATAATTAATTTATACAGAGCTGAATATGTGTTATTTTACTTTTGATTGTTCAATTTCTCTTAGACTTACCTAAAAATATAAAGCACTGTTTGTTTGTTCTACAATTGTATTTAGCTAAAATGTGTTTTATTATGCAGGTTCACTCGCCCACAGAATCACCCCAATCATTCTAGAATGATTAATAATTTTTTTCTAGATAGAGCTAATCATCTGGAGAAATTGGTTTTCATATGCATGTCACAGAATTGTGCAGCCCTAATTGCAAGGCAAACTTTCACTGTAGACTTTTACAGAAAATGTTTACTTTCCTATTTATTTTTTTAATGCACAGTTTTGGTCTTATTGTTTGCAGTTCATCACTGCAATTTATTCACTGCAATATTTTGTGAAAATGCAATAACTTGATCTGCCTCTGAAATTATTTTCTTTTCTAATGTCATATTGTAACGTTTCAAATCAATTCCTGATGGATGAAATTATTATCCAGCTTATTATCCGGCTTTAGTCAAAAATGCATCAAATTACAGAAGTGAAATGGGTTGTGAATGCAGATTCATATTGCTTGAATGACAAAAATTTTCATAATCTTTTTTTTTTTTTCATTTTTTTTTTTTTTCATCTCAGATGAAGAACGCTAACTTTAATCTGGATCCCTACATTCAAGAGTTTGGAATCAAAGTGAAGGACGACATGGCCGAGGTGACCGGCCGAGTGCTTCCCGCTCCAATCCTGCAGTACGGCGGTCGGGTAAGAGTCTCTCAAACTGCTCCTGGTCCACTTCTGTCCTGTAGCTTAAACAGGAGATCATGGCGCTTCAACACCAATGTTACGGGTTCGATTCTCAGTGAATGCATGAACGTATAAAATACACTACCGGTCAAAAGTTTGGAACAATTATGATTTTTAAAGTCACTTCTGCTCACCAAGGCTGCATTTATTTAATCAAAATACTGTAAAAACTATAATATCATGACATATTACTATTTCATTTTATTTATTTATTGTTATATATTGTGAAGTGTAATTTATTCTGTGATCAAAGCTGAATTTTCAGCATCATTACTCCAGTATTCAGTGTCACATGATCCTTCAGAAATCAGTATAATATGATGATTTGATGCTCAAGAAAATAGGTTTGGCGCTTATCGCGTTTGGAAAAGAACTGCATCTTGCAGTACATTTTAAACAAGGAAATATAGCGATTTGGCATGAAACATTGATGGAGCAGTGAATAGCATCATTACTCCAGTATTCAGTGTCCATGATCCTTCAGAAATCAGTATAATATGATGATTTGATGCTCAAGAAACATGTCTGATTATTGCTTTTTGAAATATTTTTGGAAAATGTGATAAACTACCATTCAAAATACATTTAATAAATACGTTCATGCAGCAAGGATGCATTAAATTGTTCAAAAGTGATAATCCCATTTTAAATAAATGCCGTTCTTTTAAACTTCCGATTCATTAGAGAATCCTGAAAAATATGTATCAGAGTTTCCACAAACATATGAAGCACCACAACTGTTTTGATCATTAATAATAATCAGAAATACCATATTGCTGGAGGTGTAAAACTGATGATGGAGATTTAACGCATGCTCTGTGGTCTTGTACAAAAATTCAGGATTTCTGGAAAAAAAATTCATGAACACATTTGCACAATTTTGGATACTGATATTTCATTATGTCCTCAATTGTTTATTTTAGGTGTGTGGACAGATAATGAAATAAGAGACAAACACATAATATACTGGGTACAAACCAGTTTAATGATTGGCAGACAAATAATTCTTAGGAGTTGGAAGTCAGAGGAGACCGCGTCTCGAGAGTGTCCGCATTTGAAAAAATGTCTTATAAACAGACTGATAAAGTAAATCTATACTATAAGAAATGGTCCAGATACTTAACTTATTTTGGAAAAGGGGCAGTAATAATTGTTCACACTCAAAAGTGAAATTGTGATGGTATATGTATGTATGCTATTATTTTCTTTTAACTTTTTTAGTTTATTCTTAGCTAAAAACACTTAGTTCTTTCAAAAATATATGTGCTCATTAATGTATATTTACTTCGTTCAAGTAATAAAGTATTCTCGTGAGTGTATAATATGCCACTGAAAATACATACGGGTAAGGGGTTCTAATGTCGGTCGCCATGTTGCCCCTCCATCTTGAAAGTACATTAGCCAAAGAGGGACATAGGCCGTTAATTCAAGCTTCGCCTTTCGCGTTTTAACACTCGAAGGCACCGTGTCGAATGTGGACGAGGTCGAACTGGAAGCCATGTTAATCTTGGACTACATTGGCCACCGTAGGAGTTAAAACGAAATCGGAATTGAGAGGAACAGAAACTAATATTCACTGGATGGTCATATACCTTTTCACCGCTAGATGGGGGTAAAAATCACACAGTGTAGCTTTAATTGTATAGTGAAGTTGTGGTCAAGTCGGGGTGGTGGTGTTGGGGGGTATCGGAGTAGAAATGTTGATTCTATACATATGTATTGTGTGGTACTCTGGAAGTTTCTGTGAATCAATAAAAACTATAATAATCAGAAATGTTTCTTGAGCACCTAATCATCATTAAAATGATTTCTGAAGGATCATGTGACACTGAAGACTGGAGTAATGATGCTGAACATTCAGTTTCAATCGCAGGAAAAAATTACCTTTCACAATATATTCGCATAGTCATTTTAATTGAAATAATATTTTACAATATTACTGATTTTACTGTATTTTTAATTAGATAAATGCAGCCTTGATGAGCAGAAGAGACTCTCAAAAACATAAAATCTTTTCTATTCATCAAAAACTTTCAATGCAAAGTCACTTTGGATAAAAGCATCTGTGAAATGCATAACTGTTGACGTGCAGAATTGACACTTCCAGTGTAGAGAGTCATCATCATCATCACCTCCAGTGTGACATTTCTAATCTCTCTCTGAACAGAACCGTGCCATCGCGACTCCTAACCAGGGTGTGTGGGATATGAGGGGAAAGCAGTTCTACAACGGGATTGAGATCAAAGTTTGGGCCATCGCTTGCTTCGCCCCACAGAAACAGTGTCGGGAAGAGGTGCTCAAGTAAGGACGCCCATGTACATTACACAATAATACAGCTAGAAATAGTTCAGTGCTAATGTTTGTGACGATCTCTTCCTCAGGAACTTCACCGACCAGCTGCGTAAGATCTCAAAGGATGCTGGGATGCCCATCCAGGGCCAGCCGTGTTTCTGTAAGTACGCACAGGGAGCCGACAGCGTGGAGCCCATGTTCAGGCACCTGAAGAACACCTACTCTGGACTGCAGCTCATCATCGTCATCCTGCCGGGAAAAACACCCGTCTACGGTAAGAGCGTCACACACAGAGCCCAAACTATGGGATGATTATAGTATCAAAATGATTAACACGTACAAGCGCACTTATCAATGAACTTGATACATGTTGCAGAAATGTTTTATCCATGCCTTTCAACTTGCGTGTGCAAAATTCAAAATTGAATGAATGTGAAGCAATTTGTACAAATAGAGACATTTTTGTGAATACAAATGTTTTCCTTTGTATTAGTGTATCATAATTTGCACATACAACACAGAAGATGTGCATGTGTGGATCAGGTGACACGCGTGCATTCATTGACTCGTTTCTGAGTCGATCCTATTTTGATTCATTTGGATTTTGAGACTTTCGTTTCGCGGTTTCGCCTTGCACGATCCACACACAGCTGTCTGAGAAAACCTGCTACCACTAGATGGCAGTATTCTGCTAAAACAGACAACGGCAGCGTAATCAAGCGCTCTTCCGCATTTAAGACGCTTAATGAGAGTGATATTGAAGCACCAAATTTAGTACACAATAATATAGCCCTACCCTATTAATAAATCATACGTTATAGAGGCAAACATTAGATCAGATTATGAAAAACACCCATAGAAAACCATTATAAAACGCTTAACGTGCAATCGCGCGTTGCATGTTCTGTTCAGTAAGGTGTATGGCTGAGTTTGAATATCACCGTCTTACTGCATTGACGTTAAGCTTTTTCTTTATAATATGCTCTATGGGAGGAAAACTATATAGCCTACAGACAAGAGACTACATGAACGCAATAACGCACGGCGTTTCAAGTTAATACAATATTCCTTCCTGTTAAAAAAAAGGGTAAAATTTCGCAGTTGCGTTCATATTATAGGCCCTATACTTATTTTTATCTGACTACACATTGTATACATAGTATACAAGCTTTGGAATTTGAAAATGTCTGTTTTTAAATATTAAAGACGATTTTCGCAGTACGTTTGTTTTCCCTTGACCCTTAAGCCACTGTTATAGGCTATAGTCTTACTATAGCACGATGAGTTTTAACAATATGCAACCATTGTATATCGACATGAAATATTAATTGAAAATCAACTGGCCTGTAGCTGCAATTTTAAAAATTTTAAATTCTAAAATTGTATTAACTTGAAACGCCGTGCGTTGCGTTCATGTAGTCTCTTGTCTGTAGGCTATATAGTTTTCCTCCCATAGAGCATTTTATAAAGAAAAAGCTTAAGCAGTAAGACGGTGATATTTAAACTCAGTAGCCAATACACCTTACTGAACAGAACATGCAACGCGCGATTGCACGTTAAGCGTTTTATAATGGTTTTCTATGGGTGTTGTTCATAATCTGATCTAATGTTTGCCTCTATAACGTATGCTTTATTAATAGGGTAGGGCTATATTATTGTGTACTAAATTTGGTGCTTCAATATCACTCTCATTAAGCGTCTTAAATGCGGAAGAGCGCTTGATTACGCTGCCGTTGTCTGTTTTAGCAGAATACTGCCATCTAGTGGTAGCAGGTTTTCTCAGACAGCTGTGTGTGGATCGTGCCAGGCGAAACCGCGAAACGAAAGTCTCAAAATCCAAATGAATCAAAATAGGATCGACTCAGAAACGAGTCAATGAATGCACGCGTGTCACCTGATCCACACATGCACATCTTCTGTGTTGTATGTGCAAATTATGATACACTAATACAAAGGAAAACATTTGTATTCACAAAAATGTCTCTATTTGTACAAATTGCTTCACATTCATTCAATTTTGAATTTTTCACACGCAAGTTGAAAGGCATGGATAAAACATTTCTGCAACATGTATCAAGTTCATTGATAAGTGCGCTTGTACGTGTTAATCATTTTGATACTATAATCATCCCATACCAAACTCCTGCCGAATGCCTTCAGACTAACCAACTCGCGCTTGATCTGTGCAGCGGAAGTGAAGCGTGTTGGAGACACTCTTCTAGGAATGGCCACTCAGTGTGTGCAGGTGAAGAACGTGGTGAAAACCTCCCCTCAGACGCTCTCCAACCTCTGCCTCAAAATCAACGTCAAACTCGGCGGCATCAACAACATCCTGGTCCCGCATCAGCGGTGAGTGTTACTGAAGTATCTCTGCCTGGATGAGTTCAGATTTAACATGCAGTCTGTAAGCATTCACACTAGAGCTCCACGATTAGTTGAAACCACGATATGGCTTTAAGGATGCATTCATATTAAATTCATACAGTATATGTGCTGTGTTTCTGAGTAAAGCATGGTTACACTGTTTATACCTCCCCGCAGTTTTCCGTCATAATAAAACGTTAATTGTTTAATTTTTGAAAATGAAGAAATTACGAAAGCCATACATATTAGTATCATAATTTGACAGTTGTACTGTAAGATAATAGAATAATAGTTATTGTATTATTTTTTCTTCAATTAATTTTTTTTTTACAATACTAGCAATATTTTGATTTTTTCTTTTGATTAAACAACTTTTAATGAAAGTATTATTATATTAATAAGAATAAATAAAATATAAAAGTACTAAATAATAACTTTTGTATAAAATATTTGTAATACTTTGTTTTTTTTCCATATTTTTATATTGTATTTATTATTGTTGTTATTATTTTTAATCTTTAATAATAATAATAAATAAAATATAGAAATACTAAAAACAAAATAAGAAAACTTAGTACTAGGGGTGGGAGAAAAAATCGATCCATCGATGCATCGCGATTCTCTCTCCAACGATTCTGGATCGATTATGAGAATTAGAGAATCGATTCTGAGCTTAGTTTTTAACCAGATGTGCGATGACGTTGAGTTTGCTTTAGAAACACCCGTATTCTGCTTGCTTCCAATTCCTCACACACATACACCACTCGAACCTTCCGTAAAATAATATTTCATAAAGTTCGGAAAGGTTGAAGCGAATTACGAGGACATTCACAGGCTTCATTGCACGCGCTGTGAGAGACGCGCGCTTTCTTTGATGTTACACTTGAAGTGTGCTGTCTCGCCCGTTGGTATTTTCTTTACAAATGCTCTACGAAGTCATCATTTATGTGGTTTGGAATGCAGTGGACTTATATATTTAAAATATGAACCTCACTAACAGAAGGCTGCTTTTAATTTCAAATGCTGACGC
Source organism: Chrosomus eos (assembly GCA_036326025.1). Taxonomy (NCBI): domain Eukaryota; kingdom Metazoa; phylum Chordata; class Actinopteri; order Cypriniformes; family Leuciscidae; genus Chrosomus; species Chrosomus eos. The sequence continues at coordinate 3,682,937 of CM070831.1, read as the reverse complement.
GCGCTTTGTTTGTGAGACTGCTCGCGCATGCGGCTGTGCGACTCCGTGTAGTGGTTTAATGTACTTGTGCAAAATTAACGTAAACACAGCCAGTTATGTCTTCAGGGATTAAACGGACAGGACACACCGCATTACTTCTTTTATTTCAAAAGAGATGCGTGCGTGAATGCAGCTTAATAGATCTCCCGCAGTCTATGATGTCATAGTAAAAAACAACAGTAAAGATGAAGAAAAATCACTCACAGCTCTTGAATGGAAAACGTTCAGATAATCTATAGGCTACTGAAAGCACTTTTTGTTTGTTGTTTGTTATATTTTTCTATGCTCCTCTTTATTATTTGTTATATTAGTTTAAAATTCTTAACATACAACTGTTTTAATAAAAAAATGTATTTGTATTTTTTAAAAAGTGCTTAATTACTTATGTAAACTAATGAATTAATTAGGGGGGGAAAGGTAGATAAAGAATCGTTCTGGAATCGGATCGTGACTCAAAGAATCGGAATCGGATCGGATCGTGAGGTGACCAAAGATTCCCACCCCTACTTAGTACTATGATATTTTGTTCATATTCTTTATTTAATTTATTTGTTGTTATTTTTATTATTATTAAAAATAAAATAAAAATAAAAACAAATAACTTGTTATATTTTGTAATATTTTTATATTGTATTTATTATTATTATTATTATTAATAATAATAAGAAAAAAATATGCTAAATAAAACAAAATAAGAAATATAGTACTGTAATATTTTGTTTTTATTTATTGTTTATATTTTATTTATTTGTTATTGTTGGTTATTATTTTATTTGTAATAAAAAATACTAAATAAAAACAAAAGAAATATAAATTTTGTAATGTTTTCATATTTTATATTGTATTTATTATTATTAAATAAAATAATGATTATTATTATTATAACTAAAATATTAAACATACTAAATAAAACAAACCAAGAAAATTACTATTGTAATATTTGTTTTTATTATTAGTAGTAGTAGTTTTAATAAATAAAGAATGAAATAAAAACTAATTAAGAAATATTACAATTGTTTTGTTTAGTATGTTTGTATATAATAATGATGAAAATGTTTATAGCCATATTGATATATAATCACAAAACTTGGGCCAAAATGTGCTGCCCTACAAACAACCACATGCAACCCTTTTTTTAAAATCACATTTTAAATTGCAATTGCATTTTTTATCAGAAACATTTTTGAAAACAAAGCGTGCAGCCTGAATCAGTGCTTTATTTGACCCTTTGCCCAGGTCTGCAGTGTTCCAGCAGCCAGTGATCTTCCTCGGAGCAGACGTTACACACCCGCCGGCTGGTGATGGCAAGAAGCCGTCTATTACTGCTGTGAGCATCTCACACACACACACACACACACACACACACACACACACACACACACACACACACACACACACACACACACACACACACACACACACACACACACACACACACACACACATTCTTATGTTCTAATGAATTCTCTTTTGCATTTTGAATGAGATTTTAATCCCAAGTAAGGCTGAGAAGCTGTTTAAGCCACAATCAGCTGTCATCACATGAATAAACATTTAAATTGTGCAACTATCACACTGTTTTAAAAGTGTAACCATAGTCATGTAGACAAAACAACTAAACCGTTTTAAGTGCTGTTTAGATGCAGGTTTATCTGAAATAGATCATGGAACAATAATAGCGTTGATAATAAACATTGCGTCATAATAACATGCCGTCAAAGGAACATTTGGTGGTAGTTGGGTAAATTGGTAGTTTGGATGCAATTTACCATTGGGTTTTAACCAATATCAGGAAGGCAACTACACAGTAACTTAAATGGGTCTGGACATTTTTGCATTTATTAGTGTGTAATGTTGCTGTTTAAGCATGAAAAAGGTTTGCAATCAGTGTCAGTGTTTCTGAACTCCATTGTAGTCTTGAGTTTCTTTCGGAAACGAACACGTCACAATTCCTCATTTAAATAATAATACATACGCAGAATAAAGGGGCGGAGCCTGGTTGAGTTAGTTAGTAGTGTGTTAAACTGGTGGTTATGGTAATTAGGGGCGGGACATTTCTCAAACACACTGAAAGTGCTCGACCAATCACAACACACTGATCCAGCCGACCAATCAGAGCACAGTGTGCTTTTCAGAAGGCGGGGCTTCATAGAGACAGGAAGTAAACAGAGCGTTACTGACAGACTGGGAAGAGAGTCTTACTTGCTTACTTGCTGCTGGAAACCCAACGAACAGGACAATAGAGACACCAGAATAAAAATATTCATAATTCTGAAGCTGAAAATACAGAATTAATTTAGACGAATATGCTTGCACTCTGTCACTGACTAGATATATTTAAAATAATATAGGCCACTTATACATCAGACATTTGGTATTATCAGGACCCACAAATAATCCCCCATTGCATTATTATACATTAAATTCAACATTTATATATAGTTGTTTAATATAGTACTGACACTAAAACTCGGAAAACTAAAAAATGTTCTCAAAGTAATTTCTATTTTGGGTGAATTATACACAATATTGTCACTATCCACGATACATAGTTGCATTTTTGTATTGTGATATATTGTGACGCTATATTGTTCCGCCCCTATGAGAGACACAAAGCCTGAACAAAAATGCATGATAATTTTGGATGGTTTAGTCTAGCAGCTTTCTTGTATTAACCTGTCATCAATATATTATACAACCAGAGGAGCTATTATTGATCTGGGACATAATGAAGTTATATAAATGTAACACAACTCTCCGAAACCCAACCTGAGCCGAAAGGCACTTAATTGTAGTCTTTTAGTCTTATATAGAGGGCTGTACTTCACACCCCAGTGCTCATTGAGGCGGAGAGCCGCCCAGTTTGCTGTACTTAATGATGCTGACAACCCTGGAAGTGTCCAAGAACACACGCGGGAGTGAAAGGGAGGTGGACCGGACCGGATGGGAGCTAGGGAAAATAGCTCGTCGGTGACTCACAGACGAGGAGGAAATGATGTCATCTTCCACCACTTGTACGCGTGTTCTCGTTTGCCGGTTGCTAAGCGATGGTGACAAAGGCCTGAGTCACGCAGACGGATGGAGAGAACGTGTGTGTGAGGGAGTGGCGACTGAAGTAAACTGCTGACGACAACCAGTTTTGGTTTTCTCAGTGTTCTGCAGCGAGGGCGGCAGATTTCCTCCACAGGCGTCCGATGCCACGCGCGTCTGTTTCACATTATTTGCTTGTTTCTTTTAGTGATGCTGACATGCATTGCTCTGGTGTTTGCAGTTTTATTTAAAACAGCTGTTCATGTTCTTTCTAGTCTTTTTCTGTTTGTAAGTGATGAGAATTTTTTCTCTCTCATTTTTATCACTTTTTGTTAAGCGGTTGCTTACTAGACAGAAACAGACTAGACACATTTGCATTGTCAATTTTTGTTTGTTTTTGTCACACGTGAAATTGTTCGATTTGTGCCACTTTTGAAATGTAGTTTTTCATCGAATACATACACTACTCTAGTGAAAAATGCCTATACCAAAATACATTTGTGTCATACTAAGTATGAAACCCATTAACATATTTACGGACATATTGCTTGAGACTTACTGATATAAATATTATAATTAAACTTTATTTGGAGGACTTCTTTATTGCACAATGCACATTTCTTAATATTAAGCCTAAAATATTTTTTAATATCACTATTAGTATGATCTCTGTATAATATCAGTCTTTAAATGCAAGATATTCAAAGTGTACTTGTAATAATTCCACTGTTGCACATATCTTTAGTATACTAAAGTGCATTAAGTACAAAATTAGTATTCCAATTTAGCAGACTGTAAGTATATAAACTTAGTATAGCAAAAGTACAATTCCAGGGTACTTATATTAAGTGCATAAATATGTAAATGTATTTGTAGTATACTTAGCATAAAATAAATGCATTTCAAATACATTTTTGTATAAATTTCACTAGCGTCCCGTTCCAACATTTGGGATCAGTAACATTCTTTTATAACAGCAAATACACTTCAAAGGGAGAGTAAAGACATTTATGATGTTACAAAATATTTACATTTCAAATAAATGCTGTTCTTTTGAACTTTCTATTCCTGAAAAAAGGATCACAGTTTCCACAAAAATATGATATAATTTTCAACATTAATGATAATAATCAGAAATGTTTCTTGAGCATCGAATAATCATATTATACTGATTTATGAAGGATCATGTGACACTGAAGACTGGAGTAATGATGCTGAAAATTCAGCTTTGATCACAGGAATAAATTACATTTTATAATATATTCACATAGAAACACTTATTTTAATCTGTAATAATATTTCAGAATTTTACTGTATTTTTGATCAAATAAATGCCAAATCCTATTATTATATTATATTATATAATCCTCTGACATTGATGTCTGCAGGTTGTGGGAAGTATGGACGCTCATCCCAGCAGATACTGCGCTACAGTGCGAGTACAGCGACCCAGGCAGGAGATTATTGAAGACCTCTCATACATGGTGCGAGAATTACTCATCCAGTTCTACAAGTCAACGCGCTTCAAACCCACACGAATCATCTTCTACAGGGACGGCGTTCCAGAAGGACAGTTACCACAGGTTAGGCCCTGTTATCAATCATTCAAACAATCGAATGCAATAAGGTTCAGAAGATTGGGCTCGGCACGATCTTTCTAATGTTTTTGATGTTTAACAAGGCATTTAATTGATCGGAAATACAGTAATATTGTGAAATATTATTACAATTTAAAATTTTAAAACTCCAGTATTCAGTGTCACATGATCCTTCGGAAATTATTCTGATATGTGATTTGCTGCTCAAGAAACTTGTCTGATTATTATCAATATTGAAAACAGGTGAATATTTTTGTGGAAAGCTGGAAACTTTTTTTTAGGATTATTTGATGTATAGAAAGCAAAAAAAACAGCATTTATTTGAAACATTATAAATGTCTTTACTGTCACTTTTGGTCAGTTGCATGCGTCTGCTGATGACTTGTCTCGTGTTTTCCACGTGTAGATCCTGCACTATGAGCTGTTGGCCATCAGAGACGCCTGCATCAAGCTGGAGAAAGACTACCAGCCGGGAATCACATACATAGTCGTGCAGAAACGCCACCACACACGCCTCTTCTGCGCCGATAAATCTGAACGAGTGAGTTTCTCAAAAACACCATTTTTGACATTTCCAGAGGCAGTCCTATATAATACTATACTGTACTATACTGTACTATACTATACTATACTGTACTATACTATACTATACTATACTATACTGTACTATACTATACTATACTATACTATACTATAATCGTTTTTTGTTAATATTTTGAATTAGATTTAATACTTTAGGGAGCGGTTTCCCTGACAGGTTTTAAGTTAAGACAGGAGTAGACGTTAAAGGGACAGTTCACCAAAAAAATAAAAATTCTGTCATCATTTACTCTCCCTCAAGTTGTTCCAAACCTGTATGAGTTTCTTTCTTCTGCTGAACACAAAAGAAGATATTTTGAAGAATATGGGTAACCAAACCGTTAATGGGGTCCATCAACTGACATTCTTTAAAATATCTTTGTGTTTAGCAGAAGTAAGAAATTCATACAGGAAACAATAGCAGCAGAAAAAAAAAACTTTACTGAACAAGAGAAAACTCTTTTAAAGCAAACGGCATAGAAAAACTCCACACATCAGCAAAGAAAATTAATGCCTGGAAATCTATTTGTAATGAATCAATGCGATCATCAGCTGTATTAAATCTGTGGGTGGACATTAGTGTGTGTGTGTGTGTGTGTGTGTGTGTGTTGTGTGTGTGTGTGGTGTGTGTGTGTGTGTGTGTGTGTGTGTGTGTGTGTGTGTGTGTGAGTAATCCATGTGTCTTCTTTTAGCAACATTAATCTGAAGTTAAACCTGCCTCCTCGTAGGTTTAGTTTAAGACTCCAGGAAATCAGCTTCTTAAATTCTGGACTAGACTAAAGGTCATTGCACACTGAGTCCGAAATTCGCATCCGAAATTTTCGCACGTTAAAAAATAAATACAACCTCACGTTATGTCAATCACTCTCGCACACTACCTCCGAAACTTTAGTCCGTCATAAAAAAAACCGGATCGGGTTCGATTTTCTGCATTTTTCGCATCCGTAGCAAGCAGTTTGAATGGTGTTTTGACAATTCAGAGCCACCGAATCACAAATACGAAAAAACGCATACGAAAATTTCGGACTCAGTGTGCAATGGCCTTAAGTCCAGGACTATTTAAAACCATGAGAGAGAAAGCTGATTTCTTTAATCTGGTTTAAAAGGTTATTTTATTCTAGGACTAAGCTTAATCTCTGTCTGGGAACCGCCCCATTAAAATGTAATTATTTTTATTAAAATGTTTATTTTAAAGGTCCCATATTGTCAAAACTGAAATTTCCTGTTTTTTTTCTCATGATAACAGAGGTCTAGGGGTTATGTAACTACCATATAAGTTTCAAAACAGTGGATCCACAGACACACACACACAGCCTGAGTAAAGTATCTGTGCCGTTGTGACTTCAGTATATTTGTGATGTCAGAACTACTCAGTCCCCGCCTTCAGTCTCCACCCTGACCAATGGTGGGTCACTCAGAAAATAACAGGCCAATCAGAAGAGAGGCTCATGAATATTAAAGCTACACTATGTGATTTCTACCCCCATCTAGCGGTGAAAAGGTATATGACCACCCAGTGAATATTAGTTTCTGTTCCTCTCAATTCCGATTTCGTTTTAACTCCTACGGTGGCCAATGTAGTCCAAGATTAACATGGCTTCCAGTTCGAGTGTTAGGCAGTTCAAGTGCTAAACCACGCGTGTTAAAACGCGAAAGGCGAAGCTTGAATTAACGGGTATGTCCCTCTTTGGCTAATGTACTTTCAAGATGGAGGGGCAACATGGCGACCAACATTAGAAGTCAAGTCAAGTCAAATATATTTATATAGCGCTTTTCACAATACAGATTGTATCAAAGCTGCTTTACAGTATCAATCAAAACAACTCAACAATGTTTGTTTATTACTGGACATCCAAAAAGGACATCCAGATTTGGTAGAGCTGATCAATGGTATGATTGTTTAATTAATTTGAATATCCCCAACTGAGCAAGCCAAAGGCAACAGTGGCAAGGAACCGAAAAACTCCATCAAGTGACCCAAAGGTGTCCTAAAACTCCATCAGATCACCCAATGGAGAAAAAAAACCTTGGGAGAACCCAGGCTCAGTCGGGGCCAGTTCTCCTCTGGCGTTTATGAACTAGAGGCCGAATTTACAGTAACTGTAAGATAAAAATTTATATGAATGCCTGGCTAAATAGATGCGTCTTTAGTCTAGTTTTAAACTGGGAGAGCGAGTCTGAGCAACGAACAATATCAGGAAGGCTATTCCAGAGCTTCGGAGCTAGATGTGAAAATGCTCTGCCTCCTTTGGTGGATCTGGATATCCTAGGAATGACCAGAAGCCTCGAATTTAGTGATCTTAAAGAGCGCGATGGATTGTAAGGCGATAGAAGATCCGTTAAATAGACTGGAGCTAAACCATTTAGAGCTTTATAGGTCAAAAGCAATACCTTGTAATTAATACGGAACTTTATAGGTAACCAATGTAGTGATGATAAAACTGGTGTTATATGATCATATTTTCTTGATCTAGTAAGAACTCTAGCGGCTGCATTTTGGACTAACTGTAGCTTGTTTATTGAGGATGCAGGACAACCAGCTAATAAAGCATTACAGTAATCTAGTCTCGTGGTCATGAATGCATGAACTAACTTTTCTGCATCAGAAACAGATAGCATATTACGTAGCTTAGCAATGTTTCTAAGGTGGAAAAAGGCAGTTTTTGTAACATATGAAATATGCTTTTCAAAAGACAGGTTGCAGTCTAATATAACACCCAGGTCTTTTACTGTAGCGGATAAAGTAACAGGGCATCCTACTATGTTAAAGTTGTGTTGTGAGAGGTTTTGTAGACGGTTTTTAGAACCGATAAGTATTACCTCTGTCTTATCTGGATTTAATAAAAGAAAGTTACGCGTCATCCAATCTTTTATATCTTTAACACAATCTGTCAATTTGGATAATTTAGCGTATTCATCTGGCCGTGATGAAATATATATTTGAGTGTCATCAGCATAGCAATGGAAACTAATTCCATGTTTCCTTATAATATTACCAAGTGGCAGCATATATATTGAGAATAATAAAGGGCCTAAACTAAAGGGCCTAAAGAACCCCTTAACCCGTATGTATTTTCAATGGCATATTATACACTCACGAGAATACTTTATTACTTGAACGAAGTAAATATAAATTAATGAGCACATATATTTTTGAAAGAACTAAGTGTTTTTAGCTAAGAATAAACTAAAAAAGTTACACAGTGTAGCTTTAAGTAGACGGGCCAAAATCGAGCTGTTCTTGGCAGAGTTCCTGAGATACAAGCTGTAAACATATATTGAGATGCTTTTTGGTACTTATACCTCAAATATATATTATTAAGGACATCAAAACCTAAAATAAAACTTCAGAAAGTTGTACAATATGGGACCTTTAAGCAATGAAAATGTTTTTCATAGTTTTAGTTTTAGTTAACAATAATAATTCATTCTAATTCCTGTGGTTTTGCTCAGATCGGGAAGAGTGGGAATATTCCAGCAGGAACTTCGGTTGACACCAGCATCACGCATCCGTTCGAGTTTGATTTCTACCTGTGCAGTCATGCAGGTATTCAGGTAAGCGCACAGACTTGGTGCACACATTTATGGCTGTGTGCTTGTGAATGTGTTTTGATCTCCTGTTGTCCGGTCTCAGGGCACCAGCCGGCCCTCACACTACTACGTCTGTGGGACGACAATCGCTTCACGGCTGACCGAGCTGCAGATCCTCACGTACCAGCTGTTGCCACACGTATGTGCGCTGTACCCGCTCCGTGTCCATCCAGCGCCTGCGTATACGCCCGGCTCGTGGCTTTCCGGGCACGCTACCATCTGGTGGATAAGGAGCATGACAGGTGAGGGCAGATGAGCTTCTGTAGCTTTGATGCCGTTAAATGCATTAGAATATGCATTTCATTTGGGTGGAGCCTCAAAAGTGACGCAGTGTGTTCATAATTTCTTTGCATGACAGGCTGGTCAGAAATGATGTCGGCACAATTGTCATGTTTTATTGCATTATTACAAATAAAACAATCGACTCCAAGCACAACTATGCATTATGCTTACAAAATCTTTAATAATATTTTAATAAATGGTGAAGATGTAAAATTTCCTATAGGCAGGACATCACTTTTGCCACTACTGTACAAATATTGGAAAAAAAAAATTCTATTTTTAATGTTTCATCAAAAACTTTCAGTATTTTTTTTTTTTTTTGTGTTGTTGTTTGTGTTTCTTGTTTTTGTTTTGTAATAAATTAATGTAAAAAATTATAAATAAAATGATAAAAAAAAACAAAAAAAACTTTCAGTATTAAATGATAATTGTTTATAATCAAAAAGTCTCTCACTTTACATGCCGTTATGCATTTATTTTATTTATTGAGCTTTTACAAGCTCTTTTTTGCTCTTTTTCTGTGATTGCCTTTTCTATAAGGATACATGCTTTACAACATTTTTTTTTTTTTTTTTGGATTAGCATTTGATTCTAGAACTGGCCTTTATGACTACATGCAAGTTTATTTATATAGCACATTTCATATACAATGGTAATTAAAAGCTCTTCACATAAAAGGATAAAAATGCATAAGACTTATAAAAAAATATAAAAAAGTTAAAAAAGGAAAAGTAATAATTTAAAATGTATTAATAACAAATAATAAGTAAAAGATGTATAAATAAGATAATATGGTTAATAAATAAGATAAAACCGTTTTAAATATTTCTTTATCTTGTCTCCTTTGCATTATTTTTTTTAAATAATAAAGACATGATATTGTGAAATATTTTTACAATTTGAAATAACTGTTCCATATGTGGATATATAGTAAAGTGTAATTTATTCCTGTGATCAAAGCTGAATTTTCAGCATTACTCCAGTCTTCAGTGTCACATGATCCTTCAGAAATCATTTTAATATGATGATTTGCTGCTCAAGAAACATTCCTGATTATTATCATCAATGTTGAAAACAGTTGTTGCTGCTTCATATTTCTGTGCAAACCGTGATAATTTTTTTCCAGGACATGTCAATATTTACTGCTTTTTGCAGTCTTGCTTCAGTGGCTGAATCCTGGGCTCTGTATTTGTAATTCATGTGTTTATCTATTGAAGTAGCATGCATTTGCAGGCATATTTACTTCCAAAATGTGATATTTCCAAGAAAAACCAAGATGTTTTACATTTTGATAAATTATGAGAGTGACTAAGTATAACATAATAACATGCATAAATGAATCATGCTCAAAAAGACAGAGAACGTGAATGTGGTCAAATTCGATTGCATTATGAGTTTAATAATTGTCGTTTTCATGCATCCTTTTCCAACCAGAACTAAGTACAATCACTCCTATTCTGGTTTATTAAATGGATCCAACACCCTAATTCATGTTATCAGTATTCATTTAAGTTATCGCATTGAATCGAATGCTAAAATCAATTGTATTAATTCAGTGAGTTAACATCACAATTCATTTCAGTTGTGAAATCTTCTCTGTCTCTTCTCTCGTCTGTAGCGGGGAGGGAAGCCACGTCTCCGGGCAGAGCAACGGCCGGGATCCCCAAGCGCTGGCCAAAGCGGTGCAGATTCACCACGACACCCTGAGGACCATGTACTTTGCGTAAGCCGAGCTTCTCTGCCACACCTCATCGGGCCGGAGGGCTTCGGACAACACACACTCCTCGAGCCAGTTCACCTGGTGCTACCAGTGCAGTGAAGCCCACAGAACTGAACATGGAGTCTCACTCTTTGCGTTTCGTTGAGTCTGGCTGAACTATGCTCTTTTTTTAATTTAATTGTGTATTATTGTATACTACCTTCGCACTCCCACATGTACGTACTGTATGTATGCAATACGGAGGGAAGGAACGCAGACGAACCTGTCGTTTTGTACGTCACCACAAAGCTGCCTCTTAGCCTGTCCGTCTGGGCGATGCCAGAGTTCAAACGCCCCAAGTGGAGGAATTGTTACTTCCATTGGCATTATTTTTATTGTTGTGAGATTTTCGTTTAAAATGTTTATTTTTTTGAAAGACATGGTACATTAGCACTTAGTTTTAGTCGTAAAGCACCGCGAGTCCAGCGTTCACGTGTTGTCTGTGAGGCAGTGATCAACTGTAGCAGATGCAGGTGTCTCTCCAGCGGTGTCCGCTTATCGGATTTAGTTAGTTGAAGAGTGGCTGAATTAGCGTAACGATAGATGGACCACTGCAAATGCACTCTCACATCAGCGTAACACCCAAACCAGCATTATGCACCAGCCAAACATGATGCCAACCGTTCAAAAGAGCCCTCGTCTGTAAGATGTGCGTTTTTCTGCACTTGATTCCTCTATGCCTTCTGAAGAGTTTGATTTTGCTCAGTTTTTTCTTCTTGAACTTACTTACAGGAATAGTTCACCTAACAATGACAATTTTTTCCATCATTTACTCATCCTCATTGCAAACCTGGATTATTTCCTTTCTTCCATGAAACAATATGTGCTCTTTTTAATACACTAGTAGAGGGTGATTTATACGGTAAAGGAAAAAAGCACCATTCAAGTATCATAAAACTAGTCTGTGCATGCTATAGTTCAAGTGTTCTGAAGTCATATTTTAGTTATGCGTAAGAAAAAAACCCAGATTGAAATTATTATTCACTGTTTTTCAACTTTTGTTCCATGTTTCATGTGACTGCAAGTGAGATCTGACAGCTGCAATGAAGACGTTAATCGGTTAATAATTAATAATTTTGTCTGTTTCTCACATACATCTACCATGTGAATTCAGAAGACTTGGAATACAGTACACAAATCGTATGGATACAGTATCTCACAAAAGTGTGTACACCCTTCACATATCAGCAAACATTTTAGTAGATCTTCTCAAGGGACAATACTATATAGAAATGAAACTTGGATATATTTTAGAGTAGTCAATGTGCTGCTTGTATAGCAGTTTATATTTACTGTCCTCTGAAGATAACAACATATAGCCAATAGTGTCAAAATAGTTGCCAACTTGCTGGGATCCTCTTCCACTCCTCCATAATGACATCATGGCGCTGTTAGTCACATGGCGTCTCCACCTTCAGCTTGAGGATCACCACATGTGCTCAATAGGGTTCAGGTCTGGAGACGTACTTGGCCACTCCATCACCTTCAGCTTCCTCAGCAAGGCAGTTTCATCTTGGCGGTGTGTTTGGTGTCGTTATCATGCCGTTCGGCACCGTTTCTGAAGGGAGCGCATCGTGTTCTGCTTCAGAACGTCACAGTACATGTTGGAATCCATTTTTGTACTCAAAGCACAAATTTTAACTGTTCTAATACAAGATGCACACATTTGTGTGGTCCTGTCAAGCAGACAAAAACATGAAAATTATGAATTAATGTGTCTTTACATGGTTAAATGACATACAGCTATTATCACTTAGGGTGTACTCACTTTTGTTGCCAGCTATTTTGACAATAATGGCTGTTTTTTTTTAGTTATTTTTAGAGGACAGTAAATATAAACTGCTATAGAAGCAGCACATTGACTACTCTAAAATATATCCAAGTTTCATTTCTATAGTATTGTCCCTTGAGAAGATCTACTAAAATGTTTGCTGAAATGTGAGAGGTGTACTCGATTTAGTGAGATACGGTGTGTGTGTGTGTGTGTGTGTGTGTGTGTGTATTTTATATATATATAATTTTTAATTTTATATATATATATATATATATATATATATATATATATATATATACACAGAGTAGTCAACATTCGAAGTGGATCAAAACCTTTTATAAAAGTTATACCTGAATTTTTAACAATACCGTTCTTGTCTTAGGACAACTTTGATTAACTTTTTTAATCCACTGCATGTATGAGTGTGTTTCATATATATATATATATATATATATATATATATATATATATATTATATTATATATATATATATATATATATATATATATATATATATATATATATATATAGTATACACACACGTACCAATATACTAACCCTGTTATAATGTAAATAATGAGGGTTTGGTATGACACGTTTATGTACATGTTTATTGTTGGGTGAACTTTTCCTTTAAAAAACGTTTCTTCCACTGACCTCTGTAAACAAAGCAATACAAGGTCACGAGATCAGTCAGACAGAAAAACACACGGCACGTTTAAGATGCTAGAAGAGAATGAGATGTGTTTGTATCCACCAAGAACTCGAACAATGCAGGAATACCTGTTTGTATATAGTGACCCACTGCTCTCGTGAAGGCTGTTGGGTCACATGACTACACACTCCCACCCGCCACAGTCGGTAACACTGCCACAAGCCCTACCCAGCAAGCACATTGATCTCATACACACACAACACACTTGCCAGTATCATTGCACCTTTTATCCTCGCCTGATGCCCGTTGGTGCAGTGAGCATGCAGGAAAACGCAGGTTAGGGGAACATTATGCCATGTGATCATGGATGTATGAAATGCATGTTTAATCTGAGTTTGTGTTGTAACCGGAGCCTCTTAGTAATCATGTTAAGATTGTGCCCGTACTAACATTTGATGCCATACTTTCTCACCCGTTGTGAAGGGAATAGTTCGGCCTAAAATGAAAATTCTGTCATTACTCACACTTATGTCATTCCAAATCTAGTACTGGCATTTTTTTCTCCGTATAAGAACAGTTCATAGGGTGAATGAATAATGGCAGAATTTTTTTTTTTTTTGGTGAACTGTCTCTTTAAGGAAACCTAAAATGTGGCATAGATTCTCCACAAGGCGGCATTGTTTGAAGCACCTAAAATTGTGTTGAATTCAAAGGGATTTTTAGATGACCATGTTTTATTTTTAACTCTTGTTTATGAAATGTATACAAAGACATGCCTTTATATATTAGGTTTTACCAACCCAACGAGGTGATTTTTATTGATCCCCACTGTATAATGTTGATCTGCTCTGTCCTAGACTAAATATTTTGATGCAGTACTTGACTCTCAAAAGCCACAGGCACCTTGTGGGTGAAGAACAAGATGGAGGTGTGCAACGGCATAATTGGAGAGTGAACTTCACCCGACCTCAATGTCTAAGCAATATTAAGCCACTGATAAAGAACAGTCGTATCATAGCACTTCCCAATAGATTCAGTGAATGGAGACATAAAAGCAAGTCATTTTGGCTCTGTATGTAATAGTGAGAAGACTTTGTTCAGGATGATTATTTTTTAAAGAAAATAAAAGTTGTTTTTTATTAAACACTGTGTTGAGTCCTGTTTCAGATGTGAGGTGTTCTGGGGATTGAACTACACAACGGCATGCCAATATTTACTGCTTTTTGCAGTAAACAATGCCAATATTTACTTCTTAAAAAGACAGAGAACGTGAATGTGGTCAAATTTGATTTCATGCTGACTTTAATAATTGCTGTTTTCATGCATCCTTTTCCAACCAGAACTAAGTATAATCACTATCACTATAATCACTATTCTGGTTTATTAAAGGAGTAGTTCACTTTTAAAAAAACTTTTGCTGATAATTTACTCACCCCCATGTCATTCAAGATGTCCACGTCTTTCTTTCTTCAGTCGAAAAGAAATTAAGGTTTTTGATGAAAACATTCCAGGATTTTCTCCATATAATGGACTTCAATGGGACCCAAACGGTTCAAGGTCCAAAAGACAGTTTCAGTGCAGCTTCAAATGGCTTTAAACGATACACACGATGAATAAGGGTCTTATCTAGCCAAACCATCGCTCATTTCAAAAATAAATAACAAAGTTTAAGTTTATTAAGCACAAATGCTCGCCTTGCTCTGTTCTGTGATGAGCGTTTGTGACTGTCCTGTTCAAACTCGTTCATCAAAATTAACAAATCTTTTTTCGAGTCATGACTCGAAGTGTCCTAGATAAGACCCTTATTCATCGTCTGGTGTCGTTTAAAGTCCTTTGAAGCTGCACTAAATCTGTCTTTTGGACCTTGAACCGTTTGGCTCCCAATGAAGTCCATTAAATGGAGAAAATCCTGGAATGTTTTCATCAAAAACCTTAATTTCTTTTCGACTGAAGAAAGAAAGACGTGGACATCTTGGATGACATGGGGGTGAGTAAATTATCAGCAAAAGTTTTTTTAAAAGTGAACTACTCCTTTAAATGGATCCAACACCCTAATTCATGTTATCAGTATTCATTTAGTTATTGCATTGAATTGAATGCTAAAATTACTTGTATCACCTATTCTGGTTAATTCAGTGACAGTGAGTTAACATAATTCATGTTATCAGTATTTTTATTCAAGAAAATTCATAGTAAAATGAGTCAGTGGATGGATGTATGGATAGATTTTACCATAATGAATGAGTTATTTGCACAAGCTAATGATAATGTAGGCGATGATAGGATGATGATAGATAGATAGATAGATAGATAGATAGATAGATAGATAGATAGATAGATAGATAGATAGATAGATAGATAGATAGATAGATAGATAGATAGATAGATAGATAGATAGATAGATTTTAACAAGATGAATGAGGCCTAATGAGTTGTTCGCACAAGCTTATGATGATGATGATGATGGTCAAACCCCGCCCCTTCCCTCGCGGACTCGCGCTTCCCCTCGCAGCCAATCAGCGCGCGGCTCTCGCGCCAGGTCCGTGCGTCGCGCTCGCGGACCATCAGACGCTCCATATTTAGCCGTAGCGAGTCTCGCAGAGACTGTCAAGAGAAACCCTGAGAGAGAGTTCAACTCTCAACTTATTTAATGTCACCACTGGCGTAAAACGAAAGGAATATACGCGTTTGGAAGGCCGCTAGCTTCGACCGTGGAAGCCAGTGATGATCGGGGACTTACAGTTAAGAGAAGACGGCGTTTGACGGGATTTTTTCTCCTCTCAGATGGGAATGTAGCTTAGCTGGTTAGCCTGGACACTAGCAGTAGCAGGCTAGCGCTGTCGAAGAGAGGAGGCGACATAAGTGGACTTTTACTCGCTATAACGTCATAACACCTCAACAAACCGCCTCAGTCTTTCCAAAGACGCGTTTCTGAAGGCGTCGCGGTCACAGAAACAGCGATTCGGGACTGTATTCGAGCAGGCTGAGGGGAACTTTTCGTTTTAGCTGTCTAGCTAACTGGCCGTAACGTCAATCTGTCAACCGAACCTGAAATCTCGAACGGATTTTTCGAGCCAGGTACTGGGGTACCGAACCTCTCTCCTCTCTCGGCCTCCGTTGATATACGAGCTTCTTAAGAAGGTGGATTGGGAGCTCGAAACACGGGAGGAGACGCTGGCATTGGGTTAACGGAACCGGTTCGGGGGGCCGTCGGGATCCAAGAAGAGTTTCTGAAGTTCGTCTACTGCGAGCCGGGGACGGAACCGGACAGAGACCTCATGAATGGAAATCGGAACTACAGGTGTGTATGCTGTGGGGTCTTTGCGCACATCTGGATGTTTTTAACGTCACGACGATGGCTTGAAGGGAACTTTGATTAGTTAACCGTGTGTGTGTGTGTGTGTGTGTGCTGAGCATCGTTATGGTTGTGCAGGTGTCTGTACAGTTTTGACAGTTCGTGTGTTGTGACAGTATGAACTTATTCATTGACTATTAAATCAAGTGACGTCTTCAAGAAAATGATTATTTTTAGAAGATGTCGTTCATGAAAATAACTATGAATGGGCCATTAACAAATAAAGCTTCAATTTTGTTTTTCAAAAAATCTTTACAAAATTCAATGTAATGCATATTTTTGAGTCATGAGCAATGTGTTCAAACAAGTTTCAGTTGTTAAATAACATTACAAACTAAGTGTTTAAATTAAATTAATTATTTTTCTATGTCAGGTGGTACAACCAAATAGGCCTAGTTGTGTAGGCGGCTATATTATATATATATATATATATATATATATATATATATATTATATATATATATATATATATATATATATACTGTAGTTGTACCACCTGACATGGAAAGTGTACCAACCTACCCATATTTGAAATTAGCAGTTTTTACCAGTATTTGATCATGTTTACTGTTAGCTTGTCCATTTATAATAAAATAGCCATGTTTGCAGTTGGGCCACCCTCACATTTGAGAATTATACAAATTGCTGTACAACAATTTTTTTTTTAAATTATCTAAACGGCTTTGAAACTACTGATATTTATACAATTTGTTTAGGTTTCAGACATAAGATGACAAAGTATTTATTTTGTATTATTATTAAGACAATTTAATTTGGGGGGGGGGGGGGGGGGGGGGGGTTAAGATACTAATGTAAAATAGTGTGTTATTTAAATATACTAAAAATAAATCATGAATTTATCAAGTTATTTATAAAGTAAATAATGCACTTGGACAAAAACATGCGCGTCATGTCATTGACCCTAATATGTTTGACTGATGATTGACAGTTACTTGAGTTGATGGTCGAAATGATTCATACATTGGTCTGAATAATTCATTAGGTAATTTGCTGTGAATTTGAATGATTTTGACAAACAATACAAATTCTAATATTTAGAGACTCTCTAAACCAGTAAGACTGATTTGTTTGACTAGTGTTTTTACTTTTAACTTAACACAAGAAACTAAATAATGTACTTTATTAAATAGCCATTCTGTAGCTTAACTAAATGGCCAGTTAGAGAAAGAAAAAAAAATAATTAGAAAAATGACTTTGCGACCTTTAAGCAACTTTGCACAACTATAATATCATGACTCATAAGAACAATGTTACTACTTCTTTTAGGAGTAGGCCTAATTAGGCTATCTTATGAATTTTTATCAGCATTTCATGTTGTACTAATTATCTTATTATAGTTAGCCTATATAGTTTTTGTTTTCGTTTTAATTCGTATGACCTAATGAACATTTTGCCATAATTGTGTAAAAAAGCTATAAAAAAGAATTTTAATTGAAAAAGGTTGTTGTCAGACACTTAAGACTATTGGTCATAAAAAGTCAGTATGGGTCAATTTCTACTTTTAAGTGTTTTAAAAAGATTTCCCCCTTTCGAGTTCTCGTTAGGACTCAAGATTGTTCCATTGAAAAACAATATCATTACCGAGTACATCACATCTTGTTTTAGTGTGGTTTAGATCAGAGCAATTATCTCATTGTGCCTCATCGTGGGCATTTTAAAGGCTGAGTATGAGTCATTTTGTGATGTGAAGAAGATCTGCTCAGACATGATGCAACGAGCTGTAAGAGGGCTAGAGTCAGGTCAGGTGAGAGACCTCTGTCACTGACCACAAGGTCAGAAGTTCATTACTGGCAGAGTCAGGCAGACCCAGCAACATTTTTTATTTCCCTTTTTAAGTCACATTCCTGTTTGCTTGCATGTGGCTGTTTTCTTGAAGGATACTTGTTCTGTGTTGACTAATAAAGTCTTCTTTGGCTCTGGTGGTCCCCATTGTCTCGTCACCTGTGAAATACCCAAATGTGAAGGGACTTTGTGAGCTTGAGCATTGGATTTTCCCTTAGAACAGGGTTAGGTGATGTCTACCAATTTGGCTTCAGATGATGTCTACAGTGAAACATTGAGATGGACGATAACATCATTTTCCACTAGATATTTCCTCTACATCTCATCAGCAATTTCTATTCTGGCACGTTCTGCAGCAACTGACCACTAAGGAGTGAATGTACAGCGACGTAACTAGCAAATTCAAACTGTGCTTTTGCGCTATATGGCTAGCGCTGCGCCAAAGACGGACGCGCTCGGCGCTTGTCATATATCACAACTAGTCAGTGTTTTAACCACATGTTTATTTTAGGTTTCAGACATTTAAATGCATATAATTTTTAGCAAAACAATACATTTATAGTTTGTAAAATACACAATGGGATCTATGATCATTTTGACGGAAGTGAAGCAATCAAAACTTACTTTAGCTGGAAATAACATTATTCAAGAACCGCTATAAAACCAAACGAATCTCTGTTACCTTAAATATTTTATCTCTGTGAAGCTGCTTTGAAACAATCAACATTATTAAAAGCGCTATATAAATGAGGATGACTTGACTATGGAAGCAGCAATAACAATCCATTCAAATATATTTTCCGACGTGTTTTATTCATATCAGATAAGACAGTGTAAATAACTATAAAGTTTACTCTGTTCTTCTCCCAGTTCACCGGCCACTTACTTTCATGTTTTTCGGGAGAAACTGATGAATTTCACATGCTGTAATAAATCCAACAGACAGGAATCTCTGAACTGCAGCCCAAAAAACACAGATCAAGATCATTTATAAAGGTTTTTAAACGACAAAACAAACTCACTTACACGTATTTGAGAATCAGAATAGAAGCTAGTTGATAACATGGTAAGCAAGTCTGTTAACATTTAGAAATAAAAGCGCTACAACTGTCATAGAGCGCTATTTTGGCTGTGGTGAATCGCGTGCCAAGCATGACGTGGGGGGTCCATCTGTAGACTTATGACCCAGAGAAACAAGTGCGCTGCCATCTTTAGGATATCGTCTTAGTTTGAACTTCTGTTTTTGCGGTCGCTCTGTATCTCTATGGCTTCGCTGTCGATGAGTTATTAGCTGGTGAATGGATGTACTTATTGTAGAGTAAACGAAAGTTATCACAAGCATTGTAATGTTTAAAGCAGATGTCTTAACAAATGTCAGTAGCCCGGGAAGATTTTAAATCGGGCAGTTCATTCATAAATACGCAAGATCGCTGTGGAAATACAAACCGGAAGACAAAAGACAACAAGCGCAGCGCTGAAAAGGGGCGGGGCTACATAAGCTCTACTGATGGTGAGAAATCATGCTTTTTCAAGATTGTATAAAAATAGTAGTTTGTGCAACATAACTGGCAGTGGCAGCCTAAAAAAAATGCATGATTGTGTCCATGTGAGTCTGTGCATCATTGCCGGTGGGAACGACGTGTCCAGTGACCGTGAAGAGACCTAACCTGTGTGGTTTTATTAGCTTTGATGCTTAATATGGCATGGCTCGAGGTGTTTAATTATACCAGATGTTTCCTGTTGCCAACGTGAACAGGGCCACAGCCGAGGGGAAGCCCCGGTCGGGTCTCATTTTGAGGTAATGCTACAGGTGGGTGGGTTCAGGACAAAATGATGTTTTCCCGCACAGGATGCAAACCGTTTTTTCGAACCTTTTGAGAACATGATGTCACGTTTGCTTCAGCGCTTAATGATTAAAGTCTCTGGCTTTTCCCACTGGTTTGCGTGGTTGTGCCACAGAGCGCTGTATTGAGTTTTGATTGTCGCTGTTTGTTTGATGGCAGTGCCAAAGCAAGGGAAGAGTTACGTCCTGCGCTCTTCATCTCATTCTGAGAGTTTTCAACAATAGCCCCTTTCTCTCCTCCAATCACCATAAGCGGATGGCATGCTATGGGTGGTTTCTATGGTGAGTGCAGTTTGACTTGCACTGGTATTGTGGATGAGGGCGTCACAGACAGTTTTTTTTGGGTGATGGTAAAATAGTCTGGGGGGCCGCCGGTGCTGTCTCTATTTGCTTTTACATGACTTAAAAAGGGTGATTTTGAACTATAATTTCAACCTAGTTTCACTGTCATTGTACACTGAATGTTTTAAGATTCAGTCAGGATTGAATCAAAGACTGAACCCTTTTAAGGCAATTTTGTGTAGGATTTATTTGAAAACAATTTTCACTCTGAAATGGCTTGTAAATTTCACAAGTAGCACTTTGAATTCAACATGAAATTTTGGAGTAGACAGAGTGAAATTGTGTTTTTTTTTTGCAGGGTTTTTCCTGCATAGACAATTATGAGGCGGCCGCCTCCGTCAAATTTCGTGCCGCCTCCGCCTCTCGACAAAACTCGGACAGACAGTCACGTGCTCATATACACTTTATCCACCGTGACAGTTCTGTCGCGATTCCCGCTTGTGTCCATTCTCTAACCGTGTAGTTTGCCGATAGTGCTGCACGGATCATAATCCGCGGGTCGAGCGAGGGTTAAAAACATTCCATTCAATCGAGGGTGGATGACAGCTAAATGAGTGTAATAAAGACACGGAACTCCCATCATGGTACCTAATATACGGACGGTAACAAAGTTGCGCTGTTGAGTCTCGCGCCGTTATTTATAACATTAATTATAGTTAAGAAATAACTTAATATAGGCTACACACGACTAGAGTGCTGTTTTCCTGAATGTCATCACGATTGAAACCGAGATATTAATTTCATAACAGTTCAATAAACAAATAGTTAAAATTAAGTTACTTACATTTTTAGACTGTTTTTGTTCTGTTTTAGCAGCGAAAATAGTTCCAAACAACAGAACCATATCGCGTCTCACAGCAACACTCATCCATGATTCATTACTGAATCATTCAGCGTTTTGAACTAATCGCTTGAGTCAAAGATTCAATTGCCCATTATTAAACCGCCTCATTCTGAATCAATCAGCCGTTTGAACGAATCGTTTACATTAATGACTCAATGACTCGCTCATTAAGACGGCCGCCTACCCCCTCCTACTGGCGGTTTAGTTTCAAAGTATCTTTTCAACATTCCTTGTATATTCAAAAAATATTCAAAATAATCTCATTTAATACAGTTATAATTTTTCAATGTAAATTATTTAATTTGATTGGTAACAGCCTAGTGTCTTATTATTTTAATTGAATGTATTGATAAAATGTAAGAATTTTGAATGAAATTTAGAGCATACATTAAATAAAATTAGGGGGAAAATGCCCTTTATAAAGGTACAAAAAATTATTCCGATTAGAGTGTTTTCAAAAATGAAACATTGACAATACGTTTAAACGGAGTAAAGCCTCTGTTTAGGCTATAAAGAAAATGTAATTTTGCCAAAAGAAGAACTTTTAATTTAAATAAATGTTAATTGTGTGATATGTTATCATATTATCATGCTTAATTGAATAATTGTAATGTGATGATCAGATGCAGATATCTAAATCAAAGAATATGGGTGGTTGGCGGGTGGATTATTATTTATTTTTAACAACAGATTCGAGTGACTCAAAGTGCACCAGATTAATGAATTTATCTTTAAAATGTACAAAATTTTCTCCCGGGGGGGCATGCCCCCGGACCCCCCTAGTGTTACAGTTTTACCACCTCCGCCTCATTTTGAGCCAGGAAAAACCCTGTTTTGTAAAACCTACTCCAATAATTTTGTTTTGTTTACCACATCAAAAAGTGTAGCTAATTGGATTATGGATAATGCAGTTATGTTAAACATCTAGTCCACAATAATCAAAGCATGTTTTAAATATTCCTCTAAATGAACATTTAGTTATTTCTTAAAAGTAATATTAATACTTAATATTCAAACAGGCTTCTTGCATTTATTTTACGTTTTTATTTATTATTTTTTAATTGTTAATGATACAAATATTTTTTATTTAGTATTTATTACTTTAAATGTATTATTTAGGGCTGTATTTAACCAAAGAAAATCTTGGTCGACTGAAGTCCTGAAATTTTCGACTAAAATCGACTAAAAATGACGTTAGAAAAAAAAACGTTAAATTAATTAGCTGTGCACTGTGCACAGTACTTGTTGTCCGCCTAAATGAATTATAAATAAACATAAAAAACTAGTAGGCTATTTGCAGTATATTAAATCGTTTTTGACCTAATTATTTTGCACTGAAATGAGTCTGACACACGAGTCTGTCGGCTCTGACAGCAGCGCAGCATCACCTGCACCTGCGCAATATCATAGCCTAAGATTTCCGAAAATAGTAGGCTACTATGTTGTCAACTAGTGATATCATCACAAGAACTGTTGAGGAATATGCAACATAATTTAGACAATTATTTTTGTCATATGTTATAATAAGTTATAACTGTCAGACACTATCATTTCAGCCGCTCTGCATGTCCTCGCACCGAGCTAGGCTGAACATGAGCTCAGCTTCGCGGCTGAGACACGAATAGACTATTAACTTAAAGCTTTTACTCTTGATAAACACAAAAGGCACGTCCACTTTAATAAAAAAATAATATTTATTAAACAAACCAGATCAAGAGCAGAAACGAAATAAAGTGCATAACTGAAAAATAAAGCATCTTAGGCTCAAAACTAACACACAGTCGGCACAGCGCAATTGCGCATATAGGCTCCAAATAAAAAATAAAAAGTTAGGTTATCACACTAAAACATTGAAATATGCACATTCTGATATGTTCATACCCTACTCAAAACAAAAAGGGCAAGCTAACGCGGGCAAGCTAACGCAGACAAGTGAGCTTACCACTTTTAGATGATATGTCATGTTTGTCGTCGAGCTGTGGAAAACTGTTGCTTGCAAACTTTGCATTCGACCTTTTTCCCGTTATCAATTTTAACAAAATGCTCCACACTGAGGACTGACAATTAAACGCTCTCGAAATTAAATAAATAGTATTCAGCATCAAAGCTTCTATACTTATCGTTCTCTCTTGGTTTGGGCTAATCCAAAAAAGGTGAAAACAAGGGGGGTGTTCTGAAGACAGACTGTTACCTGTTCAACAAGGGTACTCTGAACCCCCCCTCCCCCTCCCCCTTCCCCTCCCCCTCCCCCTGCAGTTAGTGCTTTCCACCTGATGAAATGAGCGCGCCTCAGCGCGGCAAAACTAATGAAATGAGCGCGTCTCAGCGCGGCAAAACTGATGAAATTAACGCGGCAAAAAATCGACCAATCAGAATTTTGGTCGAACCAGAACGTATCGACCAACTAATCGACTAATCGACTGGGACAATACAGCCCTAGTATTATTTTACTCCTATGCAGTATTATGAGTTGTTTACCTTCAGAATTTAATGATGAATGATTTTATTGTTATTGTGTGAAGAAGCATAAATAAGACTATAAATTCATTTTAATTAATAATTTGTTATTGCTCTGTTTATGCTATATCTGAATATTGCTTATTAAGCTATAAAAAATGATCAGTACATCTCATTTTTAGAAAATACAATAGCCAAATAAAAAGCACTTAAAATCATTGAATATGGAGGATAATGCTTGATGTAATATTGACCAGCCGTGTTCACCACGTGCACTGCACAGTCACTATGACCCATCACAGCTCAAGAATGTGATCCCTTTCATTTTCAGTGCCGAGACACAGCAACGCATTGTCTTCCGCATCACGGGTGAATATGCTGCTTGAAAATGTGTAAGCCATAAATTGTCGAAGTAAAAAAAAGGTGGAGGAGGTTTTCGGACCCTCTGGAGTGGGTTGTCGGCCTGGGGAATGTTTCATGGTAGTTACGTATGGCGGCTTAGCAATCTCTCGGTGTATATGGGGCCCTCTTTAACTTTTAGGCCCTTTTTCTTTGAAGGTTAGTTGGGGGAAGGCAAAGGGGATCTGTGAAGGGAATTTAAACTATGAGAGGTAGACATGGGGGAAAGAGCTTGACCTAAGTTACGTCTCCGAGTCCCACTCTAAACTATGGATTTCGCTTTTAATAGCAACTTTTCTGCTTACTTATTTTTCTCACTGTGCTCGTAACACATTAGCCTGTTAACTACACAGAGCTCCTTTCACCTAGGCTAGCTGTGGTGGAATCTCAACCCAGAATGGATCTCATTCATCATCCACACTCAGGGTTCAGGCTGTTTTCCTCCGCCATGTAGGCCTACCTTGGCAAAAGCCGGCCAACCTCTGTCCCTGCAGACCCCGGACCCCCTGTTTTGCCAACCTTCATATAGTTGAGCTTAAAGTAACCTAGATGTTGCCTTATGAGTCTGTTTTTGTGTGTGAACCAAAGCAGTCGGAGCAGTTACTGAGTTCATTTGACTTGCTTGCTGAACTGCAAGTTATTGCTTTCATCATGTTTGATTTAAAATAGCTGTTACTGTGTTGTATTGTACTTAAGGCTTGTGAGGCTTAAAGTAACACCATGTAACTTTTGCTCTCGGGGTCCCCCTACATTTGGGAAACAGTATTGTCTTCTACTACTGTCGTAAAATCTGTCATTGTTTCACCAGGGGATACACGTCAGGGTTTCCCATACGGTCATTTATTTGTTGCGGCCTGCCACTATATCAACGCTGACTGCCACACATTGATTTTTTTTTTTTACTACGCCTATTTAAAAATGTATTTGATTGCAGAGCACCTTCGTGCATCACTACCTCTCGCTCGTCTGTCTCTCTCACTAACCCGTACCTCTCGCGCTCTCTCTCCCTCATGGAACACCGCTGCACAAATCTGTCCAACACAGCGCTGTCAATGTTGGAGACCCAGCTTTAAAAAAAGTTATTAGCCAGCATGGAAGGAGCCTATTTTCGAGGTTAGCACGCTGTATATAGCTGGTAGTCAATATCGAATATTGGGCCATGACAACACAGACGGCAAACAAACGCTAGTTGGGCTCTCGCGTCAGAAAGCGATTTGAGGAAGCGGAGGGGAAAGTGAGGTATGCTGTAAAGCAGTCGAATTTTGTAAATCTTTTAGTGCTCGGGTTACTACTCGAACCCCGAAGTTACGTAGTGCTAGTAAAAGCGATACAGACTCTGTCAGGCTATGGCGGACGTGTCATTCAACCTATTGTAAGTCGATGTACCATCTCAAGGGTCTTGGAAATATATTATGAAGGTTAAAAAACTACTTTAAATCAGTGTAGTAAGTCTCTATGAAATCCGTTTCCCAAATTCTTTTTTTCTCAATTCTGTATTATTGATTTAATAAATTGTATTAATCAAAACGCATGCCTAATCAATTTAATTCTTTATACTATATTCTTCATACTTTAAACCTATATACATTTAATGTGTTGTCTGCGTTCATGCGTTTATCATTTAAAAATGGTGGTAGTCAAATTAGTTAATTACTTTACAAATTTTATCAAACATTGCATTGGCTACTTTTGATTTCTAAATCCAAAGTTTGCCAAAATCTGTGACCTTCCACAGCTGTAGTTCAGACAGACCGTGCAAACAAACCCTGGCAAAATGTTCTGACCATGTCCTAATCTCTGGATTACTGTATCTTTCAAAGGTTACATCTTTACCCTAGCGAGTGTTGAGAGCTGTTTAGTGACAGTTACTCTGTCGACCGGTTTGCCAACTGGACACACGCAAAGACATACACACTTCCCATCGTGTTCTGTCACTCGGTGCGTCTGAACCCGGTGCCGTGACTGACGCCATTGTGTCCTGCCGCTGAGCACTCGGCCTTTCCCACAACCCAAGCCTCTGTGGATTACGGCCACAACAGCTGTATTGTGTGTGTGTTTCTGTAGTTTGCTAAAGAGGTAGAGAGCTCAGAAGAATACAGTAGTGCATTTATCGCTGGACATCTGGAAGCTGACCTGGTTGGCTAGTCAGCAGTTAGTGTCGTGTAGTTGTGAATTTCTCCTGGCAAACTTTGCTCAGCCTTTTATTTTTTTCAAAACCAAAGCAAAACCGTTCAGATTTCTCATTATTGGGGTTAGTGTTATTTTAGTATTATTTATATACTATTTTGGTATTCAGGAATTATTTTAATTACCGGTAGTTATTATTTTAAAAGAATCAGTTTTATTTTGTTTTAGTTATTTCATTACATGCTTTTATAATTTTTATTTGGTAAATATATATACATGAGTAGCTTTCATAAATTATGTTTTTTAGTTTGATACCAGATTTATTTCAATTCCACAAAATAATTTTTATATTCTTATTTTTCGTTTTGTTGTGACAATTTTCTTTGGTAAATGCTTGAAACTCCTTTATTAAGGGTGCATTTGAGGCCAATATTTTAACACCGTGATCAGCTAATATTCATCCGATTTCTGTTACTTTTAATGAGCATTTAATAAAATAAATTCACTAATAGCATCATTTAGTTATGCAGGAAATAAATTCATTTCATAAATTCATCATTTAGTTATGTCAGATTATTATATAATGGATTGATCAAAGAATGTGTGTTTAAGAATTGGATTAAAACCATAATATTGTGTTTTTTTTCCCATTATAGAATTTTATTTTCAGCAAATTTGTTTTTGCTAAAATGTTGCCTTGAGCTCACAGCTGATTCGTCTGGTTATTGGACGTTGAGATGACGTGCTTCCAACCAAAGCTAACGCAGCACGCCGCCGGCCGCTTCTAGTGTAGAGTCAGTCTCTGTTGCTGTCCCTGCTCAGTTTTCTCCTGTGTGAATGAGCTCTTGCATTAATGATTCAGAGGACCGCCTGCACAGAGCAGCTCAGATGAATGATGAATTGCTCTTAATCACTCTCCTTTGAGGGGGATTCATATTTTTTTCTGTCATTGCTTGTTTGATCGCTGTCCTCCTAAAATGACAGGCTGTATCTGATGCTGTACTCGGTGTAAATGTCTGTCTCCATGGTCACCACATGGTCACTTCTTGCCCGCTTTAGTCCCTGTTTATGGGTCACCTGAGGACAGCGATGGTTCTGCCAGTAAGGAGCAGAGATTGGAGTAATCTAATGGCTCTGTGGAAGCTTTCTCCTCTCTCATCATTAGGATGTTGAGGGCTTCTGTATTGTTACATCGAGTGTTTTTGGCCAGGCAAACGAGGCATCAAGCTTTTTGGATTTTTAACATGCCAAAAGCAGGCTGTGTCTGCCACAATTTTACAGGCATTTGGATTACAGGATGTTGAAATTACAGAGTAATTTCCGACAAACTCATGTTTTTAGAGCATAATGACCTGACACGATAGTGATCGGCAAATATTTAGGTTAAGCTGATATTTTGTTATTGGATATGTAAAAACGGTATAAAGTTTTCAAGTAAACGTACAGAAATCAAATTAAATACAAAATGTAATAGAGCTGCACAAACATCACGATTTCGATTCAAACACCCACGCAATCTCATTCTTTAATGACAACGATTCACCTGTGTCTATTAGACCTTTGACAAAAAATCATACCATAACATTCAAATCTGTTTTTGCTGCCGCTGAGCCATAGAGCAGATGTGTTGTATAGGTATGAAACAGCTTCTAAACCACACACAGTATCATTATTTCTGTTACAAATATTCATATTATCACAGAAGAACTGGAAAAGTTTATAGTTTGGATATAAACACTGATCTCCGGTAGCGATTAAAATAGAGTAAATCTCCATCAGAAAGTAACATGGTGCTTCAAATAGTGATTTAATCCATTGCATTGTTACATTGAATTGGCATTGAATCATTCATTCATTCAAGAGATTTGTTCAAAAAAAGCGAATTCATCCAGTAATGAAACAAGAAGTGATTCTCTTATGATTGAGTCATCAAAGTATTCATTCAATAACATTTTTTTTGAATGAGCTGCAATTCATTCAAGTAATTAACATTTTGAATAGCAGCAAATAACATTTAAGGCCATTGCACACTGAGTCCGAAATTCCATCCGAAATTTTCGCACGTTAAAAAAAAATCGACCTCACGTTATGTCAATCACGCTTGCACACTGCCTCCGAAACTTTCGTCCGTCAAAAAAAATTCGGATCAGGTTCGATTTTCTGCGTTTTTCGCATCCAGTCAGCATTTTGAGAGGTTTTTGACTATTCAGACCCACCGTACAAACGAACGACACAATCCAGAATGGCATCTGATAAGTTGATACACTTCGTCTCGCAGCACAAAGTAGCCCACTGTGTGATAAACAAACCACAGCTGTTCTGTATGCCCAGCGTTTCTGCCGGCCGTTGTGTGTGTGTGTGTGTGTGTGTGTGTGTGTGTGTGTGTGTGTGTGTGTGTGTGTGTGTGTGTGTGTGTGTGTGTGTGTGTGTGTGTGTGTGTGTGTGTGTGTGTGTGTGTGTGTGTGTGTGTGTGTGTGTGTGTGTGTGTGTGTGTGTGTGTGTGTGTGTGTGTGTGTGTGTGTGTGTCTTTTTTGGTGGTCTTCTTTTTAATATGTGGCTCCAGTATCGCTAGCAAAGCATCAAACTGTTCTTGACATTCTGAGGTAAATTTTGAATCGCTCGGGATAATTACGAACTCCTTGATGAGCTGAAACTCCTTCCTCTCGGCACAAGATTGGATGGACCCTCTTTTTCTTCTTTTTCTCTTTTAAAGAAGAGAGAGGGCAACAAAATCATCCTCACTGCTTGACGAATCCATTTTGTATTTTTTGCGTTTTTTTCCGCAAAGGTTTAATAAATACGCATCGGACTCAGTGTGCAAGGTTTCTGTGCGTGACGAATTTTTAGGCTAATGAACACGAAAAAACGCATACGAAAAAATCGGACTCAGTGTGCAAGGGCCTTTAGTCACAATCTCTAGTAAATGACTATGATGTTTAGTGGTCTGTTTTGAATCAATGGAGAATCGTGATCTCAGCTTGAAACTTAAAAAAATGATGATTCTCAATTGATCCAGAATCGTGTAGCTCTAAGATGCAGCAACAACTTCACATTTGTTACATTTGAAAGTTAAATGCATCAATCTTTCAGAGCAAAATTAAGAGCTCCAACCCCTTTTCAGTGAGCAAATTGAACAGAGTAAATAAATGTCTTGGCATCATCTGCTAGTATATGGACTTGTAACATCCATTGTGCACAAAAGCTTATGTGACGATTTCTTATGCCAGGCTTATTCTGATCTCTACACATTTCATTCTTGCTTTCTCTCCCTCCTTTATCTGAGCGGCCTTGGTGCTCGACTATGTTTCCCTTACAAACGGAGATGACGCTGTAGCCCGTGAGCGAGAGAGTGCTGCTCGTGAGAGAGAGATTGGTGCACGTAGGCTTGTGAGTGGGCGGCGGTGGGAAATAAGTTCAGCCCTGAGACCAGAGTCGAGGAAGTGTGGCGTACTGACTCATTGGTGGAGTACAGTGTGTGGTTGCATGTGCGGAGGATGAAAAGCCTCGTCCTCTGTCCTCGCTGCCTCCTCCTCCACCCACTCCGAGCGTGGCTCAGACTTTTCCCAAGATCCCCGGCACTCCCTCATGCCTGGCTCTGAATCCAGATGTCCGGTAGAGCGTGTGTATAGACATCCACGAGTCTGTGTTCGGCGTAGTATCAAATGGTTATCAGTCTACTGGAGGCAGAGGGTGATTTCCATGACAAAGACACAATGGTCTGGAGTTTCAGACCCCCTGTTGGTCTGGCTGCGTGTGAAAGGCTGGGGTCTCTCGCAGTGGCCTGTGTCTGCTGAAAGAGGCCCACCAGGTGAAAAAGGGGAACCAGATTCCTGACAGAACAGTGGCTACGCTTACATAAACACCTTTTGGTTCAATCCTAATGAAATCAATCTGATTGATGAATCCGAACGCTGTGTTTACATGAACGATAAATAAAGTAATCGGGTTGATGTGCGCGTTTATATGTCACAAGTTTCAAATCGGAATTGATTTTTTGACATGCGAATGTCTGTACGAATACTGCCGCTGTTTACGCATAACTAAATTGAATAAAAACTATTTAGTATAGGCTCCTTTTCAGTTAGTAAACATGATGTTTTTTGTGGGTGGAGCTTAGTTGGAGGCAGAGCGATTCCTCTGTCTTATTAACTAGCATTAGAGAAGCGGCCAATAGTACTTATTTATTTTATTAATCAGTATTAATAAAATTTATATTGATACTGATTCATAAAATGTATAAGTAATTGAATAAAAGCAATTGTTCAGGATACAGTACATTCACTATACAAATGTAATTGATTGCATTACAATGTACTATTCATTATATGATTGAAACATTTGACTTTTCAAATCAAATTTTTTTGAGTTTCACCAAACTTGCTAATTAATTCATTTAGGAGATCTAAATGTAAATGCATTTTTAATGATTGTTTGCGTTGGGTATATCAAGATGAATGTTTAAAAGTTTGTGGTCAGTGGGATCTATGAAAATAACGCTGAATTTATTTAATACAAAATTCATTAAAAATAGGGAAATGGTGAAATATTATTAAAATTTAAAATGTACATTATAAATGTTTTACTGTCACTTTTATTCAATTCAATGCATCCTTGCTCAATAAAAGTATTAATTTCTTTTTTTTTAAAAACTCAAACTTTTGAATGGTAGAGTATATGTATAACTTTTAAGGAAAATAAAAAATGACAGGGCAACATAAAACAAGATGAGTAATGGTTATTTTGTAGCAAACCTCTTTATGTTGTCGGGAAGGGTTTATTCGTATCGCTAAAAATCAATTTCTCTCAAGTTTTTTTTCGCGGAAGCCGATGGGTGTGCTCTATTACACACGCCAGCTAATGATTCATTCGGACCCTCGCCAGCTTCTGAGTGAGTGATTCTTGTTTTTTTGAAACGTGACTCTGCTCTCTTCAGCTTTGAAGACTGGCCTCTTGAGCAGCGGTTATGAGTCAAACCGGGATGAATCACTTTCAGCCTGACGTTCGTTTAGCACAGACGGATCTCAGAGGCCATTCGATGGGTAATGCCGGACTGAACCTTCGGTAAACTTCTGCTGTCTCGTCACCAGAATCGTGTTACATGCTGCTGCAGAAGCCAGACTGCTTGTGTTTTTGTGTTTTGACACACTGGGTTGTCATCTTAAGGGCGAAGCGTATAATATCTGCTAGTGGTATCAAATGGAATTGCGGTTTACCAAAACCTCTGTTTGTGTGGACAAACCGGTAGTCCTGCTCCAAATTTACACCATTTGTTGAACCAGAACATGTTGAACCATTTAGCCAATAACTCGGTGTTAGTGTATTTTTGAATTTTGTTTATAGCTATATTCATATGTTTTTATTATTTTTGAAATATTTTACTATTTTATTTTCAATGTGCACTTTATTTATGTATTGTTTTTTTATTCTGTCATTCGTTTTAAATTAATTTATTTTTATTCTTGCCTCTTGTGATTATTTTTGATCATTTATGTGAAGTACATAAAATTACTGTTGTGTGTGAAATATAATATATAAATATCATTACTTTTCGACTGTTTGACTTTTTTCCCTCGCTTCACAACAATATGTTTACGTTGTGGAATTTTTGGAGAATATATTTGGAATCATATATATATATATATATATATATATATATATATATATATATACAGTGGTGCTCAGAATTAATGGTACCCCTGGTAAAAATGATAAAAAATGGCTATAAAAAATAAATCTGCATCGTTTATCCTTTTGATCTTTCATTCAAAAAATTGGCAAAATCCTTACCTTTCATTGAAGTAAAAGATTTGAAAGTGGGGGGGAAATCACATTATAAAATAAATGTTTTTTTCCAAACACGTTGGCCACAATTATTCATACCCTTTTATTAAATACCTTTTTGCAATCTCCTTTTGCCAAGATAACAGCTCTGAGTCTTCTCATATAATGCCTTATGAGTTTGGAGAACACCTGACAAGAGATCAGAGACCATTCCTCCATACAGAATCTCTCCAGATCCTTCAGATTCCCAGATCCATGTTTATGCTTCTTCTCTTCAGTTCACCCCACTCATTTTCTATATGGTTCAGGTCAGGGAACTGGGACGGTCATGGCAGAAGCTTCATTTTGTGCTCCCTAACACATTTTTGTGTTGATTTTGATGTTTGTTTTGGATCGCTGTCCTGATGGAAGATTCAACCACGGCCCATTATAAGATTTCTAGCAGAAGGCCTCAGGTTTTGATTTTTTATCTGTTGATATTTGATAGAATCCACAATGCCATGTATCTGAATAAGAAGTCCAGGACCTCCAGCATAAAAATAGGCCCACAACATTAAAGATCCAACGGTATATTAAATTGTACACATGGGATACTTTTTATCCTTATGTGCACCAAACCCATCTAGCGTGTTTGCTGGCAAAAAGCTCTTTTTTCAGTTTAATCTGACCACAGAACCCCGTGCTGTTTGAAGATCCAGTCGTGTCTGACAACTGAATATGCTAGAGTTTGTATTTGGAGGAGCGAGAAACATTTTTCTTAAAACCCTCCCAAACAACAAGTGGTGATGTAGGGGTTGTTTGATTTTTTTAATAGGCTTTCTGACCCCCAAAACTCAACTAATCTCTGCAATTCTCTATCTGTGATCCTTGAAGAGTCTTTGGCCACTCAAACTTTCATCCTCACCGTCCATTAAGAAAATATAGACACACGTCCTCTTCCTGGCAGAATCGTAACATCTTTAGTTGATTATAACTTCTTAATTATTGCCCTGATGGTCAAAATGGATTTTCAATTCTTTAGCTATTTTCTTACATCCACTTTCTATTTTGTGATGCTCAACAATCTTTAGATGCACATCAGAACCATGTTCTGTGGTTTTATTCATTGTGATGTATGATTAAGGGAATTTGGCCTTTGTGCTTCCTCATATTTAAACTCCTGTGAAACAAGAAGTCATAGCTGGACAATTTCATGTTCCTAGTCACCCTGGTGTGCTAAAAAAGGTAAATATTAATGGGAATATACTTCATAGATATTTTATTCATAAAAACTTCTAGGGGTATGAATAATTGTGGCCAACGTGTTTTGGAGAAAATTATTTATTTTATAATGTGATTTCCCCCCACTTTCAATTCTTTTACCTCAATGAAAGGTTAGAATTTTACCAATTTTTTTAATGAAAGATCAAAAGGATAAACGATGCAGATTTATTTTTTATAGCCATTTTTTATCATTTTTACCAGGGGTACCATTAATTCTGAGCACCACTATATATATATATATATATATATATATATATATATATATATATTATATATAATATATATTTTTTTTTTTTTCTTTTTATATATATATATTTTTTTTACATTGCTTACTTCTAGCCTTGGTCTTATCGGCCTGAACATGACAGATTACATGCATGTATCAAAATGGATTGGTAAATGGTCCCGTTACGTGATATGCAAATTTATCATGCATATTCAATATTCTGCCTATAGTCTGTTTGCATCAAGGTTTTGATTTAGTATTGAGGTACCAGAATTTGTATCATCACATTCGATTCATTGGTATTGTGCTAATCCGTCTTTGCCCATGCAGGTGAGAGATGTATTTGAAACAGAAGTGTGTATGGCCGGATGTGTGGGCCATGAGGATCAGTTTAATACAGCTTGATGTTACTGCACAAAAGTGACTTGTGGGTCAGAAATCCCATTTCTGAGATGGCAACATTTGAATCATTGAGCATCACCATCTCTTCTGCTTATTGTGTATTTTCCCCTTCCTCCGTAAAGTTGCTGAACTCTGTTTTTCTTCTCACAAGCCCCACGAGTGGAAGTTGTGTGCTGATCAATCTGCTAGTGTGCCCTGGGCGTCTCACAGTCAGGGAACCATTAACTGCAATCACTGTCAAACTCAGTCATGAAGCTGGTATTAAATTTTCAGCATCTCTCTGTAGGCATCAGCCGGCTGTTGAGGGCAATGGCTTCATCTTTGTCACTAGCAGACAGCCTTCAGACCTAGTCTCTTTCCCAATTTATACTGAAATGGTGCCGGTGCTCAGCCAGGAGATCTGTGAAACTCACAACCCAACGTTTCAATCCCTCGAGAGCTGAGTCATGATGTAACTGGCTTTCACTGACTGTAGTCTGGCCATTAAATTAACATCATTTATCTCTTACTCATGTTTTGAGAACTTATTTTAACATAGAATGTGATTTGATTCAGCATATTTTTACCATTACAAGCTAGCTTTGAAAATATATCATTGTTGTTGATATTATTGTAATAAAAATTGTCAATATTATTATTATTATCGGTATTAAAATATTTGAATTGGTAGCCTATAGTTTTTACTATTATTATTTTATAATATCATTTACTGAAAATGTATAATAATAATAATTACTATTGTTAAATGTATTTATTATTGAATTATTAAATGTATTATTTAAATGTATAAATACCATTTTTTAACTATTTAAATTTAATTTAAAAACAGTCAATTCACACACATTTATAATATATTGACTAATTTAGATTGAATATTTAGTATTTATCTAATTATTTTATTAAAGACCAGATTTTATGTTGAAGTAGTGCAAGCAAAAATAGAAACGATGTGTCCGTCAGCTGAACGCGTGTGGCATCAGATGCTTGAATTGTTGACACATTTGTTCATTATATGATGGCTGGGTTTTGGCTTTGGACTATCTAGTTTTATTTTGCTTTGTTGTTTTGAAAGCTGTTCTTGATTGAGGACGTGTCCACCTCGCCTGGCCAGTCATGTAACAGTCTTACTCTGTCCTCCTCACTTCAGGAGCCGTTGGGGCCCAGTCCCTGTTCTCCGTGCCACGGAGGCCCGGCTATGGCACCATGGGGAAACCCATCAAGCTGCTGGCCAACTGCTTCCAGGTGGAGATCCCCAAGATGGACGTCTACCTGTATGAGGTCGACATCAAGCCTGAGAAGTGTCCACGCCGTGTGAACAGGTGGGATGTTTGAGGAATTGCTCAAAGTTTATGAGTGACTCTTGTGGACGCCCTCCTGATGAGTGCTGTTGTCTCTACAGGGAGGTTGTGGACTCCATGGTGCAGCACTTTAAAGTCACCATCTTTGGGGATCGAAGGCCAGTTTATGATGGGAAGAAAAGTCTCTACACCGCCAACCCACTACCTGTGGCTCCAGCTGGGGTAAAGAAACAACCGCTCTGTTCAAAAGCACTAGGCATCATGGGTGCACTCTGTTTGGATGCACAAATTAATCAATGACATGTTCTGTAGGAAATTTGCACATTAAAATCATCATGATATTCTAGGGTTGCACGATTAATCAAAATAAAACCGAAATCTTGATATGGGTTGTCTTAGGGTGATTATCCATCTCTGCTTCTGCCCTAAATGAACCATCTTCCCAAACTAAAAAAACATCTTATCAACTTAAGAGAAGCTTTAAAAGTTAGTTCACCCAAAAATGAAAACTCTAGGCCATCCTAGGGGTCAGGTCAGAGGTCACTTTTCCTCCAGAATTCGACTTGCGTACGGCCGTTACCGGAAGCCAGAGATTATAGTTTATAATTAAGTTATAAATATATAAATAATTATTAAGTTAATAAATATGGAGCCATATTGATTACTTTTATGATGGATGGATGAGCTTTTTTGGGCTTCAAAATCGCAAGTACCATTCACTCCCATATTAAAGCTAGGAAGAGCCAGGATATTTTTTAATATAACTTTGATTGTGTTTGGCTGAAAGAAGAAAGTAAGATAGACCTAGGATGGCTTGAGGGTGAGTAAATTATGGGATCATTTTCATTTTTAGGTGAACTAACCCTTTAAAGGGCTTTCCATCAAAATAAAAATGTGATAGTTTAATTTTTGAAAATGAAGAAATTGCCATAAACAATCATTAAGCAATAAATGTTAGTATTGTAATTTTATTGTTGTAATAAAATTACAATAATAAAATTACAATAACATTTATTATTAGTATTGTAATTTTATTGTTGTAATGTAAAATTATATTTAAAATATATATATATATTACAGTGAAATTTTTCTGTAATTTTATTTATACTACTACTACTGCCAATTATTATTATTATTATTTTATGGTCATATTTATATAGAATCACAAAATGTTGGCCAAATTGTGCACTCCTACTACAAATAACTAGGATAGCAAATCCTTAGCAAATAGCAATGATTTTTTTTATTGAAGTTTAAATCGCATTTTTATTAAAAAATATTATAAAAATACTTTTGAAAATAAAATAAAAAATGTGTTGCTGCATTACTACTTGTTATGTGTCCACAGGTGGATCTGGATGTTACTCTGCCAGGGGAAGGAGGCAAAGACCGACCCTTTAAAGTCAGTATTAAGTTTGTGTCGCTGGTGAGCTGGCACCTGTTGCACGAGGTACTAACTGGTCGCAGTATGTCAGAGCCCTTGGAGCTGGACAAGCCAATCAGCACCA
Organism: Chrosomus eos; assembly: GCA_036326025.1. NCBI lineage: Eukaryota > Metazoa > Chordata > Actinopteri > Cypriniformes > Leuciscidae > Chrosomus > Chrosomus eos. The sequence goes on along the minus strand of CM070831.1, from coordinate 3,645,982 downwards.
ACCCAGTTCACGCTGTGGATGTGGTTCTACGCCATCTACCCTCCATGAAGTGAGTGCACGTGCAGCCACATCTTAGATTCTCACACACAGATAAACATCAGCTGGTCACCCTGACACTCCTACACACTTATAGTTCATATAATATGTTTTATTGTTAAACTATGACCCCTGAGCTATTTGAACACAGTTTACATATGTCAATGCATTAGATATCCAAAAATCAAGTTGCAAATAAGAAAGGGGATTCTGCAAACAAAAGATACTTAAACTTGGCAGGAAATTGAAGTTTATGGTATCAAAAGTGACAGACATTTTACAGCATTAAAATGATTTTTTTAAAAAAATGCTGTTTATTTGATATTACTATTCATCAAAGAATCCTGAAAAAAATTAAGCTGTACTGTTATCAACATTGATGATAAAAAGAAATGTTTCTCAAGCAGCAAATCAGCATATTAGAGTGATTTCTGAAGGATCATGTGACACTGAATAAACTACATTTCATGATATTCCTGGATTTTTCCCAAGTTTATTTTTCTCACAAACTAGACCACTTTTGAACTGTAGTATATTTTCTAGTGAAACGGCTAGCGAACAACAAAAAAGGGTGGGTCGTCTTGATTTTATCTGTGGGTTGTTGATTGCAAGGACTTCATAGACGTCAAGTAAACCTATTACAGGAAAAGCAAGTTATGACATTTTTATTAAAGATTACAGACAATATATATATAATGCATGGATAAATCTTTCACAGTAACATTTAAGCATTAACTAAGAAAACAAATAGGGTCAATTTTGATTTCATGCCGACTTGAACGTTTTATTTTTACTATAACTTTATCAACTGGTGGGTTTAGTGGATACATGAAATGTCCCTTAATGTTCAATCAAATATATACCATTCTGTGTTTGTTTGTCTCAGGTACACACCCGTGGGCCGCTCATTCTTCTCTGCTCCGGAGGGTTACGACCATCCTCTGGGTGGAGGCAGGGAGGTGTGGTTCGGCTTCCACCAGTCTGTACGGCCAGCCATGTGGAAGATGATGCTCAACATCGACGGTGTGTTTCCTGATCAGGCTTAGCATGTGTGTTAGCACAGAGTGTGGGAACTGTTCACACTGTTGCCCTGGGGATGAAGGCCTGAAAGATGGCGGGTGGGGGTTTGTTTGATTGAAGGGGGGCGTTAAATGAGTCCCTCTTTCTCTCTCTCTCTCCAAGTTCACATGTGCTGTCTCTCAGTCTGCATGTTTTCCCGCTCTCTCAGTCTCCCATAAGTCAGTTGGTTGCATCGCCTACTTCTCCCCCTCCCCACTAAAAGGCAGGGAAAAGTCTAACCGTCTGAGATGGTCTCTCCTTTCACTGGCTCATTGTAACACTTATAATGGAGTGAATGGGCTCAGAAAGAGCGCGAAAGACCGGCTTTGAGTTCACATTAACATTTGTGTTTGTTTTCTCACAGGACTAATAAAGAGCAACATCTTAACTGGACCAGATATTTTAGTATGCTGAAAGTTTAGTGAAGTCAAATTAGAAATGGGGGGGGGAAACATATAGATAACCCAAGGAGCACATTTGCTCCTAATTTTAACATTTTAGGAGTGTTTAAAGAACTTAAGGGGTGCAGTAAAATGTATCAAATCCTGTTTTTCCTTAATAAAGGGATACGAGGAGACATTTACAAGCAAAATTATTTAATTTAAAGCATTGAATTAAATGGCAGGTACAATTTACAGTATAACCGAAATATGAATAATAACCAGATTTATTTTTAAGATTTGAAATTTTTAATTTTAAACAAGCTCATAATAAACCAGGACTCTTACCTTAAAATGTCTTTACATCAAGTTGCTCAGTCAAAAAGAAGTGGTAGATAAAATATGCACTCTTGCAACCATCTGAAACGTATTACAATACAAACACCATAAAGTAAATATTGTCATAATTCATCAAGTAGATCATAAGCAATCACTTGGCATAAAGCCCTGCAATAGGGATCACTGACAAAAACAAGCCACTTCTCCTCTTTATTACAACTTGATTAGATTTTTTTTTAATATATATTTTCCCTCAATTCTGCTACATCACTGAACATTTTTATTTTTTTACTGCAGAGGATGAATTCCTCATGACCTCTTCTAAATGATGATTTGAACTGCGTTTTTATCAGTTTTCATCTCTTTTGTCTCGCAGTGTCAGCCACGGCTTTCTACAAAGCACAGCCAGTTATTCAGTTCATGTGTGAGGTACTGGACATCCACAACATTGATGAGCAGCCTCGCCCCCTCACAGACTCCCACAGAGTCAAATTCACCAAAGAAATCAAAGGTACGTGTGTTCCTGTGTGTTTGTGTTTAGGTGTTGGAAAATGATACTGAAACAACTGGTTTTAGTCCACAATAATTTATTAGTTTGGTGTAGGGCCTCCTTTTGTGGCCAATACAGCATCAATTCATCTTGAGAATGACAGATACAAGTCCTTCACAGCGGCCAGAGGGATTTTGAGCCATTTCTCTTTCAGAACAGTGGCAAGGTCACTGTGTGATGATGGTGGAGGAAAACGTTTTCTGAATTGCTCCTCCAAATCACCCCAAAGTGGCTCAATAATATTCAGATCTGGAGACTGCAGGCCACGGGAGATGTTCAACTTCACTTTCATGTTCATCAAACCATTCGGCCTCCAGTCTTGCTGTGTGTATTGGTGTATTGGTGTATTGAAACCGGGCACATGGTCCTCCAGAATGGTTCGGTAGTCAGGATTGTCATGATATTGCAGCTCAAACCATCACTGATCCACCATTGGCTTCACTCTGGGCAACAGTCCAGATGTTCAGTCTCTTTAGGGTTTCTCCACACCATAACTCACACGGATGTTGGAAAGACAGTGAAGATAGACTCATCAGAGAACAAAACATGTTTCACATTGTCCACAGCCCAAGATTTGCACTGTTGCACCAATGACACCAGCATTTGGCATTGGCACGAGTGACAGCGGTTTGGCTATCGCATGAGCCATGAACATTGACTCTGGAGCTCCTGACGAACAGTTTTAGTGGAAACACGGGAGTTGAGGTGCGCTTTTAATTCCGCAGTGAGTTGGACAGCTGTGGTTTTGTTTTTTATTACCTGAACATCCCTTTCAGACAGCTTCCTCATCCGTCGACAGTTACATTACTGTTGGATGTGGTTCGTCTTACGTGGTGGTCCACATTACCCTGCATACCATAGCTCTCGATACACCACAAAGACTTGGTCACAGATGAGCAAGCGAGATGTGCACCAACATCTGTCCTCTTTTGAACTCTCATATGTCTCCCATTATGTTGTGTGGATTGCAATAGTTTATGTACAGCTGTGCTATTGCTCTGCTTATTCATCCACTCTGCTCTTACTGATGAAATTTAAAATCAGTTTAGATTGGCCGCGCATATATAGGAGTGAAAGCTCCAACACTATATTGCCCAGTGTTTCAGTTTCATTGTCCAACCCCCTGTATGTGCTTGTCTCTTTCTCATTGGCTGGTTTCTATACAGGTCTGAAAGTGGAGGTGACCCACTGCGGAACCATGCGGAGGAAGTATCGGGTCTGCAATGTGACCCGCCGCCCCGCCAGCCACAACTATCAAACATCCTTACCCAATACCCCCATCCATACATCCATCCATCCATCCATTCCATCCATCCATATCCACATCCATCCATCCATACCATATCCATCCATCCATATCCATCCATCCCTCCATCCATATCCATCCATCCTCCATCCATATCCATCCATCCTCCATCCATTATATCCATACCTATCCCATCCATTATCCATCCATCCATCCCATCCTAATTTAATTATCCATATCCCACCCTAATTTAATTATCCATATCATCCCATCCTAATTTAATTATCCATACTATCCCATCGTAATTTAATTATCCATATCCCATCCTAATTTAATTATCCATATCTATCCCATCCTAATTTAATTATCCATATCCCATCCTAATTTAATTATCCATACTATCCCATCCTAATTTAATTATCCCTATCCCATCCAATTTAATTATCCATATCCCATCCTAATTTAATTATCCATATCTATCCCATCCTAATTTAATTATCCATATCCCATCCTAATTTAATTATTCATATCTATCCCATCCTAATTTAATTATCCATATCTATCCCATCCTAATTTAATTATCCATATCCCATCCTAATTTAATTATCCATATCCCATCCTAATTTAATTATCCATATCCCATCCTAATTTAATTATCCATATCCCATCCTAATTTAATTATCCATATCCCATCCTAATTTAATTATCCATATCCCATCCTAATTTAATTATTCATATCTATCCCATCCTAATTTAATTATCCATATCCCATCCTAATTTAATTATTCATATCTATCCCATCCTAATTTTACCATTCTATCCAAATTATTATCCATCCATCCTAATTTAATTATCCATATCCCATCCTAATTTAATTATCCATATCTATCCCATCCTAATTTAATTATCCATATCCCATCCAAATTTAATTATCCATATCCCATCCTAATTTAATGATCCATATCTATCCCATCCAAATTTAATTATCCATATCCCATCCTAATTTAATTATCCATATCTATCCCATCCTAATTTAATGATCCATATCTATCCCATCCAAATTTAATTATCCATATCCCATCCTAATTTAATTATCCATATCTATCCCATCCAAATTTAATTATCCATATCTATCCCATCCTAATTTAATTATCCATATCTATCCCATCCAAATTTAATTATCCATATCTATCCCATCCTAATTTAATTATCCATATCTATCCCATCCAAATTTAATTATCTATATTATCCATATCTATCTCATCCTAATTTAATCATACATAACTATCATTATCTATTCTAATAAATAAAATGATGTTTTGGGCCATCAAAATGGTTAGAATTTTTTTCATGGCGATTACATTTTCATCATAATTAAAGCATTTTGTTTTTACAGGTCCTAATATTTTAAATTATGATTCTTATTACTGTCATACTATTAAGTATTATAATAATTAGAATAGTGTAGTATGTAAAACTGCATTGTCATGTATATTTCAAGCTGTAGTATATTGCATTGTTGCCACATGACCTCATCACATTGCATGCAGGACATTTGCCCACTTCACACAGGAACATTATGTACTGCAGAAATAGTAAAAGTAGCATGTCCGAATGTTTGGACTGAGGGAAGCCGTTTAGCTCTGGTTTTTGATGCCCTCTAGTGGTGCTGTGGTGTTTGATCAAGTTTCCTGATTTCTTCCAGGTTCCCTTTGCAGTTGGAGAATGGCCAAACTGTAGAACGAACAGTAGCTCAGTATTTCAGAGAAAAGTACAACCTGCAGCTGAAATACCCGCACCTGCCCTGTCTACAGGTGGGCCAGGAGCAGAAACACACCTACCTGCCCCTGGAGGTGAGTCCTGTCATCCTCACGCTGCGATGCCACAGACCACAGGCTCTGTTCTTATACGCTTTGCTGTTCTCGTAGGTGTGCAACATTGTAGCAGGGCAGCGGTGCATCAAGAAACTGACAGATAATCAAACCTCCACCATGATCAAAGCCACAGCCAGATCAGCACCAGACCGACAGGAGGAGATCAGCAGACTGGTGAGTGCGCACCAGCATTATTTTGGGAAACTATTGAGAAACTATTAAAGTTTTTATATTTTGGAATAGTTTTTATATTTTCCATTTTTTTATTTTAGTTAAAGTTTTAGCAATTTTGTTGTTGTTTTTGTCTTTTTTAATATATTTTTTATATATTTAAATACATATATATATTTATTAGTTTTTATTCATTTTAGTTTTCAAGTTAAAGTGTTCCTACACAGAATGGAATTTTATGAGTAATTTCCAGGTATAGAAAAACATGTTTCCATACTATTGCACCCATTTTGTTTTCTAAAATATAGTTAGTGGATTTGCACTGTACGAGTAATAGACTAATATTTACAGATTACTGTACTACATAATGCTATATGGTTGAATACTTTATGGGTGAGGACTTGGATGGAGTGAGAATGCCTGATAATAATTTTTTTTGGCGGTAAATTTCTAGTTTAGCAAACATTATTATACTGATACATACATATCCTACTATTTGAAAATAATATTTTCTAAATCTATGTAATCAGACACAATATCATTTTAAAATGTATAATATAAATTTAATTTAATATATAAATTGTATCAAACATAATCCTGTGTTTGAACTTAATTAAAATTTTATAAAATACTGCATAAAATAAAAAGGCACCCTCCTGAAAAGCGCTATACAAATAAACTTGAATTGAATTGAATTGAATTGAATTGAACGTGTCTAGGTTTGGTGTTAATTGATTTGTATTTGTACTTGGATAAATTCTGTAAATTATTTGGCAACATAATAGCATACATAGTCAGAATGTAACATGCATGTTAATGTTTGATTTTAAAATGATTTATCAAATGTTAAATTCTAGAGATGCACCGATTACAATTTTCTAGGCCGATTCCGATTTTTCAGAGTTTGACCTGCCGATACCGATTTCATTTTTTCTAACCACTTTACAGCACACACAAATATTTGTTTTCTATCTTCTCTTTAATAGAACATTTTGCATAGAACATAGACTTTTTTTTAACAGAAAATCGCTATAAATATAAATTACTCCTGGTGTGAGAAATTCACACACATCTAAAGTGCAGTGTTATGGAAGAAGCATTTCTTTCTTTTTACATCCAATATCTAACTAAAAAAATTCATATATTTAGCAAACTAAACTTCTGTATGAAAACAGGTAATGGCAATAAAATAATATATAAATAACAAATAAAAATAAAATAAATATAGCCTTGCAGTATAAAGATATTTCTCAAAACACACACACACACACACGGAAGATTATCCGTGATGCCTTAAAAGGAAACCTGTTTTCAAGCCTTCTCGTCTAACATAAATTCATCTAGACAGAACAATGACATCTTCGTTAAAGTTTCCTGTGTTTAGCTACTGTCCGACCTCACACCTTCTTGCCTATCTCATGTTTGATCAAAAAGCTGCACACATACAATTCACACTTAAAATACAATAGGTTGCTGCACACATCTATTTCACACTTTTGAGTACACAATAGTCTCTTTGCTACTTGACAGAACATTTTGTTCCAGAAAGCTTATCCTAACTTATGCATTTCTATCAGCTTGGTTATATTCTTTAATAATGTTCTTTAGCTTCTACGAACATTTTCCTTTAAATGCTTATTGATTACATAAATCTTTAACGTTAATAAAAGTTGAACACATCTAAGAAATAAAAGAACACATCTAATAGTAAAAGAAAACACATCTAAATGTAAAATTTCCATTACAGCCGAAACCCGCACCTCACTGCTGCTCACGCGCTGCTCCCGGTGTGAATGCACTCATTGATTAAAGGATAATTCCGGTATTTAACACTTTGGGTCTATTTTCTAGTTTGTTTTGGATGAACTAGAGTGGTGGACTTAGAAATTTTGACAATGGGTCCTGTCTCGACTTTTTGACTATTTTAGGATCGCCTCTGAGCGCTTCAGAGTGGCTGTCTACGAGCATACTGAAACATGTCCTTAAAGCAACCCTTAACGTTCGTTTTTCAAAACTGTGCAACTCACCGAGTGGTTAGTGGTGTTTGTTGATGTTCCAAAACAAGTAGCGTAGCGAAATACAGTTTCTGTCGTGTTTTATTTGCCATTTTTTAAAATTCCATTGTCTGTTGGAGGACTCGTTGCTCGTTGATATTACAGCGCTCCGGAGACGGAAAGGGGTCTGTTTACATTTGGTTGTAGTCTTTTCGCTCGTTCTCCGTCTCTCAGAAGGCTAGCGTGAGCAGAGCAACTGCGGTAAAGTGATTGTCGCCATCAAGTGGTCGGGAGTGTGCTAACGCTTCAGACTCTAATATCCAGCGGAAGTTTATACGCGGTTGTGAGGTATCTGAAAAAATAGTTCCACAATAGCAAATAACACGGATTGAAAACATGCATTGCTCCGATATATTTGTTTTTAATCATCAACGGACACCACTAACCACTCGGTGGTTAGTTGCACAGTTTTGAAAAACGAACGTTAAGAGTTGTTTTAAGGACATGTTTCTGCATGCCCATAGACAGCCACTCTGAAGCGCTCCGAGGCAAACCTAAAATAGTAAAAACAGGACCCATTGTCAAAATTTCTAAGTCCACCACTCTAGTTCATCCAAAACACACTAGAAAATAGACTCAGTGTTAAATACTGGAATTATCCTTTAACATGCACGCCGGAAAAAAATAAAAAATAAACGCGCTGCTCACGCTTGCAATTCACAAGGTTTCCTACAATGCGTTCCGTGTGCACATGTGATTCTGATGTTGCGCGATGTTAATATTTTTTTTTTATATATATAACTTTTCTCAAGTAAAAATTATTTTTACAGTTTAAGATAACTATAATAATGCAGATGTGCACTTAAAGGATAGTTCACCCCAAAATGTAAATTCTGTCAGTAATTACTCTCCCTCATGTTGTTCAACCCCGTAAGACTTTCGTTCATCTTCAGAACACAAATTAAGATATTTTTGATTAACTCTGAGAGCTGGGTCTCTCCTCCATAGGCTTCTAAGGGATTGAAACTGACAGCCCCGAAAAATTATTAAAGACATTGTTAAAATAGTCCAAGTGACTACAGTGGCTCAAACTTAAATGATCACGCGACGAAGAATACTTTTGAACTTTAATTTGGTTGCATAATAATCCACATGCACACTTCTGAGGATCACACAAGATCTTCCTGCAGTGTGTTAACCTGTTCCTGCTGTCCGTGTGGCGGATCTGAATGAAGTCAGGTTGCTGTCTGCATTAATAGAGGTCAGCGATTTCAGAGCACTGACTTCATAGTGAGCTGATTAGCTGTGATCTGAACTCTTTACCTCACTCCCTGCAGATTTACAGTCTGCCTGCTGCCGCCACCGTCGGCTTTGAGCTGTTAACGTGTAATTGAAGCACTGCTGCTCTTTATACCTTATTAAAATGACAGCCAATCAGACGCTGAATCCGAGCAGCTGACTGCGTGTTGCCCTGGTTGATTTCTCATTTAGATCTCAAACAAGAGCTGAGAGACCGCGTGGGTGGAATGCAACTGACGAGGCCAATGAAATGTACCTAATGAAAAAGTCTAGCTTTGAGACAGAGCTAAAAATACCCCGGTTGAGAGTATTTTCACACTGAAGTACAGCAGGATCTGAGCTGGGATTTATCAGCTCATAACAAGAAATGTTTCTGACAACACCCTGTGTGTTCAGTCAGTCTCAGGAAAGAGACTGAATTTCTGAACTATAAATCTGAATTCTGGTAATTTAAGCTGCAGTTTTACCATTTATTCTCACTAAATTGATACCATATCCAAATATATAAATATATAATAAATATATATATATAATGATAAAACTAGTTATGTTTTAAAATTGATTGATTTTAGGACTAATAGACAGTGATGTTTTAGTATTATTTATATATTATTATAGCATATTTTCATCTAGTTTTTATTTTTATATTTAGTTTTAGTAAATTTATGCCTTTGTCATTTTTATTAGTTTTTGTATTTCTGTTAAGCTTGAATTTATTTTTATTTAAGCTAAATTTTAGTTATTATAGTGCCATGGCAGCATTTTAAAGTTTTTTAATGTAATATTTGTATCTTTTATTTCAGCTTTAAAAACAATTTGCAATACTTTTAGTTAACAATAACAACCCTGCTAATTGATAAAAGTGCTAAATATAAACCTTATTATTGGGGCCTGTTAAGGTAAAATATGTTTTACTGTTGTTAGTTCTTTCATTAATTACTAATTGGTTTAGGAATATGAACAATTCCTGAGTGTTAAACTAAGTGTTAAATTGACCCGCACTGTTTGCACTGCATCATTTCTTCAAAAATGTAAGAATTGTGTAATATTGGCACTAGCATTATTGAGAACAAGCTGTAACATTACAGGCAACGTAAAAGACATTTTACTTCCATAATTGCGTGTGTATTCTAAGTGAAGTTGTTTTATTTAGATGCATTAAAACGAATGCTACGACATAATTTAAAACACAATATTTGAGAGCAAATTAAATATTAAGCAGAGAAAAGAAATCATTTTAATTCATTGACGGCCTTAATGATCTGTGTCTGTGTGTTTCCAGGTGCGCAGTGCTAACTATGAAGCAGACCCTTTTGTTCAGGAGTTTCAGTTTAAAGTGCGAGACGAGATGGCCCACGTGACGGGGCGCGTGTTGCCTGCGCCCATGCTGCAGTACGGGGGCAGGGTGAGCACAGAGCACTTTATGGTACCCTTCTTTTCAATCACCCACATCTCTCTGTGTCTGTCTGTCTGAGTGAATGCATAGCCTCTCCTGGAGGAACTAACAGCTCCTAATCACTGCTGTGAAGTGTGCAATAACTGATCAAGTAAACAAGCTTGCTGTGATTTGTCTTGTTTTTTAGATAAATGAATTAATGAAAGAATGTTTATTGTTGTCTTTGATCAGTTCAGTTAGGCTGTCTATATTGTCTGAGAATGAATTATGGTTTTGTATGATTTTGTACATTTACATGCTTTTTTAAATGACAGGAGATTGTATTCAATGGTAACTTATGATGTAAAAGTTATATAAAAGTGTTAAAAATGTCTCCAACCACTTTTACATCATAGTTACCATTGCCTACGATCTCCTGTCATTTAAAAAAAGCATGTAAATGTAAAAAATCATACAAAACCATAATTCATTCTCATTGAAAGTTACTTGCATTGCATTGAAGGTTACTTTAGACGCAGAAGAAGAAAAAATGCTCGACATCCCAAAAAACAAAACAAATGTATTTTAAAAATCCTTTGTATTTATTTTAATTAGTCTGAAATTAGGTTAGGCTTAAGGTCTATTGAGAACCACAATTATTTTATCATTAATATATCATTATTTTTTTTAAGCTACAAATATATTTGATCAGAATTACAATTGTATAGGGTCATCATCGTTCTAAACCCTGAATTTAAGGATAAACTCGATGGTACAGTCAGCAATATTTAATATGAGGATGCGCAATGCTAAAGCCTTTATGTAAACATCATGTTCTGCGTTCACCCAATCAATGACAACGACTTTAACCCAGGGTTTAAAAATGTGCAGTGTGAAACGTCAGGTTATAAATACTCAGGATTAATTGTTAACACCAGGTGAATTACAAGCAATATGAAACGTGAAGCAAGATAACTCGTTAACCCGGGGTTTAGAATGACCCAGGGTTAACTAGTTTAAGTGTGAAAACCCCTAAAGATTCAGTAGGCACAGATTACTAGAGATCTGTGCATGCAGTTAATGAATTTGACTACAAACTGCAATACTGAGGCTACAAATCTGAGAATACTGATTGATAAACTTGCAATTTTGATATTTACAGATCTTTTGATTTTAAGAAAATGTATATAAATCTAGTGAACGTGTTCAATATGTGTCATTTTACTAGCATGATTGAATAATTTTGTTTGTGTGTTATAATTGCCTCTGTTCTTCCCTATGTACAGGCCTGTTTTGTGAAATGTACTTGTAAAGTTACACTCTTAATTGCATTATTTCTTCAGTTCAGTCTAGTAATGATTTATTAAAGGGATAGTTCACCCAAAAATGAAAATTAAGTTAATTACTCATTAATTACCCTCATGCTGTAAGACCTTCGTAAGACCAACCCCGTAAGACCTTCGTTCATCTTCGGAACACAAATTAAGATATTTTTGATTAAATCTGAGAGCTGGATATAGACTTCTAAGGGATTGAAACCTGACGGCCCAGAAAAGTTATTAAAGACATCGTTAAAATAGTCCAAATGGCTGCAGTGCTCAATCTTAAGTTTATCAAGCGACGAGAATACTTTTTGTGCGCAAAAAAACCCTAAAATAACGACTTTATTCGACCATCTCTTCTCTTCCGTGTCTTTCTCCTAAGCTGTTGACGTAGTGTAACATGTTGTGTAGTATGTTTTTTTGCGCTCAAAGTATTCTCGTAGCTCGATAAACTCAAGATCTAGCCACTGTAGGCACATTAAATATTTAAACATTTTCTTCAATGACTTTCTGGGCCGTCAACTTTCAATCCCCTAGGAAGCCTATGGAGGAGTGATCCAGCTCTCAGATTTAATCAAAAATGTCTTAATTTGTGTTCCAAAGATGAACGAAGGTCTTACGGGGTTGGTACAGCATGAGGGAGAGTAATTAATAACTTATTTTCATTTTTGGGTGAACTATCCCTTTAATGTGTTCCAGTATCAGTGGTATATCTGTGCGCCCTGTGTTTTTACTCACACACGTCTTGTGCAGCAGATCAACCTTGAGCTGTCGTTGCAGAATCGCACTGTGGCCACACCTAGTCATGGAGTTTGGGACATGAGAGGGAAACAGTTTCATACCGGGGTGGAGATCAAGATGTGGGCCATCGCCTGCTTCGCCACGCAGAGACAGTGCAGAGAAGAGATTCTCAAGTAAGACCCCACACCATACTGACTCAGTTCATTCCTTTTCATCACCAGTTGGGCTGTGCGATTTGGAGAAAAAGCTATTTAGATTTTTCTGATAAAAATTCTGATTGCAATGCGATTAAAAAAAAAAATTCCAGGTGTGCTGTGCTAGGACTGCACAATATGGCCAATGTGTTGTGATTTACATATCAACATGGCTATACAATAATAATAATATTATTGTTAATCATTTTAATAATACTGCAATAATATTTGTTTAGTATTATTATTAATACTTCTAATAATAATTATCTATTATTATCTAATAAATTAAAAATTTTATTATATATTTAAAAATCTTAAATAAAATCAAAATAAGTAATACTGCTATTGTAATTGCTAATTGCGATTTATCTGATTAAAATGTGATTAAAAAACAGATTTCAGGCTCGCTGTTTTTATGGGGGGCTGCACATTGTGCCAAAATTCTGTGATTATACATAAAATTATTAGCACTTCTAAATAAAAGCAAAATAAGATATATTACAATTGTAATTTTTCACTGTAAAATAAGAAAATCAAGTATTTAAGAAAAATAACAGTAATAATTTTATTTTACCTTACAACTTTTATTTTGACGGAAAACCGCAGAACACAAGAACACTCTGCATTCGAATTATATTTGATAATCACGCTAAGCCATATGACGATTTCAGTTTTATTTATTTTTAATCGTGCAGCCCTAATCACCAGTGCAGTGTGTAATTTCCATACCTCGAAGTGTCTGAATTTGTTTGTCCCCACAGGGGTTTCACCGACCAGCTGCGTAAGATCTCAAAGGATGCTGGGATGCCCATCCAGGGCCAGCCGTGTTTCTGTAAGTACGCACAGGGAGCCGACAGCGTGGAGCCCATGTTCAGGCACCTGAAGAACACCTACTCTGGACTGCAGCTCATCATCGTCATCCTGCCGGGAAAAACCCCCGTCTACGGTAAGAGCGTCACACACAGAGCCCAAACTCCTGCCGAACGCCTTCAGACTAACCAACTCCTGCTTGATCTGTGCAGCGGAAGTGAAGCGTGTTGGAGACACTCTTCTAGGAATGGCCACTCAGTGTGTGCAGGTGAAGAACGTGGTGAAAACCTCCCCTCAGACGCTCTCCAACCTCTGCCTCAAAATCAACGTCAAACTCGGCGGCATCAACAACATCCTGGTCCCGCATCAGCGGTGTGTAACCATTTCCCCCAGCCTTATTTTAATTAACTGAACATAATCGACTCTGCTCATTTGCAGTTTTTACACAGGCTGCTAATTATTCCCTAATGTTTTTGTTATCCGAACCCCTCTGACATACAATCAAAGATAAGGGTTAATGGTCACATGACATGCAAGTGAACAGATCAATTTTTACGATTTCTGTATCTTGGAAAAAAAAAATGCTAATTTTTTGTTAGATATTTCATAACATATAATAACAATAATGGTAATAATACATTTATTACCTATTATAACTCTTGCTATTATTATATAGTAGTTTTATCTTTAATTAAAAAAAATGAGAACAGAAATAATGGCTATTACTGGTCTCTAGTAATTAATTAATTTATATATATATATATGTATATAATATATACACACTAAAAGTTACTATACTAACATTTATCTTAAATTCTTACCTTCCAAATGTTCAAACCCTCTAGATTTTAAAGGGGTGGTTCATAATTTTGGACATCGGGCCTCATTTCCAAGTGAGCCTGTGTGTCATTTATCAGTGGAGACAGTTTTCAAAAATTTTCATCCAGTCCTTCAAATTGCTTCTGTTCTGTGTTTACTTTTCGGCGCAGTGCTACTAACCGGAACAAAGTAAAAATGTCCTAGACAAATCCTTTAGCTTTTATTTTGGTGGAATACTGGTTTACTTTTACATTCCATTTAATGAACTATTTGCTTGTCTTCAAATCAAATCAATAAGCCCCCGATTGGGAAACCACAATTTATTGACTATATTATATGCAGGCAAAGCTGATTTGTAGACTCTATCAAATGCATTACTCATGCTTACAGCTGGTTTCTGATGGTGTTAAATATGGTCAACATTTACGTGTGTGTTTCTCAGGCCTTCAGTGTTCCAGCAGCCAGTCATCTTTCTTGGGGCGGATGTCACACATCCACCAGCAGGAGATGGGAAGAAACCATCCATTGCAGCAGTCAGTATAGCTTAGAGCTGGATAATATAACAAATGTATTAAATACACTATAAAATTAAGCAACATCACTATAAAATGTACTTTGCTATAGGTTGTGGGAGTATGGACGCCCATCCCAGCAGGTATTGTGCCACAGTGCGTGTCCAGAGACCCAGACAGGAGGTGATTCAGGATTTGGCCTCTATGGTGCGAGAGCTACTCATTCAGTTCTACAAGTCCACTCGCTACAAACCCACCCGGATCATCTTCTACAGGGACGGTGTGTCTGAGGGCCAGTTTAGACAGGTGTGGATTCATTTATCTTGCTGACATAATGACCTACCAGTAGTTTCATGTTCATTTGAAAATGTTTATTTCTGCTCACAGGTGTTGTACTACGAGCTGCTGGCCATTCGAGAAGCCTGTATCAGTCTGGAGAAGGAGTACCAGCCTGGCATCACGTACATAGTGGTGCAGAAACGGCACCACACACGCCTCTTCTGTGCCGATCGCAATGAGAGGGTGAGACTGAGATCTCTCACTGTCCACTTCATTAAACAGCAGGTTGCTCTACTGAACACACGTGGCGGCCTGGAACAGCGACAGTGGCCAACTTATATTTACCAGTGCTATTTTAGTTTTATATATGAATATATTTTAAAAGCTTGAGGGTTTGAACTCTTGAAAGTTAAGAATTTAGGATATAAATATTATTATTGTAACGTAGTGTAAACCCTATATATATATAATTTCCAACAGTAATAGCCTATATTTTGGCCTTAATTTGTTATAATTAGCGATAACACTACAATGTAAAAATAATAATGTGTAAATTGTTATTGTGTATATACTATGTGTGCTATTTTACTAATTATTAATAGTTTGAATTAGCTTTTATTTTGTTTTCCTTTTTTTTTTGTTATTTTACTATTAAGAGATTATTACAGTTCTTAAAATATTTTTTTATTTTAATTGTTAAAGTCTATTTTACAATTTTTGTTGTTTTTCTGTCATACATCAAGTCTGTATAGTTTTTGTTTTAGTTATTTTAGTACAAGTTAACTATAAAATAGTTTTTTTTTTAAGTAACGGGAATGTTTTTATGTTTTAGATTTGGTTAAATATAATAACCATTGTTTTTTTATTTAGCTAAAAGTAATTTTTGTTTTAGTTTTTAAAACGATTAAAAAAACGATTAAAACACGATTAAAACAATCCTTTTATCAGTAAGTTGATTTATCTGTCCAGTATGAGTTAATAACTATATTCAAGTCAACAGAAAATAGTTTTTTTTTTTTAAGTAACGGGAATGTTTTTATGTTTTAGATTTGGTTAAATATAATAACCATTGTTTTTTTATTTAGCTAAAAGTAAATTTTGTATTAGGATTGTTTTTTTATTTAGCTAAAAGTAAATTTTGTTTTAGTTTTTTTTTTGTTAGTAATTTTAGTACTAAAATTCGTTCATAAAAATGTAGCATTGGCAACTAAGTTAAATAAAAAAAAAAAAAAATTGTCATATTTTTTCAGCTTTATTCTAATGAACAAATAATAGTTTTAGGCAACAATAACAATAAGAAGGATATTTGCTTTAACACAAGTAGACCAAGAACAGAGTGTATCAAAATGCTTTAAAAAAAACATTTTTAATATGTTTATTTTGATACACGATTAAAACAATCCTTTTATCAGTAAGTTGATTTATCTGTCCAGTATGAGTTAATAACTATATTCAAGTCAACAGAAAACCCGTGTCAGATTAAGAACTCTAGAATGAATATCATCTGGTGAATTGTCTTCGGGGGCGATTATGAGACGAACCTGAAGGCTACACATGTTGATTGTGTTTTTTTTAATGTTTATTTCCCGCACAGGTGGGTCGCAGCGGAAACATTCCTGCTGGTACGACAGTAGACACAGATATCACGCACCCCTACGAGTTTGACTTTTACCTCTGCAGTCATGCTGGAATACAGGTACAGACAAACACATTCTCATTGGCTGCCTGTCATTAAGCTGCCCTCTGGTCTAGCGTTGCGTATTAAATGGCTCCTTGTTTACTTGACATGATTTTGCACACAGATTTGGATTTATCACGTCAAAGAACTGTTATGTAATCCAGAACACGCATCCAGTCTGTATATAAAAAGGCTGAATGTCACACAATTATCACAAAAAAGTCACACTAAAACATCCTAGTGCAACAGCCCTGACATTTTAAAGACCTCATGAAACTACAGTATTGTATAAGATGTTTTTTGAAGGCATTGGGCATGAGTTTGCCTCCTCTTCCTCTCGTCTCAGGGCACTAGCCGACCCTCCCACTACCATGTCCTGTGGGACGACAACTGCTTCACTGCTGATGAGTTCCAGCTGCTCACTTACCAGTTGTGCCACACGTATGTGCGCTGTACCCGCTCCGTCTCCATCCCTGCGCCAGCCTACTACGCCCACCTGGTGGCCTTCCGTGCCCGCTACCACTTGGTGGACAAAGAACACGACAGGTGTGTGTGCCATTGTTTCAGCATCGCACTATTACTGGTGATATAGCAGAACAATGATGTATTGTATTGTGAATTTTCAGTATATTGCTCCAGTCCCACCAGGATTTGTTTTATTTTTTGCGATCAAAATCAGACACACACACACACACACGTGTGTGTGTATATATATATATATAAAAATAGGATACCACATTTATCGTATTTATGACTTTAGATGTACAGTTGGCAACAAAGCACAAAAATAAACAAGCTTTCTGCATTTTCTTGTTGTCCAAGTAAGAAATACTACAAAAAACGATAATTCAATGTAAAATAAAACGCTGCATAGTCTTCTCTGTATGAATTAAATGTATTCAGTAAAGAGCAGTGAAAGATTTTCTCTTACGGTTGTGCAAAATTTATTTGAGTAAAATTAATTGTTGCCATGTAGTTAAATCAAATGTAGCACTTTAGTGTGTGATGGATGTAATAATGTTATTTTCTTGTATTAAAATGGCTCCTGCAATAAGAATTGTAGTCGGGCATTGAGAAACATTTGCTGTCTTTCAGTAAAGCAGTGACTTTTATCTCACATTTAGTGTCTGGTTTTATTTTTCATTATTAGAATTTGTGGCTGCTTTTTTTTTTTGCATTTTTGTCTAGTAAAATTAAAAAGCCATTTTTTATTGTAATAAATTGTACTTTTGTTTTCACCCTAAATTGCTAACGATTCGCCGTTACACAAATTAAGGACTGAAAAAAGACTTGGCATTAAATGTTGCATAATATTTTGTTGCCCTTTTACCCAATGCAAATGTATAAAATATCCATACATTTACTTGAGATGCAAATGCAAAATGAACATTTCTCACTTCATTTTGATCGATTTTACAGAAAAAAAATGTCATTTTGTATCTCACTTCAAAACTCTGAAGTGTTGCTAATACAACTCATTATGTTTCTCCTTAGACGTTTTCATTTAGAGAACATTGACATGTTGTGTTTCCCTTATTTTTACTTCTTAAAAGGTCTTAAAGTCCCATATTTACCTTCTTAAAACCTGCAGAAACCCCTTGCAAACAGTGCAGGATTGGAAAAAATGTGGCATTTTGTTGATTATGTTTTGTGTTCTGCGAACTGCCTTCGTGTAACAGTCTCCCTCTTTTGTTTTCCAGTGCCGAGGGAAGCCACGTCTCCGGGCAGAGCAACGGCCGGGATCCCCAAGCGCTGGCCAAAGCTGTGCAGATTCACCACGACACCCTGAGGACCATGTACTTTGCCTAAGCCAGCTCACACCAAGCCCACGTTTGACTGGTCATGCACACGAACCCGACAACCACATACACACGCAGTCACACCTCCCAAAAGCCTGTGCGTCCCGAAGGGTCGATCTCTGTGGCGATGGAAGCACGGCTCACCCCGACACTGTGCAGCAGGATGAGGAAGGCCTGCTTTAATTCCACACGTGGACCTCGGCACTATTATGCAATATTAAACCAGCCAACTGAGGCCGTTCTGTCATATCCCCTCCAAACCCTCGACAACAACCAAAAGGGAAGCCCGTTTATATCCCCGCTCCTCTTCCTGTCTGTAGACGTAACGTTTAATTACTTTCCCTACCCGTCACGCCTTGTACCTCAACGTTTTCTAACAGCACTTTTCCCCTATTGTCCTCCCCCTTCCCCCAAAAAGAGATTAGAAAGGAAGCCGATGGAAAGACTGAGTTGGGAAGAAAGAAAGTTTTGGGGATAGAGGCGTCACACGCTCTTACTAGCAATTTTCTCAATGTACTTTTCTCCCGCTCTCAATTATTTTTGTAGCCAATGGTGACTTAACTACGTGTTAAAGTGTCAGTCGTGAAGAACCAATTGTGCGTTAGCGTTTTAAAACAGAAAAAGAAGCTTTTATTGTTAGAAAAGTGCCATTGCCGAGCGTAAAGTCCTTTATGACGTACCCCGCCAGGGGGGCAGAAAACTGACCGTTGATTTTAAAAGCAAATGTTTCCATTTTACGCTCAGTAATATCTACCTGGCCTGTGAGCTTTCATGTACTACAATGCAAAGGGATCATGTTTTGATATGCTTTTTTTTTTTACCGCCTAAATTCCCTCCAATAATTATTTGTCTCGATCAATCGCAGCTCCTCGCAGATTTGTATTGTTCACTTCCCTTCTGCAATTTAAAATGCATAGTCCGTGTTGAGTGACCGATCATAGTTTAGTGCAATAATTCATTGGCGGGATGAGAAAACCTCCGTAGAGGGGAAAAAGGCAGCATGTGATTGGTTTTTAAGGTGGAGGTGTGCATGTTTGGCACTTTTATAGTTTTCTGAAAGTAGAGGCGATGATTGACCATATCGTGTTAACAAGTGCCTGCTAGAAACGCTTGATGTTGGGAATGTCGAACCGAAACGGATAGATGTTGTTGGAATTAACAAACACACCTCATCTAGTCCAACCAAGGGCACAGTTGCGACCACACTCGACTGTACGGCCTTAACAAAATCTCTTAAAACGCGGTTTCAACTCACCGGTAACGTCTTGATTTTCACTGCCCTGCCTGTTGAAAGGATTTCGCTGCTATTGTACTTGTTAAAGTCAGACTGGCGGGTTCATGCTTCGGTTTGGCCTAAGCACGAGGGACTGATGGCAGCTCCGGCCACTCGCGTGTTCACCTGATGTGTGCTCGTTCAGCGGAGGGCCACTAGGGGTCAGTATAGTGTTTTACTTGAAGAGTGCATCTCGGTGCAGTGAGCGTTGGGTGCCTTACGTCTCTCTTTGGTCCATCTGAAGCACGTCCAGCTGTTTAAAGGTGATAATCTGCACTAAACAATGCGTAATGCATGGTGCTATTAGGTGCGGCCCATGGCGGCAGAGACTTAATGTGTAAGATGGGAACATGGGATGCATAAATGGTGCTGGTTGCATATATTTCTCTCACTCCGAGGAGACGTTTCTCATCAGGACAGACATTTGGTCGTTCTGTGTGTTTGTTGTTGTTGTTTGTTTGTTAGATTTGCATTTGATTTTATTGCGTAGAATGGTACAGCACTGTGGCCAGTCAGATTACGATTACGGTCAATTGCACGAAGCGCTAGAAAGTGGACATTTTAATGCATAATTATGACTTTTCAATAACAATTTCAGCCCTTTTAAAATCCAGAACTGTTTATGCAATCAGATGTTTGCTTTTTAGATTCTAATGTATGAATGATAAATAATTGCCTGTTGAGAATGAAACTAACGCAGTTAGCTGTTATATAGAGGGTTTTCTGCTATTTTATTATTTTAAGTGTGCATTAGAGGAAGGTACATCATGTTTTCTGCACATCAGGCTTGTCAAAAGTGGTTTAAGTGAAGCTGTAAGCATCAAAATAGCAGCTGCTGAAATTGCGCCCTTTTTTATTTCACCTTCCCGAATGAAACCACTATTGGTGCTTCAGCTTCGGAAGTAAAACCGGTTGTGTGCGGATGCCAAACAGCTAGCAGTCTTGATGAGGTGTCATGCAATTTTATTTTTGTGTAGTTTTAACCTCAAATATATATATATATTACTAACCCTTGCCTCTTATTTAGGCAAGAAGTGTCTCTTTAAAGGGATAGTTCGGTTATAAGTGACTCATGATGCCCACACGTTGCGTGACTCTATCGCTGAACGTTGAATTAATGTGCGAGACGCTGTTTTCCATGCAACAAAAGCGAACGGGACTATTTTTACATTCGTTTTGGGGCTTGCTAGTAAAAATCAGTCCATTTTTGTTGCAACAGCTTAAGACGGCGTTCTGCACAATTGCTTCTTATGAAAGAAGTGAATGAACGACATGAGGTTAGAAAAGGAACGATTCTTTAAAGCGACAGCACGTTTTAGCCGAAGACTGTACAGTGTTTGTCTCGTATCGCAGTGGAGGGAGGAACTGTGGTAGCAGATGTTGTTGCGGGGAATGCGATGATGGGTTCGTAGCAGTTTCAGTTCGTGAGTTTGTCGCCTGACGTGGCGTCCGTTACCCATAAACCTAGAAGCGAAGTCAAACCGCCCCTTTTCTCCTCTCCTCTCGCCTTTTAATTTCGAGGTTTTTTTGGAGGGTCTTCTTTTAGGGTATAAAACGTAACACGAGTACAGAGTTCATAGAAAGTGCCTTTCCTCATGATGGTGCTGAATAATCCGAGACTAAAGTGAGAAATCAAAGAGCGTATTAGTCTTATTCTTACCTTGAAGAAGGTGTTGCACACATGCAAACACACACGAACACATTTTTATCTCGATCGGGAGGCTCTTTGTATATTCAGATATTATATTGACGATGATATATGCCAAGTATACGAGCGAACGGTTGAGTTCTGTATCATACTGTATTAGGAGTCCGGACCAATGCAATGGAAGCGTTCTTATAGGTGAATGTGCTATCTTTAGATAGCGGGCAGAGCGGACACTCATATGACACGGCCTGACCCTGGACAGAAAAGCCTAGCACAGCACTTTAAAGACTGCCACCTAAACAAGGAAACAAAGTCCTTTTCCTTTTCCCCCCATAAGCCCCTTTTTTCATGTACTCCAGCAAAAGTCTCTAGCTCTTGAAATCTTTGCTGAGCGAGATTAATTGAGGTTTACACAAGGCTCCGGTGACGTCTTTTTGGACTATAAAAAGTTTATTTTTTTCTTCGCCGTGGCTGATCGATCCCTCTCAATGTGCAATGGCCCATATAAACCTACAGTAAATACATCCAGTATATGTTTAAAACATGAGACTGACTGACCCCCATGGCCTGTATTTTGTCACATGGGTGCCCGTTGGCCCAGGAGGATATACCTCGATGTAGATCTCAAAACACTGCACCTCACTTACCTTGGTATGCTGCAAATGTTATAGTGAATGGGTGAATCTCACGAAAGAACGTGTCCTGCTCGCATTTCATGGCCAAACTAAGAAACGACATTTTGCATGACAAAAATTAAGCCTTTTTTTTGTTTGTTTTTTGCGTTGAGACAACTTAACAAATCCCCCTTCCCAAATTCTGGGTCAATTGTGATGCATTTGTACACACACTAATATTAGCTGCATTGCTTTTCATTTTCATCACTGATTAATGTAATACAGTAAATATCATTCTATGACTATTGAGATTGATGGGAATTATAAAACGGCTCAAAGCGTTGGGAGAAATGTGCTTAATTGTTACGAAAATAAAACAAATAATGTAAGTTAACCATTGTATTGGTTGCTATAATATGCTTCATTTTTGTCATGCAAAATGTGATTTTTATTTCATCTCAAAACAAAAATAAGCATTTATTTCTTTGCATAAAGAAAATGAAGCCTATTTTTGACACTGTGATTTATTTTTATGACAATTAAATGCATTCCCCCGCTTTAAATACACATTATGCAAAAAATGCATTCATGCATCATGGTAGTATTTGTTGCGTTGCCTTTCATTTAAGCTGATTTAATGTAATACAGCAAATATCATTCCATCGCCACTGAGAATGATGGGAATTACTTTGCTCAAAAGTTTGGGGAAATGTGCTTAATTGTCATGAAAATAATGCAAGATGAATTAAAATAGGCTTAATTTTCCCTGTGTGAATATATGGGATGGTTCTGTTTGTCTTGAGATTCAGCCAGATATTACTTTGATTACAGTATATTGCTCGACTAATGCCTGACAACAATATCCGTAACAATTTTAAAGCAAGAATTGTCAGAAAACGAGTTTTTTAAATCATAACACGTATCTTTTTCTTCCTTTTATTGAGCCAACTTTTATTTTGTTGTCCTATTTAAATGTGTTTTGTTTTTCTTTTAATATATTGGAAATATATATGGGAAATATTTAACGGTGTATTTATTGAGGGAGTGCTTTCGCGGCTGGAGTCTCCGCGTTGTTGGCCAGAGTCACGGGGGTCGAGTTGGGTCAGACACCCTCGACAGCCTCTCACAAGCACAACCACGGAGTGGGCGGGGCCGGCACAAGCCCGAAGTGTTGGATGACATCACTTCCTCCTTGCCCTTTGACTAGACGGTCCACCTCATTCTCCAGCTCTCCAGGCTCGTCGCATCTCATCTCTTTATGGGACGGAGAACCACACTGACTTTGTTATTCCAAAAAGATAAAAAGCTGATTGTTTTCATCCAGAGCTGCTAAACTCTTAGCCATACACGTTTCCCTGGAAGGATGTTTGATGCGTCCGGTGCTTTAAGTGGAGTCGAGAAGCAGATAATGCTATTTGTCCTTCATCATTTGCTTAAGTTCGATTGTCTTCGTGCCAGAGAGGGGGTCCCATTCCACTCAGATATATATATATATATATATGAGCCTCAGCCTTAACTGTACTCTTTTGTTTTTCCCATTCGACTTGAGACATCTGTCGAACGCCTTAGTTGTGCATAGAGAAGCATACTAACTCCCTATGTGGCATCTCGGATCTCTTTTAAACCACTTTACTGCGGCGACGAAAACGTGATCTCGTTGCAAGCATCGCTTCGAGATTCGGAGTCTGTATTTCAAACAGCCATGTTGTTGTTTTCCAGGAGGACAGAGACACCGAGAGCCGGACGAAGTTGCTCTGAAATCGCTGAATGGCGCGTGTCGATTTCCTAAAAAAAAAAAATGTTTACAAAACGGTTTACTGCAACGCAAAGCTCCAGCATTCCAAAAAAAGACTGTGAACCATCCGATGCAAACGCACGGCGAGTCTGTCCATCCTCCGTCTCCGTCATTTCACGTCCCGTGTCTCTTGGTACTAGAGGTCGGCGATTTCCATTGCTTACGAAAGAGCCAAAGTTCTGCCGTTCCTCTCCGTGCGAGTCGGGATGTGGCGTGTAATTCCCTGTGTGTCTCCGGGATCTCGGTGTCTCTGTCCTCCCGTCTCTCCTCTCTCTCTCTCTCTCTCCGTGTTTGCAAAGAGTCTCTCTAATGTACCAAGGGATCTTTCTTTTACTTTGAAATGTCTTTCTTTGTTTAATAATACTCTCTTTGTAGATCAATGGCCTTTTAGTGTTGCTTTGCTTCAGTTTGGAGTGTATCTTTCACTAATACTTGCAATAAAAAGCTTTGCTTTTGAAACACATTGGCTTCGTCTATTTCATCCGTGCGTTGGATATTAAATCACCACATTGATTTTGTGTTAATCCTAAATCGACTGACATTACATCCGAACTATAATAGAGCTTCACCTCTTCTACAGCAACAGAATGGACCAAATTAAACACTTAAGCATTAAGACAACCATGATGTCCACCCAGCTTAGACTTAAAAATGCCTGTTTTGCATTTTTCTGAAACTAATTGAGTGTAAAATGTCTTAACTATTGGCTGTATATTGATTAAATTCTACATTTTTGTGTGTAAAACAGTCCAGATTATGCAACAAATGTTTTTTTTTTTTTAAAGTAGCATGCAACATCACATGATCTCACTTTGTGCATGTTTAATTCCGGGAGCGTTTCGAGTTATTTAACTTATTTTTCATTTTGTATTTAGTTTTACCACATTTTATCCTCTGGCTATCACATCGAATAATGAATCTATAGTGATGCATTAAAATAAAAATAGGTCGGGTCAAGTGCATTGCATTGTGAAATGCAGAGAATTTATTTGAGAAAATAATCAGTACATGGTTTTTTTTAGAATCATTTTAATTGTGTGTGTGTGTGTGTGTTTTCACCTAATTATATTTTATTTTATTTCAGCTTCATTTCAATTACCGAAAGTCATTTTTTAAGTAGTTTTAGTGGTCAAGAACTACACTGATGATAATAGTACCAAATAAAACTATTGTGAAATATGAAATGAAAGCTGTATAAATCACTTAAGATACTGAGAGATAGTCTGACCTTAAAGCGCAGATATTAAAACCCTGTGTCAGTGATGGATAAAGTGTTCATTCAGTCCATCACTGCACTAGTGCGGTTTAAGGGCAGTGAAGGGCCTGTTGTGTGTGTGATGAATCGCCATGCTCTATTATCGGTTCTGTGACAGATGAAGCTCCCGGATCTCCTCACATCAGACTGAAGGTGTGTGTGTGTGTGTGTGTGTGTGTGTGTGTGTGTGTCGACGCCAAAACAGTGATTTCTCTATCAGATTCTGTAGTGCTAACTGCAAACTTCCAGTGGTGCTTTCGTCTCTCTGGAAGAATCTCAAAGCTGGATTAATGTTAACGCTCCTCCGAGACACTTTACACTCTTTATGTTAGCAGGAAGCTTTTGAGCGGTAGAAAAGAGCAGTGAATATGCAGGTACAGATGTCCATAGAACATAAACAGAAGCAAGCTTAGACTAGCCATACGGAACGAGAACAAGAGCTGTAATACAAGCGGAAGTTAAAGGAATTATTCACCCAAAAATGAAAATGATCCCATGATTTACTCGCCCTCAAGTCATCCTAGGTGTATATGACTCTTCTTTCAGCCGAAAACAATTGTTTTATTAAAAAAATATCCTGGCTCTTCCCAGCGTTATAATGGGAGAGAATAGAGCAATAGAGATTGCGAAGGGTTTTTGTAAGAACAATATCCATATTTTAAACTTTATAAACTAATCACTGGCTTCCAGGAACGACCGTACGCACGTTCACGAGAGTTACGTGGCTTTCGCGAGAGACGTCTTCTCTCACCTAAGCTTACGGGTCACAGGTCATTTGTCGGGTCAGAGGTCATGTGTCGGGTCAGAGGTCACTGGTCATGCGTCGGGTCAGAGGTCACTGGGCATGCGTCGGGTCAGAGATCACTTGTCATGCGTCGTCTCAGAGGTCACTGGTCATGCGTCGGGTCAGAGGTCACTGGGCATGCGTCGGGTCAGAGGTCATGCGTCGGTCAGAGGTCATGCGTCGGTCAGAGGTCACTGGTCATGGGTCGGTGGTCATGCGTCGGGTCACTGGTCATGCGTTGGGTCACTGGTCATGCGTCGGGTCAGAGGTCACTGGTCATGCGTCGGGTCAGAGGTCACTGGTCATGCGTCGTCTCAGAGGTCACTGGTCATGCGTCGGGTCAGAGGTCACTGGGCATGCGTCGGGTCAGAGGTCATGCGTCGGTCAGAGGTCATGCGTCGGGTCACTGGTCATGCGTCGGGTCAGAGGTCACTGGTCATGCGTCGGGTCAGAGATCACTGGTCATGCGTCGGGTCAGAGGTCACTGGTCATGCGTCGGGTCAGAGGTCACTGGTCATGCGTCGGGTCAGAGGTCACTGGTCATGCGTTGGGTCAGAGGTCACTGGTCATGCGTCGGGTCAGAGGTCACTGGTCACAGATGTTACTGTCATGCGTCGGGTCAGAGGTCACTGGTCACAGAGGTCACTGGTCATGCGTCGGGTCAGAGGTCACAGAGGTCACTGGTCATGCGTCAGGTCAGAGGTCATGCGTTGGGTCAGGTCACAGAGGTCACTGGTCATGCGTCGGGTCAGAGGTCACTGGTCATGCGTCGGGTCAGAGGTCATGCGTCGGGTCAGAGGTCACTCTTCCGCCGGACTCACATACAGCCGTTACCGGAAGCCAGTGATTCATTTTTGGGTGAACTATTCCTTTAAGTGCAGGAATGAGAGAAAACGAGGATATTTAAATCACCATTCTTTACACGTCTTTCCCATTGGTAAACTTTTGAAATTTTGACTTCATAATTATGGAATACAAAAGAGCTCATTATGCAAATATCATGCTGGTGTAGTTTATACTGATTACTGTCCAGAAGAACTCAGCCTCTTGTCATCTGTAATGAAATATCAAGGTTAAAGTCGTCTAGTCTTCAGTGTCCACTTTTGACTTAAATATGATAGTCCAAAATGCAGATTATTGTGGTTAAAACTGTCAGTTTAAGATTGTCTGATTGAGAAAATGTGACCAATCACATCTGAAATATCTGATATCCAGCACAGAAATAAACATACGAGACAAAACTGGGAACCGAAAACAGAAGAAATCTGTGTAAACAGTTTTTTACTTACCAATTATATTATGTATATATAAAAATGTATTCAAATGACTTAAATATATATATATATATATATATATATATATATAAATATATATATATATATATATAATATATATATATATATATATAAAATTCTAACCCAAAATGTGTTTATTTATTATCATTTTACCAGAATGTCATATTATACAATATTTCATATTAAGATGGACTTTGTATAAAAAGTGTGGATGTTTTAGCTATATATTTAGGCTTAAAAATATAGTGTATAAAAATCAACTTTATTTAAATGATGTATATTCATATTTCAAGCATAATATTTCAAGAATACATAGCAAGTATTTCAGAAAAGAGTGTGTTAACGAAACCTCCTGGTGATGCTATTCTAAATTGGTGATATAAACAAGTTTGTCAATAAATATCTAATTTAAGTGACAGTCAGTCCTCAGCTTCAGTCAGTGTGTGTACGAGTCTCACAGATCCACTTCATACGGCTCTCTCAGTCTCTCTCTTCTGTTGTGTCCATGCCGGTGTCTCCTGCGGTGGAGAAAATGGGACATTTGTGAGAAAACTGACTAGAAAACTCTAATTAATAACAGGGTTCAAGCGCTTTAAGGCCTTAAACATCCGTTAAAAGGTATTATGTTTTATTTATCAAGTATGTAACAACCACCTCGATCATAGATGGAAAAGACCGTTTACAGCCAAAATAGGCAATTTACTAAGGAAATACAGTTATCGAGGTAGAGTTAGAAACCTAGGTCTAGTGCGCAAAAGTAGGTTTTTGAAATAATCTCCAATATTTAACGAACGATTCGATTGACGGCGGTGACAGAGGCAAAGTTGCTCAGAATGAGGAGTTATACGATGCAGTATGAATGTCGTGGGCGTGAGGGAAAAATTGTGTAATATACAATCCTTTACGCACGTAAAAAACGCGAAGGCGACCCGGTGGGCGATTTCTTTCTAATTTCGTCAAACAGTGGGCCATTGAGTTTCGCTTCGATGGTCCTCCGTTAACCTTGTTTGACAGCCGCTCAAACTTTAATCCCCGACGGCGGCCATGTTTTTTGAGATAAGCTTATGTCCTCGTAGACAATCGCAGCACCTTGGACAAAGACACCGCATGCCAGTTTTCTAGTCAATCAGACAGACCGTTGCGTAGCTATAGCCATATTTTATAGCGCCATCAAGTGGCGAGTCGCCACATCCTTTTTCACACGAACACAGACCGAGCCCGTATACAGATGTACCGAGTTCGGTGAAATGATCTCATTCCTTCAAGAGAGATAGGCTAGCCGTTTTAGTGAAAGTGGCCATGCCACTTCAAACATTTTTGCATCAACTTTTTCAATAATTACTAACAATCAGATGGCAGAGAATATTTCTATACTGGTCTGGTTCCGATCCGGCGGGAAACTTAGGACTATAGTACGCAAATGTAGGTTTTTCGAAAAATCACCAGATAATTTCGCCAGGGTGACGATCAAACCCAAGACGTGCGTTTTGTTTGTCTTGAGCCAACGATACCAGTGATATAAGACGCTTGTGACGAACGACACTTTTGACCGCTGTAGCGCCACCTTCAGGCCGATTGGGGTGAGACTTGGTAAAGTTGTAGACGGTGTGAGTACTACCAGCCCTCAATGTTTCAAGTCTCTACGACTTACGGTTTGGTCTGTCCGATCATGTTTAGCGAGAACGCTGATCCTAGATTACAACAGTGTTTCTCCCCTAATAATGACATTAAAGCTTTATCAAACTCAAGCTTCATATTTCTGCTTTTAAGCCTCATAGATGTCGTTGTAATTGTGTAAGACCGTGATGTTAAATAATATTTAATAAAAACTTAAATAGTAACTTAAACAACACGGTGACTTGTTAAACGCACCTCCACAGTAGAAAGGCCAGAGAAGCGGCTACGAGCGCCAGCAACAGCAGCGGAAACACGACCACTGCGCTCGCGCTCCTGTTTGTGCTTTCACACGGCTCTGAAACACACACACACACACACACACACACACACACACACACACACACACACACGGTCAACCTTGCAGATCTTAGTCAAACCAAAATTTATTCAGACACCTTCAACATTTCTCACATTATCAGAGTTTATTCACTATAGTTCAGAAAATGGTAATAAAATATGACAAGAACTCAAGTTATAAACTCCATCTTTTGTCCTTTCTTCTGTTAGACTCTCACACATGAATTATGCTGAATATCTGTCAGCTGTTAAATTTAACTACAAAATTAAATAATACCAATTTTATTACGAAGCAATGCTTCATGTTGTTCAGTCTGTGGTGTAAAAAGGTTCATTAGCAATTAAAGAAAAACACTTCAGCAAACCATGATCAGGTTGTCTGAATAATTTTTGGTCCCAAATTTTTATACATTTTACTTGCATAATACAAAGAATAATGTGTCAGAGTTTACTTTATTTTGTTATCCTCACTTACATAAATGAACTATAGGGGGGGGGGGGGGGGGGGGGGTATTACGCAAGGTCTCTCTCTCTCTGCCGTTTGCGCGCCCTACGTGGTTTGAAGCACAGTCTCGTCCCAATGTGCATACTATCCATCCTCCTAAATAATATGTGACAATAGTAATGGACTTGCGCACTTTTGACTTGAGCTCCGCGGCTGAAGCAACGGCAACGGACTTTGGACTTGAGCTCCGCGAACGGCGACGGACTTTGGACTTGAGCTCCGCGAACGGCAACGGACTTTGGACTTGAGCTTGGACTTGAGCTGCCGAGTAGCCTCGGGCCCTGGGTACTCGGTACCCTTTATCCCCCGGTACCACGCCCCTGCATGGCATCCTTTGGCGTCAATATGAGACGCAGAACCCAAGGCGTCATACAGGTGACGCTCGTCTAAATCCAAAGCACATGGCATCCTTTAGCGTATGAGAAGCAGATCCCAAGGCGTCATAACTGTAACCCTGCTCCAGACCTAAACCTGCTACGTGTTATATTGACGCTAAAGGATGCCATGTGCGTAAGATTTCGACGAAATGTCATATGGC
The DNA here is from genome assembly GCA_036326025.1 of Chrosomus eos. Taxonomy (NCBI): domain Eukaryota; kingdom Metazoa; phylum Chordata; class Actinopteri; order Cypriniformes; family Leuciscidae; genus Chrosomus; species Chrosomus eos. The sequence continues at coordinate 3,615,824 of CM070831.1, read as the reverse complement.
GTCACCTATATGACGCTAAAGGATGAGAATGCGTTGGATAAACTCATCTTTCAGGCATTTCCCTTACAAAAAATAACTGCAGTACAATGAAGTACAACTGCAGTAAAACTGCAGTTCAAAGCAGTATAATTGCAGTACAATGAAGTACAACTGTAGAGTTGCAGTATTAACGAAGTATAACTGCAGTATAACTGCAGTATAGACACAATGTGACTGCAGTACATTGAAGTACAACTGCAGTAAAATTGCAGTACAAAAAGTACAACTTCAGAATAGTGAAGTAAAAATGCAGTACAACTGTAGATTTGCAGTATTAACGAAGTATAACTGCATTATAGACACAATGTGACTGCAGTACATTGAAGTACAACTGCAATAAAACTGCAGTACAAAAAGAAAATCTTCAGAATAGTGAAGTAAAACTGCAGTACAACTGTAGATTTGCAGTATAATGAAGTAGCCTAGAAACAATAACTGCAGTTCAGTGATACACTTTAAAAAGTGATAGACTTAAAAAAAAAACTCAATTTTTTTTTTAATTAGCTTTTTGTTTTTTTTTGGGCTCTCAGGCAATGATATCAGTTTGGTTGCCATTAAAAAGTGAAATTACTAACCTAAACAAAGGAGCTTTATATGAAAAAAAAGGCAGATGAACTTTTTGGTTTTTGCATCTGAAGTCTTGGCCTACCATTAATATTACACTGTACTGCAGTTATGCTGTATGTGCGACACATAGCCCATGTGACCAGAGCTTCCTTCGCGCGAACGCGCCGCGGGCGTTGTCATGACAACGAGTCTCGAGAGCAGCTGATGCTCATTACGGTCAGTCGGCGTCTTTCCGCGTAGTGTCTGCCGTTTTATACGGTTTGGTTGATTTCCTCACTGAAATTATTGTTCATATACGTTCATATTTATGAACTATCATAATTAAAACACAAAGACATGACAGCATTACTCGTGGTGACGGCCATTCACAAGTGGGACGGAAGAGAAGCGTTTTCTGGAAGAAAAGAAGTTCATTGCGTGAGGCCTTGTCAAGTCATTCAGCTTAGAGGTGAGTATAACATATAATGTCCTCATATCTCTCTCTTTTTTTATTTTAAATTGGTGTAAAAAAGACTTTACGTATATATTGTTCAACCCGTTGGGAAAATAAGAGGAAACGCCGCTTCCATACTGTAACGTTAGCAGTTTTACCATTCTCCGGTTTTACACTGTTTAGTGTTAACTGCGTCGCAGCAGATTGTGTAACGTTAACTTATGTTTGCACTTTGCAGCATTATTGTCTTTATCACTTTTAACACATTTTTTAAAACTATCGTATAAAGTGCTATACATAATGTTGACTTTACTTAAATTGTTTCAATTTAATATCAGGAATATTTGAAATATCAGACACTAACTTACTGGTAAATACAAGCAAATATGTTCAGTAGTTTGACATTAATGTGCAGAAAAGGATTTTTTAGGCTAACTTTTTTGTGTGATTGCTATTTCCGGGAAAATGTACTGGTAACAACTAAAAACAGTAGATAATGTCTGCGGTGAAACAAATATGCACTCACAGCCTTTAAAAATTGTGTGTCTGCTTTTTTCCAGAAATGCAATGTTATTGGGCAAATTGCATAGACTGTCAATGGAGTGACAGAAAGCTCTCAGATTTCATCAAAAAGATCTTCAATTGTTCCCCGTGTCTTGCAGGGTTGGAATGACATGAGGGTGAGTAATTTAACTTTTTATCTGGAGTGTTCAAACTCCTTATTAAAGGATTAGTTCACTTTTTAAAAAACTTTTGCTGATAATTTACTCACTCCCATGTCATCCAAGATGTCCATGTCTTTCTTTCTTTCAGTCGAAAAGAAATTAATGTTTTTGATGAAAACATTCTAGGATTTTTCTCCATATAATGGACTTCAATGGGACCCAAACGGTTCAAGGTCCAAATGACAGTTTCAGTGCAGCTTCAAATGACTTTAAACGACACCAGACGATGCATTAGGGTCTTATCTTGCAAAACGATCGGTCATTTCTAAAATAAATAAATAAAAAAGTAAGTTTTATGCCTTGCTCTGTTCCGTGATGCGCGGTCATGACTCTCCTGTTCGAACTCGTTCATCAAAATGAACGAATCTTTTTTTCGAGTCATTTCGTTCTTTCAACAAACAAAATGTCATGAGAGTCATGACCGCACATCACGGAACAGAGCAAGGCATAAAACTTAATTTTTTATTTATTTATTTTAGAAATGACGATCGTTTTGCAAGATAAGACCCTAATGCATCGTCTGGTGTCGTTTAAAGTCATTTGAAGCTGCACTGAAACTGTCATTTGGACCTTGAACCGTTTGGCACCCAGTGTATTACATTACAAGAAAAATCCTAGAATGTTTTCATCAAAAACCTTCATTTTTTTCTCAACTGAAGAAAGACAGACATGGACATCTTGGATGACATGGGGGTGAGTAATCAGCACGTGACGACCGTGAACATAACATGAGCGCCAGCAACTTCCAGCTGTGTGGAGGAAAAAGACGCGTTTCAGTATAGAGTTCTCTTTCAGGCTTGAACAAACCATAACACGGACACAAATTATGCCAAACTGTCCGTTTTGTCGAGTGTCCTCATAAGAGCAGTCTTAAATGATTCAAATAAAGTCTTAAATTAACGTGGAGATTTGTGAGAAAATGGGGATGCGTGTCGGATTGCATCTCTGTCAGCAGCGGCTGGTCTTAAAGTGTCATTAATGTTAATCAAAGAACAAAGGTAAGAGAGTAAATGACTCACTCAGACCTGGAGCCAGGAGGATTATTATAGCCTAATAATCATCGGTAGCCTAATAATCATCAATGCACTCCTATCTTTTTACACATCTCCGGCGAACGGCTTCTTCACGCAAAAGAAAAACTCTTGAAAACCTCATAAAGCGCAGTGAAATTCAGCGACCTATGGCTTTTCCTGATGGATCGTGTTTGTTCCTTAACTTCATTTTATACGTGCAACTCGCATAGCCTATAAGGACACTTACAGCATGCTGACAGACAGGACAAATAAATTTGGTCAAAGAAAATGAAGCAATAAATAGGCCTACAGTTTTGTGGCTCTTTAATGTGTCATGACAGATTGCCTCAGTTAAAGCCAAGTTAACTGACGTTAATCTACTAACTCTCCTGACTGCTTTGTCGGACAAAAATGGTGGATTTTGATTTGTCAGATCGCATCAAACTCCCTGCGAAGGATGTTTGAAGTCTGAACTTAAAAATAAAATGTGGCACAGGCATGTCATTTATTCTCCTCATTTATTCTAAGTGAAAAAAATTATCAATTTTTCAGGGGTGAATGTCTGTCTACATTTGTAAAAAATTATATTTATGGTAGAAAAAATGTTGTTTGTCTTTTGTATTGCCTTATCTACAACACATGAGGGTAATAAGGTAACAGTAGTACAGGAGAGAGACTTTATTTGATTTCTCTTCAGTAATCAAAATGTGTGTGTGTGTGTTTTATATATATATATTTATTATGGGGGAAAATGTGTATAAATATCGGTATCGGCCAAAATGAGTTTGCAAATATCGGCATATCGAATATCGGCCAAAATCCTATAATTTGCATCCCTACCAAGTGTCTCACACAATCATAACAGACAGATGTGCATTTGAATGCACTACACTTGGTATTTGTTCAAAGGTTACAAGGAATTTGTAGAATGGTTTGTATGTATTTGTGAAATATTATCTAGGCTCATTTATTTATATTTGCAAAACACAATGCGTGTTACTCCACTGCATTTTCGCTCAAATTGACCTTTTCACTTGCACATTGCTTGCTTTGTTTACGAGTCGAGTTTTCCTTTACAAAGCAGATCGAGTTTGTTTACAAATGCTGGATTTGTTTGTTTAATTATGGCAAAATATTAATTCCACTGAATAACCCCTATTTCAAAAAACAGTGGCGTGTTCCTGCAAGAGATTAACTTGCAGATTCATTTTAAGCATAATATATGCCTGTGGCGAAGAGTAACTGAAAAGAGTGTCTCTGATTCTTTCTGTTTGTTTATTACAGACTACTTCCAAATCGTGTTTCCACATCTGAGATGAAGGCAGTGAAAATAACGAAGTGGAATGAGAAGAAGCTCTTCAAAAAACGCAACTTTTCTGAATAATGTGGGGGAAGATTTATGCATGATTTGTAAATAAAAACTTTAAATACATTGTCTAACTCTAAGCCTGTTATTTGAAATCAAATAAAAAGTAAAATCACATTATTTGCTGCATTGCAGTTTGAGATATTCACTGTTTTGTACCTTAATTCATTATATTGCAGATGTGTGAAAACTTATTTGGGATATTCTGGTTGTATTTCAATGGTATTTTACAGCATTTTATTAGTATTGCATTTCAGTAGTATTGTACTTTAGTCGTAATATGTATTGCAGTACTACCGTAGTTATATTGCAGTATTACCGCAGTATTATTGCAATTATATTGCAGTATTATTGCAGTACTACCGCAGTTATATTGCAGTATTATTGCAGTTATATTGCAGTACTACCGCAGTTATATTGCAGTATTATTGCAATTATATTGCAGTATTATTGCAGTACTACCGCAGTTATATTGCAGTATTACCACAGTTATATTGCAGTATTATTGCAGTATTACCGCAGTTATATTGCAGTATTATTGCAGTATTACCGCAGTTATATTGCAGTATTATTGCAGTACTACCGCAGTTATTTTGCAGTATTACCACAGTTATATTGCAGTATTATTGCAGTATTACCGCAGTTATATTGCAGTATTATTGCAGTATTACCGCAGTTATATTGCAGTATTATTGCAGTATTACCGCAGTTATATTGCAGTATTATTGCAGTACTACCGCAGTTATTTTGCAGTATACCACAGTTATATTGCAGTATTATTGCAGTATTACCGCAGTTATATTGCAGTATTATTGCAGTATTACCGCAGTTATATTGCAGTATTATTGCAGTACTACCGCAGTTATTTTGCAGTATTACCACAGTTATATTGCAGTATTATTGCAGTATTACCGCAGTTATATTGCAGTATTATTGCAGTACTACCGCAGTTATATTGCAGTACTACCGCAGTTATATTGCAGTTTTACCACAGTTATATTGCAGTATTATTGAAATTATATTGCAGTATTATTGCAGTACTACCGCAGTTATATTGCAGTATTATTGCAGTATTACCGCAGTTATATTGCAGTATTATTGCAGTACTACCGCAGTTATATTGCAGTATTATTGCAATTATATTGCAGTATTATTGCAGTTATATTGCAGTACTACCGCAGTTATATTGCAGTATTACCACAGTTATATTGCAGTATTATTGCAGTATTACCGCAGTTATATTGCAGTATTATTGCAGTATTACCGCAGTTATATTGCAGTATTATTGTAGTACTATTCGGTGCAGTAACTGCAGTTGTACTCCAACTATACTGCAATATGCAGTTTTTTCGTGTCCAAAAAACTGCATTTTCTACATGTAACAAAAACTGCAGTATTACTTCGAAAAAAACTGCAGTAATTTTTTGTAAGGACCGGTTTGACTCTTCAGCGTGAGAAATCGGGGGTGTGGCGTGTGTGCGTGTGAAACCATTCAAATGTGGGTGTCTCACGGCCAATGCGTGAGAGTTGGCAGCTATGGGTTTCTGAATGTTTTTTGGTTTGACTGTACATGCTCGAATCATAATAGCATGTTCCTATCATTAATGACCCCACTGCTGAGTGGCGTACCTGCGGTGTATGTGGCCGAACTGTGTCCCAGTTTGTTGCTCACCACGCAGGTGAAGTGTCCGCAGAAGGTCCCAGACACGATCAGAGAAGTTCCGTCTGCCGAAACATGGCCCACTCTCCCCGTCACGACCACGCTCTCATGCAGCCACGTGAAGGACGGGTCGGTTCCCCAGGCCTCCATACAGTGAAGAACAGAGTGAGACACGTTCACCATCACGGACACGTGATTCACTGACACTGAAACACACACACACACACACACACAACACATCAAATTACTGGAGAAAAGTACAAGGACATTATGAAGAAAGTCCTGTTATGGAGTGCATTTGTAGATACCACTTTATAGAATATCACAATTTGTGATATAAAGTCCTGCTTAAAAGTTTGTGAACCCCTTGCAGAATCTGTGAAAATGTCAATTTTAACAAAAGGGATTATACAAAATGCATGTTATTTTTTATTTAGTACAGTTCTGAATAAGATATTTTACGAAAAAGATGTTTACATAAAGTCCAAATATTTTTTTTATTTTTCAAATAAAAAATACCCTGTTGATAACTTTATGAACCCTTCTTAATACTGTGTATCATTACCTGAATGATCCAAGATCCATCTTTGAAGATCAAAGTACAATTTACATATAGAACATTATACATTCCTATTATTCAAATCAGTTAAATGATTATTAAGCTGCATAGTTTAGATCAGCCGGAACCAGGAACCCTTCCTATAACACCAGATGTACTCGCTACATCATAAGAAGAATGCCATCTACGCTAATTTAAGTCTTTGTGTTTATTTCTCAGGTTAACTGTAATCAGCCGGACCCGGGCCGTATCCAGATCAGATGGTGGACCTGCGCCTGCACACGGCCACAACGTATGTTGTAATCAGCCGGACCATACCCGTCAACACTCCCGTTTTTCCCGGGTTTCTCCTGTTTTTTAGCCCTATCTCCCGGACCCCTCCCGGTTTGTTATTTCTCCTGGGAAGCTCCCGTAATTTGCATGGTCCAAACTTCTTTATGAATAATCGGACCAATATGTGTGTCTAATGTTTACTTAGTTGTCAGATCTTGTATTAAATGCATTATATTCACACACCATATACAATATCAACACGTCTGTCATCTCAACCTGGCAACCTATCGTGGAAAGCTGAGCCTGGTTTCTCACCAGGTTTTTTTCTCCATTCTGTCACTGATGAAGTTTTGGTTCCTTGTCACTGTCGCCTTTGTCGCCATTGGCTTTTGGCTTGCTTAGTTGGAAACATTTAATTTATATTTAACAATATTATTAAAACTTTATTTTCCTGTTATCTCTGTAAAGCTGCTTTGAAACAATCTCTATTGTAAAAAGCACTATATAAATAAAGGTGACTTGACTTGATCTTCAAATTCAAAAAGTTTTCACCCCGCCCTTAATGCATCATCTTTCCTTCTGGAGCATCAGCGAGTGTTTTAACCGGTTTTAATAGTTGTGTTTGAGTCCCTCAGTTGTCCTCAGTGTGAAAAGATGGATCTTAAAATCATACAGTCACTGCTGGAAAGAGTTCAAATGCAAAAGATGCTGGAAAACTGAAGAAGTTTCGGGACCTGGATTAAGAATCAAGGGTTCATAAACTTTTCAATGGTGTATTATGAATTCAGCTATGTTTTTTGTGTCTTGTGGACTATGTAATCTTTAATGTAAAAAAAAAAAAAAAAAAAAACATGCATTTTGTATGATCCCTCTTATTTTGTTACAATTATTGATATTTTCACAGATTCTGCAAGGGGTTCACAAACTTTCAAGCAGCACTGTATACGGGTATGTGTGTGTGTGTGTGTATAATATATATATATATATATTTTATATAAATATATATAAAAAAAATTACATCATATAAAAAAATCACATTATAGCCCCACTTCATCACACCTAGAGACTGGCATGGGGAACTTTCCATAAGATCATCTCTCAATGCAAATCAAACCAGCTATTAGGCTAACTGAAATAAAACCATGCCGATCTCTAGATATGGTGAAGGGTGTGTGATGATGTGGGATATTTTAATTCCAAAGGCCAAGATAACTTTATCAGGATGCATAGTATCCTAGATCCATGAAATAACTGGCCTTTAAAAATAAAAATCTGCTGCCTCTATGGGAATTTAACATAGGGGTGTCCTGACTTATACTGACTTTATTTATGATACGTTATTCATTTACAAAGAATATTGGTGTCCATAAAGGCTGGATTTTTCATTCCTATTTTTAGTCAACTGTGTGTTCACTTATACTAAGCACTGTATAGGCTATATGTGTGAATAGAGTCTGTATAGTGGCTCAGGTTAAGTGCAGAACAGCAGTGTTTGAGGAGTATCCTCAGAGCTCATGTGAATGAATGGGAAGCTTTCGCTGATCTTACGATACTCCTGAACGCTCCGCTGAGCAGAACGCCTCTGTCCTGATTGGTCAGTTACTGTGACCGTATAAACGCCCCCGTCCGATGCTTGATAACTCCTGATCTTCAGTGCGGATCCCTGTTGCTCCACGGTCACTCTCCCGTCAGAGGGAACTCCATGAGGAAACTCAGCCACTGTTGAACTCTTCCCAGAAGTCTTTGCGCTGCGTTCCCATGTCACTTTCGAAACGCGTTCACCCTCCAGAAGCTCGATTTGTGCCTGTAGGATCAAGTCCTGGCCTTTGACTACATACACAGACTGCGGGTTTGAGAAGTGGACGGACAAACACTGGCCGCTCCAGAGCCCTGCGGTTACAGGATATATTATATAACATACTTATATCTCGAAGTTATGATTACATGAGCTTGATGCAAAAGCATTTAACTGAAAATTCTCATTCACATGGCTTTCTTTCTTTACATTATAAAACAGCAACATCAAAATGTATGTATGTATACACATTACCGTTCAAAAGTTTGGGGTCAATACTATTTATTTTTTAATTTTTAAAAAAATTAATACTTTTCTTCGGAAAAGACACATTAAATTGATCAAAAGTGACAGTAAAGACATTTATAATAATGCTAAATATTTATTTTTTAATTAAATGCTTTTCTCCTGAACTCTCAAAGTATCCTGAAAAAAATGAATCACGGTTTGCCCAAAAATATGAAGCAGCAAAACTGTTTTCAACTGTGATAATAATCATAAATGTTTCTTGAGCATCAAATCATCATATTATAGTGATTTCTCATGTGACACTGAAGACTGGAGTAATGATGCTGAAAATTCAGCTTTGATCACAGGAATAAATTACACTTTACTATATATTCACATAGAAAACAGCTGATTACATTGAAATAATATTTCACAATATTACTGGGTTTGTTTTGTATTTTTAATCAAATAAATTTAGCCTTGGTGAGCAGAAGAGACTTCTTTTAAAAACATTACAAATCTTACCGACCCCAAACTTTTGAACATCACTGTTTATATTTTTAATTTTTCAATAAAAGTTACTTTTTAATATAATAATTATTAAAATTATGTAGTTCATCGATCTAACAGTAGAGCATTAATGTTGCCAAAAAATGCAAATATAAATTAAAAAAAAAAAATTTAAACAATGGTTGACTACTAATCTGAATATTGGTCATGTGTTGTGTGAGAAAACATTTATTATTATCATCATCAATGTTGAAAACAGTTGTGCTGCTGCTTCATATTTATTTTATTTTTTTATACTGTATTTTTATTCTTTTCCTTTTGAAAAAAAAGGGAAAAAAACAACAACAACAAAAAAAAAAAAAAACAGCCACAACAACATACAATTGTACAGAACAATCGTTTGGTCACTCATACATTCTTACATAAAACAAAATGAATGAAAGTATGTATGTCAGTATATATGTCAATACGTCAGTATATATGATCAATAAACATGTCATGAATTCGTAAACACAATCCATCTTTCCCAATACTGCAAATATATGGATAAATACTTATCCATCTGTAGGTTTTGCTGCTTCATATTTTTGTGTAAACTGATCAAACTTATTCAGGATTCATTGATGAATAAAAAGTTCAAAAGAACAGAATTTATTTGAAATAGAAAATTATACATAAGACACCATCGTTCAATAATACTTTTTTATTAATGAAATAACATAGTTCAATAATAACTGTAGACTGTTTACTGAATTTTAAATGTTAAGGGAAAATATTAATTATTTAAATACAAAAACAAAAATGATCAAATATTGGAGGCGTTACGTCTCACACAATATAAAAAATAAACATTTCTCATTGTTATCAGTTTTGAATAAAGCTGTGCAGCTTAGTATTTTTGTGGAAAACGTGATGCATTTTTCTGGATTTTCTTGATACATAGAAAGTTAGAAAATAACAGCATTTATTTGAAATAGAAATAAAAAGTATAAATTTAAAAATACACCAACATTCAATAAACGTTAAATATTTTATATATACATAATAATATAGTAAATTAATCTAAATGTATTTATGGTGTTTAAATGCCAAGAAATGTAAACGTTAAAAAGGAAAAAATGATCTATCTAAATATTGGAGTCATTACATCCCCCATAATATAGTCATTTGCTGATCAAGAAACATAATCATTATTATTATTATTAGCAATTTTAAATAAAGCTGTACTGCTTAATATTTTTGTGAAAAACATTTTTTTTTGTTGGGTGGATTTTGTGGAATAGAAAGTTCTAAAGAACAGCATTTATTTGAAATTGAAATATAAGTAAAATCAAGAATGCGTTATTGGCCAATCAAACTCAAGAGTCCCCGCGAGCCCATATAAACTCTATATAAACACATAAAGACATCATAGATCATAACTCACAGCAGACTTGCAGAAGCAGGACGGTCCGGGTGAATGCGTGTAGTCGAGGCTTCATGTCTCCTGTGTGAAGAAGAAAAGCAGAAACATGAACATGAGCAGAACTCCACATTACAGGCGGAGTCTGAAACTTTATGATTCATAACTCGCCTCTCATAACTTCCTGTAAGAGTCGCTTGTGTCCACAAACTTCTGCGCCGCGAGCAGAGCTGGGTACATGTTAGTGAGAGTCCGGGACTGATGTGTGTGAACGCTTGTGGAGTTCAGCAGGTCAAAGGTCATGGGCGTCACCGTGTTTGCAGAGCGAGTCGTTTCCTTTTTCCCTTTCCTGTGGAGTAAAGCCACTATTCTCCGTTTCAACAAGCAGATCTTCCATACGCTCAGAACTTCACACACTTTTATTCACTCAACAAACTTCTTATTCTCATACAGCATAATAAGAACACATGAGGTAGATCGCTTATCAAGAGAGAAATACATTTTTTTGAAAACAAAAAGTATAGATCCATAGGCACTTTAGGAACTGTCATTTTTAAATAAATAAAACATAGCCTATACAAATCTACAATTTGATCAAACAGAAATATTGCACAGAATCGAGTCAAAAAAGTTTCCGTGAGACGCAAGAAAACATTTTCCTGAGAACATCCAAACCTGGAAGCTGAGAACTGTTTATATTCAGAAGGAACAATAATTTAATACAACAACAAAAAACAATGCATTTATATGCATTTCTAATAAAGGCTTACCATGTTTTGAAAAAAGAAAAAGAGAGGAAAAGGATGTACAGTATATGAACAAATGAAGGTAAAATAAATTAAATCAAAATAATAGCAATAAAACTCTTTAAATACTTAAACATGTAAATAAATTAAAAGAAAAGAATGTGTGTGTGTGTGTGTGAGTGACTGCTCATGGGTGAATGGCTGGAGGGCATTTCTTCATGATTCTGGAAATAAAAAAAGTGTACAGTATGTGAAAATAATGAAGTAAACAGGCTACGGCTGAGCTAAAAAGATTACATTTAAATTACGACAATAATTTGACATTTCAAAAATTCTTTTATATTTATTATTTTCATTTACATGCAAAACTATTTAAAATTTCTATGTTTTAAAAACTATTTTACTATATAAAGTTGAGTTACTGTAGGCCTATATTATATAATGTACAATGGGGCTGAAGGCATACCTTAAGAATCTTTTAAAATGTTTTCTATACCCTATAATTGCAGAAAAAATATATATGTTTGTATTAAACATTGATGAAGCAACAGATTTTGTGTGAAAATTAATCGTATAAACGTATGAGGTGGTGATGTATTTTACCCCCACACACACACACACACACACATGGGGTAAAACCAGCACGGGGCAAAAGACAAGTATTTATACAAATAATTTAGATAAAATTATATAGTTTTTAATAATGTCTAAGTTAATACTTGTTCAAAACAATCATACTATTTTAAATAAAACAATTCCCTTTTCAATGAATATACTGTCATTAAAATATGTTAATATAAAATAGATTTAAAAAAAAAAGTAAAGATTCTGAAAGCTGAATGAGATCCCAAAATAATTGATATAATTTTTTGGTACTATTGTAGAAATATATGATTAATATCATATTTTTTAATATGGAGATTATCACTAAGATGGACACCCAACTTAATATATGATATTTAACTATGTCATGTCACAAATGTTAAAGTCAGCAAACTGTTTATCATGTTAATTATTGTGCCTTTCACCCCAAATACCATATTTACATATTCTTACGTTATTGAAAAACTGTTGCTTTGTCTTTGTCTCAAAATATGTCAATAATTGTATCAATTCTCATTTGCTACTTAAAAAACATAATTAAATATTAGATTAAATTATCGCCGAGTCAATGTTTGCGCTGGCTGCTCGCGATCAGAGATCAGACAAATGTCCACATGCATCTTGAAAAGCAGATGTTTAGAAGTGTTTGTGTCTCCAGTGGTTTAGAGGAAAATCAAATCAAAGGAGCCTTTAGTCCCGTTGTACCCTATATATATATACTACCGGTCAAAAGTTTTAGATCGTAAGATTTTTTATGTTTTTAAAAGAAGTCTCTTCTGCTCACCAAGGCTGCATTATTTGATAAAAAAATACAAAAAAAAACAGTAATATTGTGAAATATTATTACAATTTAATTCAATGTAATTTATTCCTGTGATCAAAGCTGAATTTACAGCATCATTACTCCAGTCTTCAGTGTCACATGATCCTACAGAAATTATTATAATATGAAGCTCAATAAACATTTATGATTATTATCCATGTTGAAAACAGTTTTTTACATTTTTATTTCAGGATTCTTTGATGAATAGAAAGTTCAAAAGAACAGAATTGATCTGAAATGGAAAGCTTTTGTAACATTAATCACTACCATTCAAAAGTTTGGGGTCAGTAAGAATTTATTTTTTATTTTTGGGGGAAAGAAATTAGAAAATACTTTTATTCATCAAGGATGAGTTAAATTGATCAAAAGTCACAGTAAAGACATTTATAATGTTCGAAAAGATTCTATTTTAAATAAATGCTGTTCTTTTGAACTTTCTATTCATCATAGAATTTTGGGGGAAAAAATGGTACACGACTGTTTTCAACATTGAAAATAATAATTTATGTTTTTTGAGCATAAAATCAGCATATTAGAATGATTTCTGAAGGATCATGTGACACTGAAAACGGATGTGTAATCAGCAACAGTAATGATGTTGAAAATTCAGCTTTCAAATTACATTTTAAAATATATTAAAATAGAAAACAGTTATTTTAAATTGTCATAATATCTCACAATATTACTGTTTGTCATTTTTTTTTTCATCAAATAAAGCAGTCTTGGTGAGCAGAAGAGACTTCATTTAAAAACATAAAAAATCTTACTGATCTAAAACTTTTGACCGGTAGTGTATATATATATATAGCCCAGCCCTAAAACAGAAATATAACGTCTATTTTATATATACAGAGGACAGTAAATATAAACTGCTATAGAAGCAGCACATTGACTACTCTAAAATATATCCAAGTTTCATTTCTATAGTATTGTCCCTTTAGAAGATCTACTAAAATGTTTGCTGATGTGTGAGGGGTGTACTCGATTTAGTGAGATACTGTATCTATCAGAAGAGAGAAGAGGTCTTACCCGGCGGCCACACAGAAGGCTGTTATTATCACCACTGCAACTGCAATCAGTCCCGGCCAACAGGACCGAGATTCAGATTCTGAAGAGGCAAACACAACACATTAAACACAGCCGTAGACCAGCTGACTGACATTACTCTACAAACCATGTGCTGAGTGCAATCTACTTGAGATTTACTTGTTCCAAAAGTGTACACATCAATTTTTTTTCCGATATTCAGACACTAGCAGCAGTTTTGGGGCCCAAAAACCCAGCAATGATTTTAAGTGCACTGCATTGAGCAAGGTTTAGAAATCAGAGAGTTTGAGAAAGAGACCCTGAACATGTCAAAACCAAATATATGAGAACCTCACAGATCTATTTTTTTGGTATCAAAAAGTGGTGAGGACCGTTTCCACAGGCAATCAGGTTAGGATGTAATGAAATAAAGGCTTGTCTTATTAATATTATATTACGCACAAATTTAACAAAAGTTTTTATGAATAACAGCCCTTGAAAAAAACGTAAATGTAAAATATTTGGTAACACTTTACAATAAAATGTTCGATTTGTTAACATTATTCAACTAAATTAGCTGTTACTATATGTTCCCTGGCCTGACTTTTGTTATACTTCCTGTTTCCTGTCCTGGTTGCCATGTTTGTAGTCCCTTGTAGTCTTTATTACCTGTGTATATACAGTATAGCTCTTGTATTTCCCTTCTTGCTTGGTCAGTTGTTGACTGTTTATACCATGTTCGTGTTCTCAGTGTTTCTCTGTTTTGGTTTTGTTTTCATTGAACTATGTCTGTCATTCCTTGTTCTCAGTATTACAATTTAAAGGTACAATATGCAGGATTTTTCGCCACCAGGGGTCGCTAACCTCTTATAATAACAAAGGCGTATATTGATGACGTATATTAAGCTGGATTATGGATCTTGTCGTCATGCTGATGGATCTTTTATGGATGAGTGAATACACTGATGTTTTTAACATTACTGTGGTGAAGCAGGAGCGATTGCTAGACGTACACCAGCGCCACACGCAACGCCAGTCCCGCGGATATAAAGGAATAAGGACATTTCATTCTACCCAACTACACGCAAGTGCTGAATTAATACTCACACAGGACAGTTTATTAGAGGAATGAAGCTTGAGGTAACGCAGCGCTGTTTCACTCGCTCTAACAGTTGACACTATCACACTAAACGCATTTGAGTGTGTTGAATGTTGTTAGTTGGGTTGTTTGTTGGCTGTATGAGACTAAGTAAGCTAGATCAACATTAGAATAGCATACAGATCATATTCTAACATTTCATCATGTTGAGCTATATAACATTGATTAGTTTTATGTACATTTGCTCTCCTGTCTAATAAAGTACATGCAACACTCGCGTCTCTGTCAAGTGGAAGTTAGTCGCGGACGTGGAGCTCAAACAAAACAAAATATATAACATTGGCCGAGTGGTTTTGGGATATTTTACTGCAAAAATCCTGCATATTGTACCTTTAACATGAACCAAAACATTTTTAAATACTTTAACACTTTAAAATAAGGTCTCATTTGTTAACTTTAGTTAACGCATTAGCTAACATGAACTAACAACGAGCAGTATATATTTATATTAGTTATGTTCATATTAGTTCACATTTACTAAGGTTAACTGATACAACATTTGATCTTGAAAATGTTTTAGTAAACTTGAGAATAACATGAACTAAGATTGGTAATGCTGTAGTATTGTTCATCAATAACTAATGTGGTCAAATAATTTGAACCTATTGTAAAGTCTCACCGCATTTATTAATCTTTGTTCATTTCAACACTTACAAATGCATCATTAAAATAAAAAAGTTGTATCTCTTAACATTATTTATTGGACCTGAGCTATCATGAACTAACAATGAACAGTTGTATTTTTGTAAAGTGTTACCGTTTTTTCTATATCATTTGAATGTGTAAATTAAAAGATCAGATTTGATGCATCAAAACTAAATCTAGATACTGTTAAAACACCCAGTCCTACATTACGGGTGATTAGGAGACATGACGGACATCACGTTAACTACCCAGAGTTTCTGAGATATTTACTCATAAATATTCAAAAATGCCATGCCCTACGTTGGGTGTCGAGAACCGGTTCCACATTTCCAAGAACCGTGGATTCGTTAAGACAGGAGCATTTCCATTCCGGTTGTCGATTCCCGTGTGTGCATTTAAAATGTTTGAAATGTAAAACTTTAAACCATTCAAGCGTAAGAAGAGCCGAGGGCTGATTTCTGTCCATCCAAATCTCTTCTGCATCTTTTTACATTTGAACAGGCAAATACACACATAAATATGTCAAAATATCCTCGTAAACACAGTCGGTTGCGTCTTAAGTGAACGTTAACAGTTGAGAAAGAAAACACGCCTGTAACAGTAAATTGTATTGCAGGTTAACCACCACAACCAATTGATGTGTAAATTAAAGTGCTCAATATGTATATATTTAAAAATTTCTGTCTAAAAATGCGTTAAAATAACATTTATTGGGGTTTCTTCAAAGGTAGCGTGTTTTTTACCGTAACTGGGTGATGACATCATAAGAGGGAGTGCGGGCGGTAATGCACTCACTCTGTGTGTGAGAATAAAACGATTCGCGGGACTCCCGCAAATTAGAAATATCTATGAATATAACATAAAAACTAACTGTATTCATCTGTTGCAGAAAAGCAGTAAGAACAACTAAAACAAAATAAAAACGATTAACAGGCAGAGTTTCTATTTCTAACATGTCTGCAGCGAGGAGCGATGTAGCCATCACAGACATGTGTGTTGATTTCTTGAACGCAATAATGGCCAATCAGAAGCATTTAAGATGGGCTCCCCTCACCGCTCAAAACGACTTTTTGTTCAGTGCTGAATTCTGTATGCTGGCAAATCCTCTAATTATAACAAACATAGTGTAACGTTATATATTTGGAGTTCATTGTATTTAACAAAGATGATGTTGGGATCGACAAGTAACTGATGTACAGCTTTATGAGAATTATTATGCGGGAATCGCTCATTTGCGTCGGCAGGTCTGGCCAACCAGCGGCGGTAGCTCTTGCTTTTATTTGATGGTTAGTTTGTGTTAATGCTGATCATTTCGAAGAATTGTGGAGCTCACGTATTTGATGTATTGCGTACATCGCACTAACACTAAAGTATTTGGAGGTACAGAAAAAAAGTATTTTTGCGGGCGGGAGCGGGACAAAACATAATGTTGCGGACGGGAGAAAGTAATATTGAAAGTAGTTGAGCACGTCAGTTATGACGACCCACGTATTAAAAAATAGTCGGGTTTAAACCGGGCTCGGGCTCATAATTACAGTTAATGTGTCGGGCAGGGCTGGGCTCGGACACAGCGGGCTCGGGTAGGGTCTTGCTTGATTTGGCCCGATCTAAGCTCTACCTCGGGTAAGTTATGCTAACGAATCAGCCGTTTGTCCTTGGAGAACTTGTGGAGCCTCTCCCTCGTTTTTGATGTATTCGTACATCCCGCACTAACACAATAGTTAACCATTTTTGCTAGCTAGTCTCCAATATAACGTAACTCTAGGCTTGGAGCATAGACAGTAAAAGCTTGGAGTCCCTGTTATGACGTCACGCCCAGCCTAGTGGCAGGGAGGGGGCGTGCTTAAAAGCACTGTAAAACGTACCAACTTTTCATATTATATTCAACATTTTGGTATAAAAAACATAAAAAAAACAATGGTGGGCGGTTCTTATCTTTATGTTTACTAAGCACATTGCATTATCTTTGTGAAAAATTTTACCTGCAATTTACACTTTAAAGTGACAGGAGCCTATTATTCCTGCTGCCGTCTCTAATAAGTAAGGGTTAATGCCTGACGAGGTGTCCATTGTCAGGTATTAATGGACGACGGCGAGGCGTGAACCGTCTGACGCGCAGCGGAGGTCCATTAATACCTGACGATGGACACCTCGAAGGGCATTAACCCGCTTATACCATGGTCACTTGCCAAATAAGACATTTTTAAAACATTAGTTTATAGTTTAATTAGTTTTACAATCGAAATCTAAAGTTTTTACAAACAATAAACGCCTGACGGTTTATTTAGCAACCGGAGATATTTATAGTCCGCTCAGTTCATAGAACCCTTCAGTTTGTTGACTGCCTGTTGCTATGGTTACTCAAAGCTGGTGTAGCCAGCGCATTTATTTATTAATTTCGAACGGTAAACAGGCAGTTTTACCAGAACTCCTTTACTAGGTGTCCTCTATCACTTTTTTTAATGGACACCCTGCAGCCAATCAGAATCGAGTATTCATCCAGACCATGGTATAACGTTAATCAAACAACAAAAGATAAAGAGAAAATTCACTTGCTGTTCTTGACTGAATAACTTTTGTAACTATATTTGTAATGTATATTTTATTTTTAAAGTGCAGTGTTATTTTACATTCGATTACAGTTTCTGTACCTGAAAATCTTAAAATACTTTATTTAAATATCTTTGTTCTATTGTATTTGTTTATGTGATTGCTCATCTTTTATTTGTTCTATTTTAATTACTGAGTGTTTACTTGTCTAAAATAACACTTGAAATGTATATTAGTTAGGCTAGTTTTTTTTGCTCTGGTATTTTTAAGGCAAACGTTCCTCGTGTACGTGTTCTTTAGCCTGTATTTTTTTCTTTATGGTATTCAGCTGCAATAAAATGTTTTGCAATAAGGCTTAGAATAAATGCGAATGACATCCAAGTTTGTTTTTTTACCTTCTTGGAAATGAAATTAGGTATCGCTAAGAATTGGAATCGGGATGGTTAAAGTTCAAACGATACCAAACCATACATTCTTGACATTGAAAAATACCTTTTGGTGCTTCATAATGCGTCGTGAGTGTAATGTCGAGGCTGTTCTTGATGACACAGGTGTAGTTGACTCCCTGAAGCTCTGAGATATTGAGTCTACTGCCGGTTTGATTGGTTACTGGAACGCCATCGACCAGCCAGGAGAACTGAAGACTGTCCCACTGCGTCTTGTCATATGTATCCACAACACACTCCAACACACGTGCAATCCACGCCTTTGGAGGTTCCTCTGAAACGAGAGAAAGAAGAATGTAAAAAACTTGTTCAACTGGTTTTTCTGTGTGTTCTGCACAACATGCCTTTAAACCTAAATAGCTGTGCATGACTAGAAAATATTCATATTTAGGTCATATTTACCTATCTTTCGCACTTCTACAGAGTCATGCTTCTGATATCCATTACTGTCTGTAACAGTAACCTTGTAGATCCCAAAGTCTTCTTCTACAACATCAGTGATCTGCAGAAGTGCATCGTCTTTCTTGAAAGATATTCTGCCTCCACCTGAGAGTCTGGTGTTGTCCTCTCCTCTCTGTTTGTCCCACGTCACCATGTCTATCACGTCGCCTGGATCCTTCTTGAAATCGGCTTCCAAAACAAGAGGTTGACCAAGCGCAACATAGTGAGGTCGTCCAGTCTTTAAATGTACTGATATTGATCCATGAAGACACACAGGCACTGGGGACAGTTATTCGAAAATAATGAATATGTTATAATATTACATAATAGGGTTTGCAAACTGACTGGTCCCAATGCCTTTTAGTTTCACCACTTTTTCCCCCAAACTTACAAGCAATATTATTATTTAATTATTATATTATTATATAATTATTATTATATATTAAATTATTTAGAAATTGATTGTGTCACTCCAAACGATAATTGGTGAAAAAAATAGACATTTATTTTTATTTTTAATGTAATACATTTTTTGAAAATGCATTTTAATATTTAAATAGCATTTTTATTGACAGTATTTATTTGGATTTTTTCTGTATTTATGTAATTTCCATGTTTTACTTTAACAATTTTAATTAGATGAATGTTTGTGGATAAAACTGTTCTCTGCTGCTGAGAAAAATGATTTTAAAAACACAGAGATTAGACTTTGAAGTAATATGACATGCCCAAACAGGTTTTATAGTTTAATAATTAACTATTTAATTCAATTACACACCAGACTCACTCACTCAGAATGACTGTGGTACACAGAATCCAAACCAACATCCAAGATCCCATGATGACACCTGACAAATCATTAGAGACTCGAATTATTTCTGACTTACTTTTTTCTTTCATTCAGGTGAGACTGACTGGTTGTGGCCAGGTCTAAAAAACAATCTTACCTTGACTTTCGAAGCTTAAACTCCGTGTTAACTGTCTTTCTGTTGTATTGAGATCGTATTGCGGTTATTGCAATGAGTTGACGAAATGACTTTTCAGGGAAATGATTATCTGTTTATTCACCTGAGCAGATTTACACAGGGACGGCCGCGGCGACGCCCAACACAACGTCAACCGGACGTAAGTTTTATGATTTATTTAAAAAAAAAAAAAAAAAAAAAATGAAATCCTATTAAACGTTTGCTCTATCGAAAGTGGATAAATATGCTAGAACATATTGTAATAATGAAAAAAAAAAGTTTTTGTAATTAATAAGTAGAAACACGTATGATATCCCACATAAAATATGAACAAATATGAATCAGAGACTTTTTAATTAATTAATTAATATATTATTAAATGTTAAATGTATATTTTCCCTTCTAACGATGATTGATGATGTCAGTTGTGACGATGTCGTGAGGAGGCGTCGACAGGTAATCAGGAAGTAAACGCGACGCGTCGTCTGTTGCCGAAACCAGACATGGACTTAAAGACACGAAAATGAAAACTAAACGAAGACTGTTGAGTGAGTCCATATAACAGCTTTAATTTATAATTTTAATGCTATAATAATTGCAGTCTCTATCGTCGTGCTTGAGCACTGAATTCCAGCTTGTTGTTAATGAAACAGTGATTGATGTCAGTATCTCTTTTAATTTGACAGAATGTCTCTTATTAATGATTTATATGCTTTAATGTGTGATTGAATGAAACATCTGGAAACTAATTTAATGTTTTTGCTCAGGCCCTCCAGACTGACATGAACATTCTGCTGCATCCTGTTGTCATTTTCTCATTGATAAGTGAGTTTTGTGTCTTCAGTCTGTCACGATTGCCAGATGTGATGTTGTAGAAGATACACCCGTTTATTTTACAGTACCCTGTTTAAATTAGACAACAGCAATAATATACTTCACTTGTAAAACACTTTATTTTTCACAAAATACATCTGATTGATATACATCAACAAACCTGAAAAATAGTGCAAAAGCAACTTGCTATAGATAACTGATGCAAAATAAAAGAAAAATAATTTGACTAGAGTTATCAGCACAAACTCAGTTTTAATATAAATAATAAGGAAAATAATGTTCATATAATAACCAAGACTTTAGTGTTAGGAACTTCTGGATTATATCAGGCGATCACTTTAAAAAACTGAATCGCAGACAGATGCAAGACATTATAAAAGCTCTGAAGTTTGTGTCACACATCGAGTTGTACCTGTTTTACAGCATTCTGCATTTTCTTTGAGCTCTTTTACGTCCATCATTTGCATGTCTCTTCATGCCACACCTATATGAATGCATTTCTTTCAGATGCACTCACATCTTTCTTTCTTTGTGTTTGTAAAACATTCCCATTGTTAATGTGATGAACAACCAAACCTGTCTACTTTGCAAGGACATCTGTGTGAACTTAAGTAGAAGAACTGACTGTATGCATCCAATTCAAAATCATATTTATATTGAAATAATTGCAAATTATACATTAAAAGATGCAGCATTTGAACAGCATCAGATAACACTTGCTTAGATTTTTTTAAGCCTGTAAGTGAACAGTTCCTAGGACTTCTGTATGAACAGCTTTCACTAACTTTCCATCCCTTACTCTCCATAGGTTTGCCTTTGGTCGCTGTGTGTCTGGACCCAGTTCCAGTTCAGTTTGAGAAGACACCGGTGTTGGTGGCATCAGGGAAAGATGCTATCTTTACAGTACAGACAGTGTCTAATGCGCCTCTTATCAGATGGACTGTTAGTGAAGTTACACTGGCGATGTGGGTAAACGGTAACCCTTCTGTACTGCCCGTCCAACAATATCTGAACAGAATCTCAGTCACTGCCACTCAGCTCAAAATCAGTAACAGCCAGCTCAGTGATTCTGGAAACTACAGCGTCTCTGTCGAACCCTCTTCTACCTCTGGACTCGGTGTGAACAGCCGTTCAGTGCAGCTCAAGGTGTTCGGTATGATGCTACACATGACTTAAAAGAATAGAAAACATTGTTTACTCACCCTGTTATTGAAACTTATTTCTGCCACAGAATAAATAAAAAGGTATTAAATTGCAACTTTTTATCTCGCAAATCAGACTTTTCCTCTCAGAATTGCGAGATATAAACTCGCAATTGGTCAGATGCACGGTTACTTCCTTGTTTTCGATAGCTTGTGCATGTTGGTTGACTTTTTAATGTAATGCAGTTATCGCACTTACCTAATTTGCCAATGAACCAGTGTTAGTGCCAGTGACTTGAAGAACGTTGGAATAAGAAACACGGATGTCTGTAATTGGACACACAACATTTGTTTTGTTCACATTTTTAATGTGATGACCAAAAACATTATTTGTTCATTCTTCTAAGATTGTCCCCATTTATAAAAGCGAACGATGTAGGAGATGTAGGACAAGATGTAGGAAATACAACATTTGATAGAAAACACATTTATTTTAAAAATACATTACTACGACTATAACCAGTAGATGGCGGCAGAGAAACCTTTATTATCTCATATTAGCCATTTTCTATACAAATTTTTTTTCGCACATTTTGCTTTTGATCAAATATTAAACATTATAAAATCACCCGGTTTATGAAACGTCACAAAGTCTCATGAAAAACAACTTTTCTTTAAACCGAATACACAGAAAGCATATACTCCCTTTATAATCACAGAAGCTGTCAGTCAGTGCAGCCCAAGCTCACTGATTTCAGCACACTTGTAAATACTCCCATTTTGCTCAATGAAGTTGAATAAAGTGCACAATAAAACTTTAATTTGCACTGCTGACGCTTTTTATTTTCACAAGAAAGTGTGAAAACTAAAGGTCGAATTGAATTTTGCTGAGGAGGAAGACCCTTTTTGTATGTGGATAACTAAATCAATACTATTTAAGAGACCATATTCTGATTATAAACCAACAAATTACATTTCACCGGAAGTTTTCCAGCTGGCTTGTGTTCTTGCGGAAGTTATTAAGAACGTTCTGTGCATACGGTCAATTCTGAAATGAAAAGTCTGTGAGATAAAAAGTTGCAATTACCTAATTTTGTTATTCTGTGGTACAAAACAAATCAGAATTGTGAGATGTAAACTGTGATACAAACTCGCAAAAAAGTCAGAACTGGATTTAATAAAGTTGTAGTTGTGAGAAGAATAGTGAGAATTGTGAGATAAGAAGTGGTGGCATAACCAATCTTCTCCATCTTCAGACGCTGTGAACGGAGTGAGTTTGTCTCTGCCTCCTCTTCCTGTGGAAGGTGCGAACGTGTCGCTGAGTTGCAGCTGGTCTGCGGGGTCAGAGGTCAGTGTGGTTTGGGGTAAAGGAGGCGCTGCTCTGTCCTCCGACAGCCGCTTTACTATCAGCGCTGGGTCGCTGATCATCACGCCAGCCAGGAGAGATGATGCCGGGGAGTATTCATGTACCGTCAGCAACGCCGTCAGTGCACAAACAGCCAAGGCCACTCTCAGCGTCTACTGTGAGTCATTCACCACTAATGTTGTGTCATTGTTGCAGAAACTAGTCACCGTTTGGTGAATTTCTATATTATAAATTTTACAGTAACTGTAAATATTTCTGTACATGTGTTTTTTTTTTTACAGTAACTGTAAATATTACAGTTTTTGGATGGAAATGTAACTTCATGGTATATATGGTACATAATCGTGTTAAAACATATATATATATATATATATATCCATTATTCTAGTAGATTCAATAAGTAAATGTTCTCCAGAATTCACACTTTTTATGACCAACGAATTTGTATCAATGAACTACTAGATACATATTTAAGCAATTTCTTGAATTCTAAAATTTATAGAAATTCCCATTACTTTACTTTCCAATTCCCTTTACTCTAAAACTGAAATAAAAATATATAAAAAACAATTTCAAAATATGAATAAAAATTATAATAGTATCTCAATGATACTAGGTTTTCCAAGACTGTGGAAAGCTTTGTTCTTAAATGGAAAAAGACTGTTAAAGAAACGTCAGAAATATGAATGAAACAAATTCAAATGAGAAATCTGTCAGATTGCATGGCTGTTTAGCTTACTTTAATGTTTGATTTGTCATATGTTTAATCATTGTAACATATCAATAATATATTTAAGAAATCTTGCAGCTCCCTAGTGGGTCACAACCCCCTGGTTGAGAACTACTGATCTAGAAAATTAATATTATTAATGCATCAAATTTGTAATTGGACATCTGTCCAACAAGACATCAAAAGAGTTTATATTCTTTGCACGTCAACCTTGTGTGAAAATGTCTTGCATTTTCTCTGGTAACTGCATGTTTTACATCAACAGCATGCGTTCACAGACAGCGCAGACATGTGACATCAAATTAACCAAAGAGCTTATAACGTTCCAGTTTGCTGGACAACCATAACCATGACATATAAGGCATAATTTAGGAATAATTTCTACCCCACTAGTGACAAATTGGCATACGTTTTTTTTTTTTTTTTGAGGAACATGACAACACCGGCTCATCAATAGGCCGGCCTATGACTACAATAACCAAACTCATTATTTTTGCTTTTCTGTTTGGTTGAGTTTTATTGTTTTTAGTATTTTGTTTTGAACTCCATTGTTTCATAATATGAAGCAAATTTTGCAGTGATCTCAGGCTTATTCATGCGTCACAAATAATCAGACTTTTGTTTTTTGTGTCCAGCAAGTTACAAATAAAAAGAAAACAATCAAATTAGATGAAGCACCTTTTATTTGTTTTGTTGTTTAACACTTTTCATTTATTTGATTTCCGTTTTATTTATTAGATTATCAAAAATAGACATTACCACACTGCAATTTAATGCATAAACATTTTTTCCATTCAAAATAAATACATTGTGACCTATACAATTATAGTGCAGACTCATCTCATGAAATGGCGTATGTATGACACGCCAATTCGTATTTCCATTTTTGGCGTGCTATCAACACGCATAATCGCTTTTCAGCGTGTTTATGAACGCCGTTGACTTAACGTTACATTACTGTATATATAAATATATGACCTACCCCAACCCCGTCCCTAAACCTACCCGTCACTGGTTAATACCATTTATGAGTCTTTCCCCACCATCCTAGGACAAAAAATATCGCTCCTCAGATGTAGATCTACATTTTGCTTCGTTTCGCTTGGACATTTAACAGCGTGTACATACACGCGGATAGCTCAAAATGCGTATAGATAACATGTATGTTTATGCATAAGTCATGATGTCATGTTGTAGTGATATAAAATGACTCGTATGTTGATACAAGATTTTGTTCATACTGACCAGCTTTACAGTTTGACAAGCCTGGTAAATTGCCATTAAGCATTTTAATCTTTAATATCGTTGGTTCCTCAGATGGTCCAGACGCCCCACAGTTGACTAAGACCTCGAGTGAGTGTGTTGGCGGTGGAGATGCAACGGTGGGCCAGACGGTGCGTCTCACATGTACATCCACCTCTCTACCTCCTGCCTCCCTCACATGGGCACTCAACGGCCAGCCGGTGACCTCCGGCCAATCAGAGAGTGGCGTGCTTAATCTGCAGATCTTCTCCACCAGTCAGAGCGGCACTTATACCTGCACCGCACGGAATGACATCACAGGTGGATCACCAAAGCAGCAGATAGACCTGGCCATTGTGGGTGAGTTAATGGCTCTCTGTGGCGCTACAGTGACGGATGCATCTGTCAGTTCATTCTTCGGCCTGACATTAATTTTCCTGACCGGAGAGGGAGTAATCAACTACAGGATTGATAAATTCATGTGTCACTATACTGGAAGGAGTCATAATTTCCATCCGCCTACAATGCATTTCCTCTGCAGGATACTTTCTCCTATTTGCTAGCTCCATTATTGATGATTCTGTGATGTGTTTTTCTCTCCATTTATATCTTCTGTTCTTAGGCGTGCTTGCTCATCTAAGTTTTCAAATGTAAAATCTAAAAATCGTGTTCTCCTGCTTCACAGGTGTGTGCCTCAGTGGAGGAGCCGTAGCAGGGATTGTAGTTGCATGTGTTGTTGCACTCATCATTATGATTATTGTCATTATTGTGCTCCTGCGACAAAGAAATGGTATGTCCCTCCTCAATGCTTGTGTCTGCGGTTTTGCTTTTTGATGCTAAAGGCTCTGACATGCTCATATGCTCATATTCACAGTTGATCGGAGACTCAGAGACGCTATTGGACCTCAGAAGACTAACCAGAATGAAAGCACCACAGTACGATTGTTTTACTTTCTTTTTTTTTTGTTTTTGTTCTGTTTTTACCTTGTTTTATGACGTCACTTTGTAGGCCAAAACGCGGAAGTGAGTTAGCATTTTAGCACTTCCGGTTCCCTCGCCCTAAAGTCTATGGGTTTTTTGAATGGGTTTTTGCTAAATCGCCTGAAAAAAGGTCTGTGGTTAACAAAGCCTCTAAATATTTTCACGTTTTGATCTATGACATAAAACACACCAGTTATAACCTGCTTTTTTAAACTTTATTGTGTCTTAATTTTATATCTGACGGCTTTATTTAGGCTTCAAAATGTATAAATTTTGGATTAACTTGTAAAGATTATCTTGATAGACAAAACGTGTAAGGGTCACAACTCTTTGTTGAACACAGATCTTATTTTTTTTTGCGATTTTCCAAAAGTCTATGGGGAAAATGCATAGATTTTCGAGGGAACCCATGCACCGCTAACTTCCGAGTTGTCCTACAAAGTGACGTCATAATTTAGGCACTCTATTGTGTTTTGTGTAAAGTAGATTAAAACTCTTTGAGCTGTAAAATATTTCTATACATTTTTTTAGATATTGTGAACTTTTTTTTTTTTTTACAGATGACAAATCACTTAGTATGGAATTGTTTGATAAAATTAGACATCAATGATTTAAAAAAATATATATTATTTTGAAAAAACTCCTTGAGATGCACGTTTTAATGTCTTATTAAAGGTCTCGTTTTCAAGGGAGTCCTAGACTACACTTACCAACTCTAGCGCTGTTTCTGCTACTTAAGATGGTATTAAAACATCTTTATATTAAGACTCTCATATTCGCTAGTTGCAAGATAAGGAATACAAAACTAGTCTAATGTATTTTAGAAAACACAATGGCCACATAAAAGTACCTTGTAATCAAAGTTCATGATGTTGCCAAGCCTTAACATCTTTTTCAATTGAACAATTTTTTCAGATTGCTAACAGTGCTCTTGTCAATGGAAACCACCCTGATCCAACATTACAAAACTCACAGAACTTCACCACTTTTCCCAATAACAACAATGGGAACATCAACACAATGCCACAAAACATTCCCAGCAGCTCCAACCCACTCAATCATAATAGCCACATGAACACAGCTTCACATGACAACAACTTCAGCGCATTCCCAGACAATGGGCATCAAAACAACAATTCATATCCAAACAATGACCCTCAGAGGTCGTTCCCACAGCCGGTCCAGCACAATCCTAATATTCTCATACAA
The DNA here is from genome assembly GCA_036326025.1 of Chrosomus eos. Lineage (NCBI taxonomy): Eukaryota > Metazoa > Chordata > Actinopteri > Cypriniformes > Leuciscidae > Chrosomus > Chrosomus eos. The sequence continues at coordinate 3,588,346 of CM070831.1, read as the reverse complement.
ACGGGTAGTTCTCAGCCTGGTGCACTTGCTCATACAGTTCATGTAAACCTCAACACGTTGCCACACACTGACCAGCTTAGCAATGCACAACCTCAAACAGTGCATGTCAACTTGAACACATACCCTCCAGAAGCAAACCAAACAAGTCAGGCAATCCGGCAACATGCAGACCAGAGAGAAAGTGCACCACAGAGTCAGCATACAAACAGCAACCATCAAAATCTTTCTCAGGCTGGTTTGGGTAATCAAACACAGTCGAATGCTTCAACAAATGGATTTCGCCAACCCAACGCCCTCATTCAGACGGGCCACTCACACCCTACCAACCAAACCAATACAGAACGCCGAACTACCAACTCACGATCCTCAGCAGAGGTTCGACATTCAAACCCTGTTCGGACCAACAACCAGATAAATGACACCAACACACACCTCCAGCAGCCTTGGGACCGTTTGCAGGGAACACCAGCGTACCCCAATCGTGAAGTCGACAGCTCGGACAGCAGTGGATCCTCGGATTGGCGGTCTAGATCTCCACAGCGAAATGCACGGCAAGGTCGTTCTGGTGGGAGACACCAGGAGACTGAACCTACAAGCAGGACAACCCAAGCTCCTTCTGCCTCCCAAAGAGCAGACCTCCAAAGACCAATCGCTCACAACGTGTCTCAAATGGACCCAAATGTGCAGAGGCAAGTTATACAACAGAGCATCAGCACACAGCCGCAAATACAGACTACAGTACCTCAAATCCAAACCTCTCACGCTCAGAATCCAATCCACGTTGGAATGACAACATCTCAAACACATCCTCAGACACAAACTTCCCCCAGACCAAATCTGTCCGTGGTTCAGCCATCCATTCCTCTTACTCAGGCTACACTACGCCAACACACCGCCCAGACCGATAACCCTTCTGACAACCGGATCCAGCAGACTCAAGCTGCCCTGCAGAACCCTGGACCTTCTCAACCCGTCCAGCAGCTCAACAAAGCGGGTCAGAAGCCGCCTACTCCACCTCCGGTGTTGAGTCCGGATCAGTTCCAGATGCTTCCACGTGAACGCATGCAACAGGCGCGCAACATCCAGCCTGTGAACGTGCAGCGCAGACACAGACCTCCAAATGTGACTCGAGTGCGGCATACAAGCCCTCAGCGATTTCCAGGAACGCATCCCATGAGTGGACACCCAATGCACATGCAACAGGTTAGTAACATTAAATGAGTGAAATGCACAAGCTAGTCATGCTCCTCGGGTGCTACACTTGACTTCATCCATGTTTTAGTGACAAAACCCAGTCAGCGTTTGATGTAAAGATGCAAAATGCATTTTATTTGTATGTTACCTACCTTAAGATATCTTGTTTAGGCATCCCTTCATGCAATCCCACCATGCAATGCACTGAGCTCAGTGAGTAATTAAAAATAGCTGAGAAATGCGAAGTATTTTACTCAGTATTTGAATGTGCTATGTATGTAAATTCATATTAGTCATATCACCCTGTCAGCTCAGCTGTATGCTATTTGTGTTTGACCAACATAGTGCGTTCCAAAATAGTCATTTAAAGGGGATGTGAATATGTTAAGGCTCTTTCACATGACTCACATCAAGACATAAGTGCACAGTTTTGATCTCCATGTGAAAAGCACTGCAGATAGCGTCACGGAAAAGCAATTTTACACGGTCGCTAGGTATGAAAGCAGGCAGTGGGCACAGTAAATGGTGAAAGCATGTGTTTGAGTCTGGTACAGAATCTGCGATTATTGTTTTGATACATTATAGAAACACAATAAAATACTTGTGTTCACTAAGTTTTAGGGGCTGTTTACACCTGGCCACTTCATGCGTTTTCTCAGATCGGCTTGCTATCCGATAGTGAAAAGACCAGGTGTAAGTTAAATGCCCTCTGAAACGCATTCGAGACGGATTTGAATCCAATCGCTCAAACCACATCAGGAGGTGGTCTGGGCCGCATTCCAGACGAAACTGGACAAGTGTAAATGTATCCGGTTGTGGAAACCACATATGTAAATTTTACTCCTCCCAAAAAATGATAAAAAATAAACGCGTGAGAGCGTGTTATAGGCTATTTGTGATGTTATAGTCAGATATGACGACGCTACTGCAACACTACCGCAGATGAGCAGCTGAGCGTCTATTCATCAAGTCACTGCCATACGTGCAAACTATCGCAAATCAAAGTGAAAGTAAGTCGCAGACGCTTAACACACAATCATCTTCATTAAAAGTAAAGAAACGAAATGATCTTACCAGGACTGTTGCCGCTCTCTCTTATTGCTGTCTTTGATTTTGAAATTAGCCGATGAACAATAAAATGCAGCTCATAACTGTTGCTTTCGGTGACGTGCACTCCATTAAATCTGCATATAGCGCGGGAATTGAAGATCGGATTTATATCCGTTTCGCAAAACACACATTTATGTGACCAGGTGTAAATGGAATCGTTTTGAGAAATCGGATATCTATCCGATCTGAGAAAACGCATGAAGTGGCCAGGTGTAAACAGCCCCTTACAGTTTCTGCATGCTCTTGGTGATTTAAATAAGTGCTAACACTTTACAATAAGGTCTCAATGGTTATCATTATGTTATGCATTAGCTAAAATGACCGAACAACATTCATTAATTAATATTAGTTGATAAAAAATAGTTGTTCATTGTTTGTTCACAGTGCATTAACTAATGTTGCCAGATTTAAACATGTATTTAATGTTGAAATGAACATTAACTTAGATTAATTGTCAGCTCATGTTAACTAATGTTTACCAATGAGACCTTTGTGGTTCATTATGATGCATTCAAGATCTCTTCATACATTATTTGCTGTCTTTTACTCTGATTATTAACTTGTCATTGCACAGGCAGACTTTTATACATCTACTAATCAGAGGCAAATGGTCAAAGTTGAAATTGCACTTAAACTGAAGTAAGACTGTAGCTGATGCTGAGTTCAGTTCACTGAGCAACGCTGACTCGGGTGATGTAAAAGGGCCTTTGGACATGATATATATCAAATGAAGCATTTTGTTCTTTCTTCTCTCCCCCAGGTCCACAGAGGCAGACCCAGGCGCTGAGAAAATGCAGTGCTCATCTAGGTCGACACTATTTGCACTGCAAAAAACTTTCTTACAAAGCACAATGTCTCTCTGGTGGAAAGAAACAAACGCTCAGCCGTTCCTCTGGCCCTCCGCTTATTGTCCCATACAAATCTTTGTATTTTGTCAGAGCGACCACATTATTGATAAAAAGACTGATCTTTTTGTTTCTCCAGCACAACTGTCACGTAGGCATGTGAAAGGCATGGCTGTTGTTGAATAGGACACAGTGTGAATTTGATCCATCGAAACAATGCTGCTATGGGATTTTTCTTGCGCTCAAGTGTCTGAAAATAAAACACAATACAGTGTTTTTCCACAGACAGGAAGACTCGAACACAATCCAAATGAATTAGGATGGCTGGCAGAGCCGAACTACTAAATGATAAATAATGGACTGCCACTATTTGTCCTCTCGCATCTATTTATTCAGCTCTGTGCTCACAGATGCTTCTTGTAACGCCGCTCGATTACTGCGATCCGCTACGCTGCTTCTGTGGATGGGTTGCGCATTTGAGTATGAAGGAGACCCACCTAGCGGACGTGCAATTAATTAAGCTCTTTAATTTTTATGTTAATGATGTGGAAAATGCTAATGACTTTAAGTAAGATAGGTTGTTGACGGGCTTAACAAAAAACATGATGAAAAGCAAATGTTTGATCAGATGTTTCGTGTACTTTAAGCACACAGGAAGTTGTTACAAATAAATTATCTGAATTTTATTCACTGTTTTTCATTGAATGCACATTTTTTTCAGTCATACTCAGAATCAATTTTAATTGTACTCATTCAATCTCACGTTCTTCTATTTGTAACACTTTGTGTGCATGCGTGTGTGAAATCGAAGAAACAACTTCCCTCTGACTTTCAAGAAGTTTCAAGCATTGAGTAAAATTAATATTAGTTCAAAGTGCATGCATTTATAAATGTCTGCAATGTACATAAAAAGCATTCTGTGGTTTTGTTTGAAAGAAACTCCTCTCTTTCAGTGAAATGAAAAAATGTGTTGCTGCTTTCCTGTGTCATCATAGATGCAATGCTTGTGTCAAAATGACTTAATGAGACGAAGCTCTAAAGACTGGAGGAGCATCACTGTCACTTCTGTGATACTGGACTGATTTAGTAAGGTATCAAATATTTTGCTTCTATATACAGAATATATATTCCAGACTGGTTTGTGATGATTCTTTTGAATGTTCTAATGCTTCAACAGTTTTTTTGTTGCAGTTTTAGTCAGAAAATGACACATCAAAGAAATCACAATGACTGCATGTGGAACCCATATTTATAAATTTAATTTTCTGTAATGAAAATTATTAGAATGCAATATATATACACAAACATTTATCGTATTTCATTCTAATAATTCATTATTACATAAACTCAGTAAAGAAAATCACATATAGAAATATGGTTTTCCTAAATACCAGATAATATATATATATATATATATATATTATGTTGTGATATTTACAGTATACACATGAAATAATAAAAGTATTTTAAGGGCTTATTTTTCATTGCTGGTGAGAAGGAAATATTTCTTTAAATTTACTTTTGCACTTATCTAAAATGTAAATTGTTCTGAAACATTGATGTTTCTAAATATAGTATATATGTATTTGTTGCTGTCTTGAAAATATTAGTGCTGGTTAATTTTCTAATAATGTTTATATTTTAACTGTCATAAATGTCAGTCACTTATATTTTCCATTCCACACAGTGTGGTATTTCCCTTTAACAAGTTTCCCATCGTTGACTGCTAATGCAAATTGAAAATTAAAACATTGATTTATAGATAAAATATGCAGTTGACCAGTTAGGAAGTGTTCTAATGCATTTTAAGTAATAATATTTTGTTATTAGCTTGCCTTGTACGTTATTAGTTGCTGTGGAGATACTCCAAATACCCAGGTGTGAAAATGCATCACCTAGCCTAATCATGCGCTTTGATCTCTGTATGTGCATTGCAGAATATTTTTTTTCACAGTAATATGAATGTGTGTGTTACATTTCCTGAGATTCTTTGATGTACTGTATATTAAGAATTTATTTTATAATATCCACTGCATGTTTATTTAGTAGGTCCCTATCTGTGTTGATCTCTTTTTATTGCCATTAATAGGTGATTACTTGCCAAAAATAGGATTCTTTCTTCCCTAAAGCTCCATTGTGTGGTCAGTTATGGTAATATGACGGAGTTATGGTGAGAATAACTCCTTGTAAAGGAGGTTTAGACTATGCAAAACGTTTGCTTGCTCGGTCACCTGATGGAGTTTGGGTCGCCTCTGACTCGCTTAGTTGGACACTCTTAATATTCAACAATATTATTGATCTGACTGTACTGACACTGTTGTATATGAACTGAACAGAGCTGGACGATGACATATTTTCTGCAGAACTGCTTTAAAGATGAAAATAACTAATTTAATTATTATCTGACTTCAGCTGAACAATGACAGTGTTTCTTTTAGAGCTGCTACAGACCCAAATCTGTTTGCATTATTAAATCATTACCTGTTCATCTTTGTAGAACTGCTTTAAAATAATCTTTATTGTATAAAGAGCTATATAAATACATGACCTGACTTTTCAGAATCTTTTAGTATTGAGGAGATTATGGAAGTAAAATAATGACAAATGTGTTTGAAACAAAAAAAGCTTGTGGAAAAAAAAGCATGCATTGCATTAACCCTGCTTGCATTTGAATGCATTGTATTTTTAGGGCTTGCATTTTTATGGGAGGAAATTCAACATGGTTGTAGATTTAAACACTGAATATTTCAATTCAAAGCGTTTTCATTATTACAAATTAAATAATCCATATACACCTTTCAGATTTCACTTCCAAAATAATTCGGTTTAAAAATACAACCTATAATATTTGACAAGCAATCTTCGGTCCATTTTATTTCGCTTTACAAATTCAGTGGTTCAAATTCGACGGAAAATTCAACATTTGTTACCCGGGAACAGCAGGATTATCAGTAGATTGCCAATTGATAATCTCCACAGCTGTTAGACAGCTGTTGACGGAGAAAACTATAAAAACCTAAAAACTATAAAACGTATTTACAGAAATGGAGCAAGCTGTAAGTATTTGTGATGATTATCAGGGCCAGTCACTGATAATGAGTCATTCTTCTATATAGATCAGTGGACCAGTATATATATGGAAAAGCTGATAAAGTCACAAAAGCTGTGTGTCTTCACAGTTAGTTTTGCACATGTAAGCAGCTTTCTCTACCGTGAACGAGATTATAATGTTATTCCCCGACACCCTGTCCCTGATAATCATCACAAATTGTTCCATTTCTGTAAATCCGTTTTTGACTCCATCACCCGTTGCTCTATGGTTTTCTCCGACAACAGGCGCTGCTGGTGAGCTCGACTAACAGCTGTGGAGATTATCAATCGGCAATCTATTGATAATCCTGCTGTTCCTGGGTGTCAAATGTTGAATTTTCCCGTCGGAATTTGAACCACTGAATTTGTAAAGCAAAATAAAATGGACCGAAAATTGCCTGTCGAATATTGTATTTGTTGTATTTTAAACAAAAGTAGTATTTTGGAAGTGAAATCTGAAAGGTGAAATATAGATTTTTTTAAAATTTGAATAATGAAAATGTGTGAAATATTCACAGCTTAAATATACAAACATAAAAATACAAGGCATTCAAATGCAAGCAGGATTAATGCAATGCATACTTTTTTCAAGTGCTTTTTGTTTCAAAAACGTTTGTCATTATTTTACTTAGTAGATACTGATCATCTTCCTGTCATGTGTACAGTAGATGATGCTGTTATTTGATAAAGAGCAAAGGGTGTGAATCTTAGCCTTGCTACATCGGTTAAGTGTTTAACCGAGAGCCAGTTTGACTTCTGCATTGTGTGTATGTATTGCTCTTGCTTGAAGTGACAAGTCAAAAATATGAAAGTTAAAATGCTTATCTTTTTAATTCTCGTACAGGTTTGCATACTTGGCATCTACAGTGACGATGGCGTGGACGCTGAGTCTCAGTAACCTGGTGTTAGCGGTCTACGGATTCACGTTGATCATAGGCCTTCCCGCCAACATCGTGGCTCTTTACGCGTTCTTCCAGAAGGTGCGCCAGCGCTCCACCCCGATGGACGTGCTGTTACTCAGTTTAACCATCTCTGACCTGATCTTCCTCTTTTTCCTGCCGTTTCGCATGGTGGAGGCGGCCAACATGAAATGGACGATGCCGTACTTCCTCTGCCCGCTGTCGGGATTCATCTTCTACACCGTCATCGCCAACAGCACCTTACACTTGATGGCCATCAGCGTGGAGCGATACCTGGGTGTAGCTTTCCCCATTAAATACAAGCTGAAACGCAACCCTCGAAATGCGGTGATAGCCAGCGTCATATTCTGGATGATTTCCATGGCTCACTGCAGCGTCGTCTACATCATGCAATACCACAACTATTTGAACCCCAACTTCACCGATCCCTCCAAGCGTAACACCTGTTATGAAGAGTTCACCCCCGAACAGCTCAAGATCCTCCTGCCGGTTCGCCTGCAGCTTTTTTTTGTTTTCTTCCTCATTCCTTTCCTCATCTGCTGCTTCTGTTACATCAAGTGCATCTGCATACTTTCCCGTCTATCCAAAGTTCACGCCAAGAAGCGGTATAGAGCCATCGGGATGGCGTTGGGAACGCTTCTGGTCTTTGTCATCTGTTTCATGCCCTTCAGCATCTCACATGTGGAGGGATTTGTCCGTGGCTATAGCAGTGCATGGAGAAATTACACTCTGCTCACTAGCACGCTGAATGCATGTCTCGACCCCTTCATATTCTACTTCTCTTCTTCAGCTCTCAGAGAGACTTTCAAGAAGGTGTTTCAGGAGCTGGCGAGGCGGCTGCTCCCTCCCCGCTGCCGATCCACTCTCTGCTGCCCTTTATTCAACCGTGGGAAACCAGACGAGAGAACCCAGAGCTCTGATGACAGCATCCGCTAACATATCAAGCCAGGTTTTGCATTGGTTGATGTGCTTTGCCTGCATATGCATCTTCATCTTCAATGTCATTCTGTTACGCCACCGTGACCCAATGCTTTATGGATGGACAGAAGAGGAGCAGCTTAAAAATGGTTTTCGGAAGAGAGAATCAAGCATGATTGAAGAATTCTTCTCAGCAGCGCAATTTTATTCGCAATGAAATAAAAAGCTTGACCAGTTTGTGAACAAATTACAGCTCAAAATCTAACATGTGAACTAATGTGCAGTATTTACTTACAGCAATGATATAAACATCAATTAAACTGACACAGCTTTGTGAAACAAGCTATTTGTTACAAATTTTTCAATAAAATTTGTGATTATGCTTCTGTTCTTTATTCCTCCATTCTGAAACATTAACTCATTGCGAATGAATACTGTTTATTTATTTTCTACACAGCACTCGAATATGAATTGCTTGTTTGTAACTTGCCATCTCTTTAGATAGACCAACACAATTCCTGTGATGTCACTTCCTGTCCCTGTTCGAAGTTATACAGCGTGTGGAGGTAGTTTGATTTCTAATAATTTTCTAATACTTATTTAATCTTATATATATATATATATATATATATATATATATATATATATATATAATATATATATATATATATATATAGTATCTGTTCTCTTTATAATGGCTAATAATTCATGTAATTTATTATCACATAATGTAAACATTTGGTGTCACTGAAGCAGTCATAGTTTTTCTAACTGAGATATCAGATTTTGGTTATCTCTTTGGTTCATGTCACAGTTTTGTTTTGCACCTAATTGTATCTGTGTCAACCTAATAGCAGCTGCATTTGCCAGATGAATGGAAATGGTAACAAATAGACCTGCATTCCTTAAATTAAAGGTAAGCTATGTAACTTTTTTTTTTAATTGAGTCAATATACATCAATCCTTCTTCCAAATCATGTTATTGTCTTACCCTGATTCACTATGGTAAGCCTGTTTGGTATGTTTTTATTTTAGACCTGACGGGATGGTTTTTGTGCGTACATCACTCGCCCATGCGTGATCATCACATCCGTAAATAGAGAAAAGTTGCTCCTTTGACAGTGTCTGGTGTGGGAGTGGCACAGCGAGCGAGAGAGGTTGACATGGAGCAGCTAAATCTTCAACCTCCGGGGAATCACTCGTTTTAAAGAGACGCTGAACAGAGGAGAGTCTGCTGGCGCGACTGAGCTCGTAATAAAACAAGAATCAACATTAGCTAGGCTTTTCAGCAATGGCGAGAACTGAGGGATTTGTAAAAGCGGCGCAGAGATGATAGCGATTTTATTAATCAAAAGGTGAGTAAGGTATTTATTATATTACAGATTATTTGTAGTAGCCTATATAGCTTGCTAACATTCATTGTAAAGCAAGATCTGTTGTGATGGATCATTTCATTTTGGTAACTTGTTGTAGCGCTTTGCTGGAATTAATTTTTAAAGAAGTACCATGTCTATTAATGGATATAGCTAGTAACTTCAGCTAGTCAGCCTGGGATCCTTGTTTAAATGTATTTTATTTGGTATTTCAGCTGAAGGGCATTTTTTAACTACACTTTTTTTTATGCAATAAAATGAAAATTAAGTCATTAATTACTCACCCCCATGCTGTACCAACCCCGTAAGACCTTCGTTCATCTTCGGAACACAAATAAAGATATTTTTGATTAAATCTGAGAGCTGGGTCACTGCTACATAGGCTCCCTCAGGAATTGAAACTTGACGGCCCAGAAAGTCATTGAAGAAAATGTTTAAATATTCCATGTGCCTACAGTACGGGGTTGGTACAGCATGGGGGTGAGTAATTAATGACTTAATTTTCATTTTTGGGTGAACTATCCCTTTAACAAATATGCACGAAAGAAAGAAAAAAACCCACCCAAAAACTCAACCTGAAAGTGCTATCCGGTGATGAAGGCATAGTAAACCTTAATCACCAGCTAGCAGAAAAGAAATACATTTTCTTAAAGGGGTCATATAATGCCATTTTTGTACAAGTTAATATGAATCTTTAGGGTCTAAATGAAAACTTTGTAATATACTTTTATTAAAAATTCTCATTAGTATTTTAAGAAAACACTCATTTTACCTGCTCAAAAACAGCTCTGTTTTCAGCACGCCGTTTAAGTGCATGTGCCTTTAAATAATAATGAGCTTCGCTGACTCCGCCCCTCTGTTCTGTGGGCGCATTGACACAACGCACGTGGAGTTATTATGAGGGTTTATTATAGCAGCGGGATTCTCTCTGAGGACACATCTGTGCAACCGTATCAGTTTGAACCGGAGTTGGACCCGAAACAAGATGACGGCTCCGAAGAAGTTCGACAATTAAGGCTCGAACAGGACGTTTCTGAATGGTTGGTTAACATTCATTTCAATAGATCACTTTGATCTATTTTTGTATGTAATGGCAGGGTAACGTTAGAGTTGTGAGATACAAACGCTATGTGTTTAACGTTACTAATGTAAGTTATAGGTTAGTTCGTTGACAGATTTATGTTGAAAAACTTTTTGTTGTTGTAAATGTGCTTGTCAGTGATGCGTGACGTTATCTCAGTGTTAGGTACAACTATCGTGACTGAAACTGACTTGAGGTCATGTCAGTAATGATTCTAGCAGTAGTTGAAGGATACCTAAGAATTTGTTGTATGTTTATGTTTAGTGCAGTACGAAAATGTTTTATGTTTTAATAAAACTTTTAAGTACATCTATAGTATTGTAACTGCATTGATATTCCGGGTAATATTCCTGTTACGTTAACTGTAAAACCTGCGTACACAGTTTTTAATAACACAATAACTATAACGCGTTTTTCATTATAAACGCGGGATTATGAATTATATTGAGAACGTCGTATGTTACATAGAATACATGCCTTAATGCACCCTGAGTGTAAACATTAGCCACAATCATCGTGAAGCGTGCAAGGGATTTGCAAAGATTAATATATAAAGGTTAATAAAACGTTACACTCACTTCAGTTCTTCTGGAGGTCCAGCAGGAACACGAATAGTTGGTACTGATTCCTTTTTCAGTAGCAGCTTCTTAAGCCTAGTTCACACTACATGATTTTAAGCCCGATTTAAGCCCGATTTGCAAATCGTTGAGTCGCCGACAAGTCAGGGTGTTATCGCGTGCAAATCGCGGGCGATTAGCGGAAGATTAACGCTCGCCAATCTGTTAGTGTGAAAGAGCCAACAACGCATCAAAGACGCTCACAAACACCTCGCAGACGCGTCGCCGAGCCCAGAAAAATATCTAGCATGCTAGATATCCAGAGCTGTCGCGCGACTCAATCTCAGTGATGTCATGAGCTAGAGCCAATCAGAGCAAGGCATGTGTTGAGGTCACCGGGTAAATAGCATGGTAAATACCGGTAAATACGCGAAATGCGCGATTTTCAAACAAACACGACCAAGACGAGTTTACAGAAAGATGAGCAACATGTCGTCAAGAAAGCAATGGACTCAACAGCAAATTTTAGGAGCAAAGTTTAATCGAACTGTGGAAGGAGCATGAATGCCTTTATGATGTTGGACATGAGATGTGAGAAAGAGAAAAGGTGGATGGAAATTACAAACGCCCTCAAACACCCAGGTAAAGCAAAATGTTATAGGTTGAAATGTACATTAAATCTTACTGTAATTCTGTTTATTGTCATTTCCGGTTCGTTTTATCGCGTGATTTTTCGTGACAAAACGTGGTTTGTAGACGAGATAGAATCGTTGGGTGACAGAGTTGTTGTCAAATCCTGTAGTGCGTCAGCTCCAGTTGCAGATCAATCACGATGTGTCGTTTGGTGTGAACGGCTCAACAACTTGAACACTCCTGATTTCACAGAGAGCAAGTCATGTAGTGTGAACTGCACAGTTCAGCCCTACGTTTTAAAATCATGTAGTGTGAACTAGGCTTTAGCAAAACCTGATTTATATTGACCATCGCCTCGTTTAAAAAGCAGTCTGGTGAGAAATGATTTGCGCAAACATGAGCGCATTGACGTTGCTCGTCGAGAATATTCCCTTCATAAACAAAACTCAGCCACTGCCTCTTCAGCGGTTCGGATTTAGGAACATTAAAATGACTGCTGTGTTCCTTATTACACCCAAGAACAGAACACCACAATCGCTTAGGCGCCATTCTGCTCCAGTGTATCAACAATGACGAACTATGATTGACATCTCACTCACGAGCGAGGGCGGGTCTGTGTTGAAACTGCTGTCAATCAACCATCGTGGGAGGGGCATGCGAGCTTGTGACGTCACAGGCTCGAACGGCTCGATTTAAGACAGGGGAAAACATATAAGGAGATTAAAACAAAACCACTGGATGGATTTTTATAATTATATGATGGTTGTGTACAGGCACTGCCAACACACATTTCAGTACAATCAACTTGTAAAAGTGCATGTACCATTATATGACCCCTTTAAAAGGGGGCCAAATTTTTTCATGTATCAAAATCTTGTTTATTAGAGCACACCTAATACTTTCTACCAGTCAACTCTGTCAGCCATAGTTTAAGCTTTGGAACTTCCCTTTTCCCTTTTAGCAGAAATTAAACCATACGAAACAAAATGTTGTTGTACTCAAGTCTCAAGCTGAAATATTTGACAGCTGAAATCTGCAGCTGACCAGTTTGGAAGTGTTCTAGGAAATATTTTGTTAATAGCTTGTGTTGATTGTAACTACTTCATCAGTTGTTGTATATATTACAAATACCCCTAGTGGTGTGAACATAATAATGATTTTTGATCTCTGCATGTGCATCAGTAATAACACCTGAACAGTGAAATGTTTCCTAAATGCATTTCCTGAGATGCATTGTTGTATATTTAGAATTTATTTGATAATATCCTAAATATACTACATTTTTATTTATTATTGCATAGATGCATATATATAGCACAGATAATTGGTTTAGTCAGTCCCATCTGTGTTGAACTGTTTTTATTGCCATTGTAAGACTGGAGAAACTGGAAGAGAGGACTACTCTCTGACAAAACAAAGGAAATTAACATTGAACTCTCTTGCTATATTACCATCCCCATTCAAGACACGATCACACTTGAGTTGATCTCCTCCCAATTTACACATCATTCCCTTCACCCATCCCTTCCTGAATTCACCCAAAAATCTATATGGTTTAATATGAACAATTATCATACAGTCACGGGTCTTTGAAATCCTTGAAAGTTTGTGAATATGAAAAAATAATTATATTCAAGGCCCTGGAAAGTTTTGGAAAATAAACATACATAGATACAGGTCCCTGAAACTTCTTGAATTTATTTTGTGCAAGTAGTTATCAAGAAAAAAAACCCCATATTATTCCCTTTAGTCCGTTAATGTGTTATTTCGCCAACACTTCGTGCCCTACTAGCTTGCGTGATTTACGTTAGTTACGCGCATTTACGCAAGTGTTTCCCGCGTGAGGTACTTTGTGTTGTACGTTGCCACGTTGTACGATACCTCAACATTTCACAGACACACGTGAAACATTGCAAAAATAGGCTGAAACGATGTAACCTTGCTCTCTCTTAAAATGTGTTCCCACATTAAAGCAGCACTATGCAGGATTTCCGTTTTTGTCAAACAGTGACCCCTAGAGTCGCTGTGGGATACTTGTACTGTTGTAAATATCACGCACGCAGAGATGTCTCTGCACTCACGGCCGGATCCCCTCCCCTGTACACCGGTACCGGTTCAGTAGGATGAAAGCTGTAACGAGTGGAAATAAGGTGTGGCCCCTTTAAGAGCTGCGCGCGCCCTGTTGAACTGTCGGCAGTCTGTATTGTATGTGCGCGTCGAACACCACATGTATACTGCGCCGGGTTATTTCTGTTTGATGCTCATTTTAGCAGATCTTTCTTGCTGTAAAGCAATTCGTTACATCGCGAGACCTGATATCACGCGACACTTCCTGATGCTGCGTTACTAAAAAGTTACTTAGTTCACCTTTAAGTCCTTGAATTTGAGGGTATTAGACCTGGAAAGTCCTTGAATTTGAGGTTAACCCAGGTGTGGGAACCCTGATACATGTTTGGTATCATTTGAAATGTCTCAGTGCGACTGATACAAAGGTCTCATTCCCACAGAAGTAAACCAAAAAGGTAATAAGGTGTGGAGAGTTTCGACGTATCTTGTTAACAGCTGTGGGTGTGCCCCCATGTGAATAAACTTCTGTCCCCAGTAAGTCTGGATGAAATTATCCATCCTCGATCACTTTTAGTCCGCTTTGACGAAACTCCTTTTAGCTAGCTCGTCTTTTCAAAGTGACTAACAGCCTTATCACCTGACCTGAATACTGCACACTGATTCGCTAAAACGGACTTTTCGGCTTGTGTTCACAAACAATAAGGGTTCTGCTTGTCAGTTTCTGCTGTAAAACATGAACTTGAGATGCCTTGACAGTGGACAATACCGGCTTTTGTGACAAAACGTGTTTAGGGTTCAGTCAATCTTGCGTCTATTTCAGCTGAGAAAAGATAAGTGAGGATGTGGAGAGTGTCAAAATAAAGGTACCGTAATATATCGATATTTCATGCGTGGCATCGATGCATCGTATCGTTAGACGTTTGATCGATGCATCGATCCATATCGATGTATTTTTACAACCCTACTCGTAATTATAACTTAGTATATAACTAGTCATTTTCTACTTTTTATCTCATAATTGAGTTACATCTTAAGACTTCTTGTTTCATAATTGACTTATATCATAACTTTTTTCTCATAATTATTTATGAATAATATGACATAATTTTCACTCTTTTAATCTCACAATTGACTGTCAATTTATTTTATATTTGACATTTCATCTTATAATTGAACGTGAATTTTTTGTTAATAAAACATCATAAAGTTAGAAATGGAGCTGCTATATTTCCAACCTCCAGGGAATCACCAGTTTTAAACAAACGCCGAACAGAGGAGAGTCTGCTGGCAAAAAGAGAACGTGACAGAGCTCGTAATAAAACAAGAATCAACATTGGCATGGCTTTTCAGAGATGGAGAGAACTGAGAGATTTGAAATGTTGTAAAAGTGACAGGGAGATGATGTCGTTTTTTTACTCAACAGGTGAGTAAAGTATTTGATTGAACAGATAAATTGCCATATAGCTCTCTAACAGAGTTTATTGTAAAGCATGATCTGTTGTGAAAGTGACATGTGAAGGCCTTTCCACAGAATATTCCTCTGTTCACTCACTACTCCTGATGTGTGTCCACTAACTTGGAAGGGTTAAACGCACACACACACACACACACACACACACACACACACACACACACACACACACACACACACACACACACACACACACACACACACACACACACACACACCCACCCAAGCAGTGGGCCCCGGGAGTAATTGGGGGTTAGTGCCTTGCTCCCGAGACAATTTATATAGAGACATGCCACTTCCTCAATCCTCAATAGAACTATAGAGAAAACAAGTAACGCCAAAGATGGCGGTTGAATGCACATGTCCCGCCCCTCCCACTGGAAAGCCAATCGTCTGCTTTTAACAGTCAAGCTGGGAAACATTTAAGCCTATCGTCTGGTTCCTCTGACGCATGCACACAGTTGAGGTTTGCGACAGCGGAAAATACGTTACTGTTTGAAAAGGCGGCAGATTTGATATGCAGTGTATGTGTGCGTTGAGTAAATATCAGACATCCCAAGTCTCCCGCATATTAATAGCGGCTCCCAGATGCCCGCAAATTAGTTCAAATCTCCCGAAATCTAGAGCGAGCGAGCAAGAGCTCACACATACTGTGCTTCAAACCGTGTAGCGCGCGCACGGGAGAGAGAGCGAGAGAGCTTGCGTGTGTTGGTGTCGTGAACCCTTGCGCATGCGTAGTAAAAGTATAACCTGTGGGGGAAAAGGTGTTTTAAACCTTATTTTGGGGCAATATGTTACTGGTGTTTCTCTACATGCAGTTTTTATGTTCTGGTGACCAGTGAAAGTGCAGTTCTGACTCTCTGCCCATTCATTTAGATAGGAGCCTGGTCTTGTTAGTCAGAAATAGCTGCCCGGAGGCGTTGCCAAGATGGCGGTCGAGTGGCATGACTTGCCTAAAAGGACTTTGCTTGCTCAAGGGCACCTTAGTCATTTCATGCTGGTATTGAGAATCAAACCCACAACCTTCGTGTTACCAAGCTGACTCACTAACCATTAGGGCACGACTGCTTCCGTGGGAAGGAAGTACCATGTCTATTAATGGGTAAAGCTACAGTAACATCTTCAGCTAGTAAGTTTGACCACCTTTCAATCTAAACTGGTTATATCTTTTAAGACTAGTAGTGAATGTTTTATGAGTAGATGGAAAATGTCTTGGGTTAATATAACCATGAAGTAAACGACCTCAGTAACCATGGCTTCCTTAGAGGATAGAACGAGACATTGACGCTATGGGGAAACTCCCTTTCTTCGAAAATGCTGAAGCCTGATTGATTAGTGCATTGCAATAGCCAATGGCGCTAGGGGCGGTGCCGTGCTAATCTTTAGACCGAGCAAGAGAATTCACGTAAAGACTGAGAGGGAACATTTGGAAGAATCGCCAATGTATGGAGGACAGATGCTGCGTGTCCGGCCACCCCGTAGGCCTTCTCAGAGATGTGGGCACTAGTCCTACATGGCTTTGAAGGAAGAGACGGGTGGATTTCCATGCACAGGACCACACAGGTGAGCTGCGATGCACAGGACCACACAGGTGAGCTGCGATGGCCTCCTTGAAAGCAGGGACTGGGCATAACCCGACTTGTCCGCCTCCTCGACCAAGAAGAGGAGGTTGTTTCCCTGGGCATGGGCTCGGGCTGAGGGAGGGGAGCATGGCCGTGTGAACTCCTCATGGACGAACGGCACCGTTCTTTGAGGGGCTTCTGACTGGTGGCAGATAAGAACCATCCATCCCTTTTCTTGAAAACTGCTCTTGACCTGAATTTTTCCAGAAAGTTGACCCGAAGGTTACTGAAGTGGCACCTGCCTCGTCCATTGGGGCTTCTGACCATGCACTTGGGTCGCAGGCTTTAGTTGACATTGCATCATCCTCTCCAGAACCGAAGAAGACCAGGTCCCACGCTTCAGGAGAAGGCTGTCCACCGTATGGGAGGGCTGGTGTCGGCTCATCACTGGAGCCTCCCGAGTAAGCAAAATGCATACAGTCTTGTTTTTTAACCACTACAGGGCCAAAAGTTACATTAGTATATCTTTAACCAGTTTAAAGATCGTACAGTTTTGCTTAAATACTTGTTTAGGGCTGCAGCTATCGGTTTTTTTTGTAATCGATTAATCTAGCAAATAATCAATCGATTAATCAATTAATCGGATACATTATTTTTGTGTTTTTAAACAACCAAAACAAATAATGCACAACAAAAACGATGTGGCTGTAAAATGATCAAGCATTTGGCTTTGTTTCTCAAAAAAAAAAAAAAAACAGGTATTTATTCCAACTCCAACATTTGGCTCCAAAACTAAGCCTATTTATTGCAATTTTTACCCATTTAGTCTACATAAAAGTTTAAGGATATGTGATGCATTTCCGCAATTGGTCTGACTAGTGACTAGCGTGAGAGAGACGAGGGTGCGTGTGTGTGTGTGTGTGTGTGTGTGTGAAGGGGTTCTCTTAATTTAGGCTATACTCTCTTGCAATTGAACGTGAATATGTTTACTAAAAACATCAAAGCCAAACATATCTATCAATGTATTGGGTTAGGCTACGTTACCTTGTTTCAGTGACGCTTGGTGAAACAGCATGGAGTGGATGTTTTCTGTTCAGATGCTGAATCAATAAAGTCTCTCTACCGTTTATGGACATCTTTACTCTCCGTCATCGCGCCAACTAAATTCAAAATGTATCACGCGCTATGCTGTGCTTCCTGAACATTGAACAACGGTCCATGTGAAACAATCAGATCCCTGCGCATATATATATAGTGCGTGTCATTCATAGGAATTTCATGAGGCTTCGAGGCAGAGTTTTTGCATTGAGGAATTTTTGTAATCGAGTAACTCGATGAATCGTTTCAGCCCTAGTACAGGATATAGTTTTTTGTGCATTGTGCAATGGATGCATGGATATATTTCTTGCTGCTATTGTAGGCTATTATCCTGAGTGCCACTGTCAACTTTAAACGTGAGTGTGTCTTTTCTGCCCCACTTCCACTTCAGCAACAGCTGCATCTCTTTTTAGCCTGCATGCTCTTTGTCACAGATTCTATAAAGAGCTCATCTGTCTTTCCTGTGGCAGAGGCGTCTGAAACAACACACTTTCCTGTTGTATGATATAGAGGGTATCCTTTCTGATAAGCTTTTATTGGCATTTGAAAGTATGTTCCAGATGCATAAAGATAAAGATCTCCACTGCACAATACAGATATTACACTTAAATACTTCCTCAAACACATATAGACCTTAAAATAGAAATTTCCAGATGCATAAACTGGGACATATAGTTATTTTAAATTAATTTCATTTTAATTGTAATAAAATGCTAAATGACAATAAGCCTAATCTTACTTTATCCTATTCGATAAAGTAAGTTTATTCTATTATCTTTATCCTATTACTCAGATGTTTTTAAATCTTTGCATGCTTTTTTTAACCTTCTGATATAAATCAAAAGAGGCCACAAGATGGTGCCATATATAAGTTATTGTGATTAAAATAGTTTGAGAAATCTTTACATTTACCACACAATATTAGATGAAATTTTGACACTTTGCATTCAGACCACTAGAGTTTAGGGTTATGCATATGCATCTTTTTAGTAGATATGCATCTTTTTCAGTAGATGTAATATTGTGTCCTCTAACAGCTCAGCATGAGTTCAATGGTAGACATCTACTCACCACTAGATAAAGAAAACAATGGTTTTGTTTTGAAAAAGTAACCAGAAAGAAATGAAAGCTTTAGGATAAGTTCTGCCGTGAAGACTCAATCGTTACGTTACTACTTACGTACACATGTCTGAGTTTGCAGACGCTGACGCCTACATTCATATCCACCACCAGGGTGCTTTATTATTTGGCAGGTTGCTAAGACATATAAGATGGTATTTGCTAAGCAGTTGCTATGTTGTTTTGAGTGGTTGCAAGAACATCACTATGCAGTTGCAATGGGTGTTTGTTAAGATGTTTCTTGGTGGTTGTGGATTGCTATGGTGTTCTGGGTTGTACAGTGTCTGCTTTAATGCAGGCATGGTAACTGATATAGTTATATATAGAGAAACGAGGCCGCACTTTGCATAGACAGTTTATTTTACACAGACGCGTTTCGGCGTGTGCCTTCTTCAGTGTGCAAAGAATCATACTTTACCCAATCTTATATACCCACACCAGTTGACACCCATAATCACATCAACCAATGATTTTAAAATGATACACATGTTGCCAATGTTTCAATGAGTCCATTAATGAAAGACAAAGACACATATTTGATACAGCATAATACTCGTAATATGTTTACAGGAAACAGCTTAAAGACAGGTCCTCATTCATTCCATTGGGGATACATGTGTTTAAATTAAAAATGTACCAAGCCTCCCTTTGAAGGAGGCGGTTCTCACGGTCTCCCCCTCTTGAAAGCCGACCGACACTCTCAAGACCCATAAACTTGAGCATATTGGCATTATGTCCCTCAGAGTTAAAATGTCTTGCGACCGATGATTTCTCATCATTCTTTCTAATAGCACACTTATGCTCAAAAATTCGGGTCTTCAGTTGTCGCTTCGTTTTACCTACATAAAAGAGCCCACAGGGACACGTCAGTAAATAAACAATAAAGGTGGAAAGACATGTGATTCTGCCCTTAACTTTATAAGTTCTGCCTGTTTTTGGATGTGTCAACATATTGTCTGTCAGCATGAAATTACATGCCGCACAGTTCAAGCACTTAAAATTACCGTGAGGAATTTTGAAGGGGAAAGACGACTGGGGATACGCAGGAAGGTGCGAGCGCACTAATCGATCTCTCAGGCTAGGTGCTAGCAAGTACGCGGTAGATCTTGAAACGTATGTCCTATGTGAGGGTCGCTGCTTAGAATGTGCCAATGACGTTGCACGATGTTCTTTAAACTCTTTGAGATATGACCATAAGTCGATACAAAGGTTACTGGAGTGTTGTTTGATTTTACCTGATCAATGCGTTTTGTCATCAAATCAGCGCACTGTAGACTGCGCACGCGCTCTACACAGTCACGCACTAAATTGTGTGTATAACCCCTATCAATGAATCTTTGGCACAGCTCCCCCGCTTGTCGCTCAAAATCCTCATCATGACTACAAATGCGGCGCACTCTAAGCAGTTGACTATAAGGTAGACTACGTTTAAGAGAGGGTGGATGGAAACTCTGGTAGTGTAAAAAAGAGTTACGATCCGTCTCTTTTCGATAAATTTCAGTGTGTATCGTGTTGTGCAACTTTTTCACTAGAACATCCAAAAAAGGCAGAGTCTTGCAATCATAGGTTAGTGTAAATTTGATCTAAGGCGATCTAGAATTTGCATAATCATGGAAAACACTTAGTTCGTGTTCCGAGCCCGACCATACAAAGAATATGTCGTCTATATATCTATACCACACTTTTAGGTATTGATTAAAAGGATTAGAGTTGTAGATAAAATCCTGTTCAAATTTGCCCATAAAGAGATTGGCATAATTAGGCGCCATGGGCGAACCCATGGCAGTGCCTTGAGTTTGAGAGGGGGAGACCGTGAGAACCGCCTCCTTCAAAGGGAGGCTTGGTACATTTTTAATTTAAACACATGTATCCCCAATGGAATGAATGAGGACCTGTCTTTAAGCTGTTTCCTGTAAACATATTACGAGTATTATGCTGTATCAAATATGTGTCTTTGTCTTTCATTAATGGACTCATTGAAACATTGGCAACATGTGTATCATTTTAAAATCATTGGTTGATGTGATTATGGGTGTCAACTGGTGTGGGTATATAAGATTGGGTAAAGTATGATTCTTTGCACACTGAAAGAAGGCACACGCCGAAACGCGTCTGTGTAAAATAAACTGTCTATGCAAAGTGCGGCCTCTTTTCTCTATATATGAATTTTACTTATTAGGCCAGCACTCTCAAAATTTAAGTGTAATTATTGAGTGAAGCCTGCTCCATCCTCCATTCATTAACTAATATAGTTATCATTGTTTTGAAAAGCCCTCAACTATAACAAAGACATGTAAAAGATGTAAAAGAATATAAGTCCACACTACAAATATAACGATAACAGCACAGAGGAACGATATCGCTTGGAATCAGTTTCAGAGTGTTGTTTTTTTTTCCAGCTGATGAACGATAAAAACATTGAGAGCCTATTAATACATCAGAATCCATCCATCCATCCATCCATTCAATCCATCCATCCAGAATCAATTTTATAACATCTGAGCATTTACGTGGCAGCATGTACTTAGAAGGAACAAAACATTGTCGT
Organism: Chrosomus eos; assembly: GCA_036326025.1. Classification (NCBI taxonomy): domain Eukaryota; kingdom Metazoa; phylum Chordata; class Actinopteri; order Cypriniformes; family Leuciscidae; genus Chrosomus; species Chrosomus eos. The sequence goes on along the minus strand of CM070831.1, from coordinate 3,566,760 downwards.
GCGGATGCTAATATAGCCTACTAATTGTATATTATACTTATGTTTCTAAATGAAACTTGGCTAAAGACAGATGCAGTGCAACAGTTCTCAATGAAACATCCCCTCCTAACTTTTTTTTGAGTGTCTGCAGAGCTAGGAAAGGTGGGGGTGTAGCTGCTCTTTTTAAAGATGTCTATCAATGTAAGCAAATATCATTTGGGAATTACCCGTCTTTTGAATGTCTGGGTATTGTGTTAAAAGGTGCTCCACGCATTTTACTTATTATTTACAGGCCTCCAAAAAACTCTCCAGCCTTTGCTGAGGACTTTACAGAACTGAAATCAACAATTTAGTCAGAGTTTGACTGTTTTGCCATTTGCTGGAGATTTTAACATTCACGTAGATAATGCAGAAACCAATATTGCAAAAGAAATCAAAACTGTTTTAAATTTTTTTGATCAGACTCAGCATGACCTACTGGTGTCCTAAAACTCCATCAGGTGACCTACTGGTGTCCTAAAACTCCATCAAGTCACCTACTGGTGTCCTAAAACTCCATCAAGTGACCTACTGGTGTCCTAAAACTCCATCAAGTGACCTACTGGTGTCATAAAACTCCAGACCTACTGGTGTCATAAAACTCCATCAGGTGACCTACTGGTGTCCTAAAACTCCATCAGGTGACCTACTGGTGTCCTAAAACTCCATCAGGTGACCTACTGGTGTCCTAAAACTCCATCAGGTGACCTACTGGTGTCCTAAAACTCCATCAGGTGACCTACTGGTGTCCTAAAACTCCATCAGGTGACCTACTGGTGCCCTAGAACTCCATCAGGTGACCTACTGGTGTCCTAAAACTCCATCAGGTGACCTACTGGTGTCCTAAAACTCCATCAAGTGACCTACTGGTGTCCTAAAACTCCATCAGGTGACCTACTGGTGTCCTAAAACTCCATCAGGTGACCTACTGGTGTCCTAAAACTCCATCAAGTGACCTACTGGTGTCCTAAAACTCCATCAAGTGACCTACTGGTGTCCTACTAATTGTATATTATACTTATGTTTCTAAATGAAACTTGGCTAAAGACAGATGCAGTGCAACAGTTCTCAATGAAACATCCCCTCCTAACTTTTTTTTGAGTGTCTGCAGAGCTAGGAAAGGTGGGGGTGTAGCTGCTCTTTTTAAAGATGTCTATCAATGTAAGAAAATATCATTTGGGAATTACCCGTCTTTTGAATGTCTGGGTATTGTGTTAAAAGGTGCTCCACGCATTTTACTTATTATTTACAGGCCTCCAAAATACTCTCCAGCCTTTGCTGAGGACTTTACAGAACTGAAATCAACAATTTAGTCAGAGTTTGACTGTTTTGCCATTTGCTGGAGATTTTAACATTCACGTAGATAATGCAGAAACCAATATTGCAAAAGAAATCAAAACTGTTTTAAAATTTTTTGATCAGACTCAGCATGTACAGTACATTATATGGACTCACACACAATCGTGGACACACTCTAGATTTATTTATCAGTAAGGGTCTAAACATTTCATCGATTGTTATTAAGGATGTAGCACTGTCTGATAATTTCTGTATTTTCTTTGATATATTGATCTCTCCTGCCATTGAAGCTAGATCTGTGTCAAGTCAAGTTAAGTATATTTATATAGCGCTTTTCACAATATAGATCGTATCAAAGCAGCTTCACAGTATCAATCAAAATAACATAACAATGTTTGTTTCTTAGTGGAAAAAACATCCACGTTAGGTAGGGCGTGTTAATGGTATTAATGATTGGTTAATTAATTTGAATATCCCCAACTGAGCAAGCCAAAGGCAACAGTGGCAAGGAACCGAAAAACTCCATCAGGTGACCTACTGGTGTCCTAAAACTCCATCAGGTGTCCTAAAACTCCATCAGGTGACCCACTGGTGTCCTAAAACTCCATCAGGTGACCTACTGGTGTCCTAAAACTCCATCAGGTGACCTACTGGTGTCCTAAAACTCCATCAGGTGACCCACTGGTGTCCTAAAACTCCATCAGGTGACCTACTGGTGTCCTAAAACTCCATCAGGTGACCTACTGGTGTCCTAAAACTCCATCAGGTGACCTACTGGTGTCCTAAAACTCCATCAGGTGACCTACTGGTGCCCTAGAACTCCATCAAGTGACCTACTGGTGTCCTAAAACTCCATCAGGTGACCCACTGGTGTCCTAAAACTCCATCAGGTGACCTACTGGTGTCCTAAAACTCCATCAGGTGACCTACTGGTGTCCTAAAACTCCATCAGGTGACCTACTGGTGTCCTAAAACTCCATCAGGTGACCTACTGGTGTCCTAAAACTCCATCAGGTGACCTACTGGTGTCCTAAAACTCCATCAGGTGACCTACTGGTGTCCTAAAACTCCAGACCTACTGGTGTCCTAAAACTCCATCAGGTGACCTACTGGTGTCCTAAAACTCCATCAGGTGACCTACTGGGTGTCCTAAAACTCCAGACCTACTGGTGTCCTAAAACTCCATCAGGTGACCTACTGGTGTCCTAAAACTCCATCAGGTGACCTACTGGTGTCCTAAAACTCCATCAGGTGACCTACTGGTGTCCTAAAACTCCATCAGGTGACCTACTGGTGTCCTAAAACTCCATCAGGTGACCTACTGGTGCCCTAGAACTCCATCAGGTGACCTACTGGTGTCCTAAAACTCCATCAGGTGACCTACTGGTGTCCTAAAACTCCAGACCTACTGGTGTCCTAAAACTCCAGACCTACTGGTGTCCTAAAACTCCATCAGGTGACCTACTGGTGTCCTAAAACTCCAGACCTACTGGTGTCCTAAAACTCCATCAGGTGACCTACTGGTGTCCTAAAACTCCATCAGGTGACCTACTGGTGTCCTAAAACTCCATCAGGTGACCTACTGGTGCCCTAGAACTCCATCAGGTGACCTACTGGTGTCCTAAAACTCCATCAGGTGACCTACTGGTGTCCTAAAACTCCAGACCTACTGGTGTCCTAAAACTCCAGACCTACTGGTGTCCTAAAACTCCATCAGGTGACCTACTGGTGTCCTAAAACTCCATCAAGTGACCTACTGGTGTCCTAAAACTCCATCAGGTGACCTACTGGTGTCCTAAAACTCCATCAGGTGACCTACTGGTGTCCTAAAACTCCATCAGGTGACCTACTGGTGTCCTAAAACTCCATCAGGTGACCTACTGGTGTCCTAAAACTCCATCAGGTGACCTACTGGTGTCCTAAAACTCCATCAGGTGACCTACTGGTGTCCTAAAACTCCAGACCTACTGGTGTCCTAAAACTCCATCAAGTGACCTACTGGTGTCCTAAAACTCCATCAGGTGACCTACTGGTGTCCTAAAACTCCATCAGGTGACCTACTGGTGTCCTAAAACTCCATCAGGTGACCTACTGGTGTCCTAAAACTCCATCAGGTGACCTACTGGTGTCCTAAAACTCCATCAGGTGACCTACAGGTGTCCTAAAACTCCATCAGGTGACCTACAGGTGTCCTAAAACTCCATCAGGTGACCTACTGGTGTCCTAAAACTCATCAGGTGACCTTCAGGTGACCTACTGGTGTCCTAAAACTCATCAGGTGACCTACTGGTGTCCTAAAACCCCATCAGGTGACCTACTGGTGTCCTAAAACTCCATCAGGTGACCTACTGGTGTCCTAAAACTCCATCAGGTGACCTACTGGTGTCCTAAAACTCCACCAGGTGACCTACTGGTGTCCTAAAACTCCATCAGGTGACCTACAGGTGTCCTAAAACTCCATCAGGTGACCTACTGGTGTCCTAAAACTCGTCCGGTGACCTACTGGTGTCCTAAAACTCCATCGGGTGACCTACTGGTGTCCTAAAACTCCATCGGGTGACCTACTGGTGTCCTAAAACTCCATCGGGTGACCTACTGGTGTCCTAAAACTCCATCAGGTGACCTACTGGTGTCCTAAAACTCCATCAGGTGACCTACTGGTGTCCTAAAACTCCATCAGGTGACCTACTGGTGTCCTAAAACTCCATCAGGTGACCTACCGGTGTCCTAAAACTCCATCAGGTGATCTACTAGTGTGCTAAAACTCCATCAGGTGACCTAATGGAGAAAAAAAAAACCTTGGGAGAACCTAGGCTCAGTCGGGGGCCAGTTCTCCTCTGGCGTTTATGAACTAGAGGCCGGATTAACTGTAAAATAAAAAATGTATATGAATGCCTGGCTGAAGAGATGGGTCTTTAGTCTAGTTTTATACTGGGAGAGCGAGTCTGAGCAACGAACAATATCAGGAAGGCTATTCCAGAGCTTTGGAGCTAAATGTGAAAATGCTCTCCCTCCTTTGGTGGATCTGGATATCCTAGGTATAACCAAAAGCCTCGAATTTAGTGATCTTAAAGAGCGCGATGGATTATAGGGCAATAGAAGATCTGTTAAATAGACTGGAGCTAAACCATTTAGGGCTTTATAAGTCAAAAGCAATACCTTGTAATTAATACAGAACTTTATAGGTAACCAATGTAGTGATGATAAAATCGGTGTTATATGATCATATTTTCTTGATCTAGTAAGAACTCTAGCGGCTGCATTTTGGACTAACTGTAGCTTGTTTATTGAAGATGCGGGACAACCAGCTAATAAAGCATTACAGTAATCTAGTCTCGAGGTCATGAATGCATGAACTAACTTTTCTGCATCAGAAACAGATAGCATATTACGTAGCTTAGCAATGTTTCTAAGGTGGAAAAAGGCTGTTTTTGTAATATGTTTTTCAATAGACAGGTTGCAGTCTAATATAACACCCAGGTCTTTTAATGTAGAGGATAAAGTAACAGGGCATCCTACTATGTTAAAGTTGTGTTGTGAGAGGTTTTGCGGATGGTTTTTCGAACCGACAAGTAGTGCCTCTGTCTTGTCTGGATTTAATAAAAGAAAATTATCATCCAATCTTTTATATCTTTAACACAATCTGTCAATTTGGATAATTTAGCGTATTGATCCAGCCGTGATGAAATATATATTTGAGTATCATCAGCATAACAATGTAAACTAATTCCATGTTTCCTTATAAGAGATGCTTAAATGAGAACCCTAGTGTACTATTTATGAAGGCTATATCTTTAACACCAAGCATATCTGCTGACTCTGTTGATTCTCTCCTTGATTCCTTTAACTCAAAGTTAAAAGTGTAATTGATGATATTGCTCCTGTGAAAGTCAGTAAGAAGAGTGACAGACAAAAAGCACCTTGGAGAAACTCAACAGCTGTGCAAAACATGACAAGACAATGCAGAAAAGCAGACCGCATGTGGTGGAAGACAAAACTTGTAGTCCATAAAAAAAATAAAGTCTTTGGCTGTAACTATTGTTAATTAATATTTTGTGTTATTCTTATTACTTTGATTTGTCTACTTGATTTTCATTTTCTTGTCGGATGTTCTTTTTTTTTTTTTACATAAATTTGAAATTATAACATCTACAAAGACAGCATGGAACAAGGCAAAGCTAGACAGACTTTCTTCTTGAATATTATAAACAGAAACTTAAACAACACACGCACTCTTTTTGCTACTGTAGAGAGACTGACAAACCCCCCAAGCCAGATTCCCAGTGAAATGCTCTCAGACAACAAGTGCAGTGAGTTTTCTTCTTTCTTCTCTGAGAAAATCAATAATATCAGAAAGGTGATCAGCTCATCCTTGAGTTGTGCTGGGGTCAGACAGATCAGACCACTATCTGAGAAAGTATGTCTGATTTCGAAGAAATTGATGGCAAAATTTTGGATGAAACAGTACATCACCTTAAATTTTTTTTTCTCTTATCTACATATAGGCTATGTGCATTTCAAGACATTTAAAGATCAATAAATAGATAAAAATATGGAAAGAAATAGCTTTAAAACAATGTCAGTAAGCAGTAGATTATTTGTCAATACCTGCTCTCTTCTCATCTCCTTCACTTTCTTTTTCTCTCAGTTTTCGTATCTTGCCTCGTCTCTTCCTCTCCTAAAGCTGAGCTTTGACTGACAGTCTTTTCATTTTTGTGTCAGTAAAGAAAGTAAACATAGAGTCAACTGTTATTTAACCTATATGTTTTAGTAATCATTTTCTTAGACAAGTTTACTGAAGGATACAAACGCAACAAATACGTTTATCAAATTCATTCGCAATATGTAGGCCTACACATTCATAATTAATCTGAATCCTATAATCTGATGAAAACGGCTTCGTTAATGTTTCTTGTCCCCTCACATTGACAGTTACTAATTATTACATTATATAAATGACGTTAAGGCCTATTTTCAATTAAAAATGGTGAAATTAGACAAAAGTTTATTAGTTTACCTTAATATCTTTGTCAGTCGTTTAACATTTCTATCCTACATCAGCTGTCAAATATGAAATCAATGTTTAGTTTAGCTACTTGCATCTCACACTTTATGACCGTTAACTGGACCGTCGAGACTTCGAGAACATAAAGCCCGCCTACTTTGATTTGATTGGTCCATCTCAAATATTTTGACATTGGCGAGTGGTGTGACTGACCAATGAGGCAGCTCAGATGAGACGCTGTCTTTCTTTGCAGCAAAAGTGATAATTTTTTTAAAAAAAAAACACGTAATTACTTCTTGTGGCCTGTGTATTCACAACGAGTACAAATAGCGCTGCAGATTAACACTAGGCGATTTCCTAGGCAGATATTGACTTGGGACTATATTAGGGGGAAGCACAGGCGAAGCACTGCTACTTGGGATTTCATGTGTTGCGTGATATCTCTGCGCCCAAGTAGCAGTGCTTCGCCTGTGCTTCCCCTAATATAGTCCCAAGTCAATATCTGCCTAGGAAATCGCCTAGTGTTAATCTGCAGCGCTATTTGTACTCGTTGTGAATACACAGGCGGTTCCAACGCAAGACCGTTAACCTTTAGTGTTGGACTGCTCCATCCTTGAGAACTAAACGATTAGCAAATCCGGCTTCGAACTGGGCCTTGTTTATAAAAAAAATCATCCTCGAAATGCATGGAATGCATGGATGTTCTGGAAAAACAAACTCCATCCACTGGTCCCTTAACGCTTGATTCTGTGGGAATCTGTGCAGTGTTGTCTTGCCTTGGCAACCGAAAATACACTTCTTTGGTGACATATTGCAGCGCAGCCGATGCACAGCGCTTTGATGTGCATAGGTTACGGCTATCGCTCTACAGCTGCGCGCGCGCCCTTCCGGGAGAAGTGCCCTTAGGACCGTATAAGGAAATTCAGGCGCAGCTGACGTCATACGCGCCCATACTCGAAAAAAACTTTCCGAAACTTGTGACAACCAGGAAGGAGTATTTTGAGAACAGAAATACTCAATAAAATGTACAACTTAATTTTTGATTAGCATGGGAAACCAACTCTTTAACAGTGTAAAAAACTCACTATGCATGAAATTGTCACGGTGTACGAATTCATTGTCTCTCTCTCGTCTTGCGTGCTGTTGTGTGTGTGTGTGTGTGTGTGTGTGTGTAATTGTGGGCGCGGTCACTGATCAGCGATGATCAGCAGCGCCAGCTGGCTTCAATCTGTTTTCCCCTTTATATGTTCAGTAACTGGTGTCTCATGTTGTCAGATCGTTGTTTCTCCCGGTGTGTTCCTGTTCCTGAGTTGGTCACCGAGGTTGGTCACCTGGTTGGTCACCGAGGTCCCTGCGTCACTCTACATCAGCGCTGGATCCCGTCCGATCCACCATTCCTCTCCTGCTGTGTGATTTTCCCAGTGTTGTGACTCTGACCAAACATTTGATACTTACCTCTAATAAAGCGTTTTTGCTATTGCATCCTTCTCCTGTGTTACGTGACAGAAATAGCATTTCACCCCCCTTTAAACAATATGGGTTACCCAAACAGTTTATGGACCCCCTTGACTTCCAATACTATGAAAAAAATACTATGGAAGTCAATGGTGCCCCACAACTGTTTGGTTACTGTTATTTTAAAAATATCATCTTTTGTGTTCAGCAGAGGAACTCTGCAAAAAAAAAAAAAACACAAAAAAAGTAGCCTATCACATTTTCCCCATTTGTGTACGGTGCTCGTTTAAATCAGTAATCCTGATTTTAAACTTCCGCAAACATCACTAAAAATACAAACATGCCTAATGAGACGTTCGTTGCACAGTATTGGTGATGTCCTGATTGATGAGGCTGTTTTGCTGATGCACAATCATCATGGGATCAATCAGCAGTCCACTCGGTGCGCAGGTAAATGCCATTCAGACGTGTCTTTTGATAAACATGGTCCTGTTCATTCACAGACACAGCAGATCTCCGGGTAATTATAGGGCGAGATGCAGAACAGGACAGTCTAATTATCACATAGATTCATCTTTCAGCACACGGGACAGAGCGTATCTGCTGAAATGTCAGAGGAGGCGGTGCTGATTGCCACCATCTCTGATTAAACAGAAGCCAGATATTCACTGTGACATGATGAGCCTGTCACATTTAACGTCCTCTCACCTTCACCTTCGTTTAAGAGGCTCTCGTGGCTTTTCTAGTGCTTCTGAATGTCTTTCTCAATACTTCACTTCAGAGAAGTTCTGGGGGAGTTTGCAGGATTGGCGAGAAAAATCTGATATTTCAAATCTGTGTGATTTTAATTTCTTCTAGAACGCAAAAGAAGACATTTTGAGGACATGCTCTTTCTCGTGCAATAAATCATACAGTGACTATGGCTATCAAGCTCCAACACTTTATTTAGATGGTCCACTTTAAGAGTTTGTGAGTTTAAGAGTTTTACAGAGTATTAGTAGACTGTCTATACTTTATTTTGACGCTTCCCAACAGACAGAGAAGTAACTTTGCAGAAACTACATGTCAACTTATTGAACTTATACAATGTCAAAGTGGACCATCTAAATAAAGTGTAAAAAATAATAATAATAATTCTGAACAACGTGTGTGTTAAAATGAAAACTGTCAATTTATTGCTGTGGTTATTGATTGCTGTGGTCTAATCGTGGTTATTCCAGCTAATCTAAATTTTTTGAAGATAACCAAATTAATGATGTTGTTTAAATTTCAATCACATTTTGCCATCCAAGTAAGCGCTTAAATAAATGCCCTAAATATTATTTAAAAAAAAATACAAGATACTGTAGTCAAACGTCTCCCTTCATATGAAATGAAGACATTGTTGGGTTTAATAAAACTGCATTATTATATTATATTACGTCATATTATATACATTTATTGTAAAAACATTAATTTTCACAGCATTAAAACATAAATCATACTGGAATATTATATTAGCCTGTATGTTGTTATGTTATATCATATAATATACTGTCTTGTTATATTATCATTCAAACGTAAATCAGGCCTATTATATTATTATACACTGCCTGACAAAAAAAAGTCACTGTTTGGATTTAATAGGCAAATGCTTAGAGTCTATGATTGGATCATTATTGCTGTGATTATCATTTCTCTAGCATGTTAAATGTTTGGTAACAGTTTTTATAAACCTAATTGATTGGGTGTATAGCTTTTCATTTCTTACCATGTAAGAAACATCATGGCCATATTCCAGGATGACGATGTCAAAATAACTTTACAGAGTGTGTGACTTGCATTGTCAATACATGTTGTGATGTAATGTATTTCCATCAAGAGGTGCATACTTTTTTTTAGTCAATACCTTGTATTGACAATGCAAGAGTCCAGCACTCTGTAAAGTCTCCTCCAGCACATCCCAAAGACTTTCAATGAATTTAAGGTCTGAACTCAAAGGAGCCAATTTATGTGTGAAAATGTGTCATACTGTACATATTGACAAAACAACAGCAGCTATACACACATGGCACTAAGCTATACGTCATCATGTCATGTTGAATGATTCTGATAAGATGATTGTGGTTAAGACACAGATAAACATTTCCACATATGGTTGTCCATCAGAAAAATATCTCCATTGATTATCTGGACACACACACACACACACACACACACACACACACACACACACACACACACACACACACACGGGATTCCATTGACCAAATTTTCGCCTCAGCGAGGGGACCAATCACAGAACGGGGAGGGAGCAGCAAGATGACGACGTGTATGTGACACACCGAAGCAGTTTGTTTATACCTATGGATCCAACATTGCAGCAGACGCGAAGTTACCTTTCGATGATAGTCGCTGAACACCATCATGTACACATTAATCTCTGACCCATCGTCTTCTTCCTCGTCTAATTTCTGTCGCTCTACATACGTCATCTGTTATAATTGAAACGATTGGCGATGAGTAGGGTTGGGTACCGAAACTCGGTGCCAATAGGGAACCGGTTCCGACGTAAACGGTAGTAACCAGACCGAATAAGAACGAAAATTTCGGTGCCTGATTTCGGTGCCTAACTTCATTAAGCACACACGCACACACACACGCAAGGTCTCTCGCTCTCTCCCTCTCCGTCGACCGTCGTGCGTGCGCTACACAGTTTGGAGCACAGTTCTTCTGTCTCGCATGCGCGCTCTTTCTCGCAAGGTTTGGCTGCATTTCACGTGTAAAATTACGCGCCGCATCGACGCAGTTGTTTACACGTCGTCATATTATGTTGGCGCGCGCGCGCCATCTGCTCCTCGGATTTCTCTGCCGAAAAAGGAAGCTGGTCGGCAGCGCGAGGAGCTTAGCAGCGTCTCGTTCCCTATTGAGAGAACATAGGTATGTTACACCAGTAACCAGAGATGTTCTCTTTCATAGGTTCACTCAACGCTAAGAAGCAGTGGATTTGTAGGCTACTGTATCACGTGCCGTTTGAACTGACGCGCTACAGCGATCTGTCACATTTCAAAGAGCCAAAACGTTATTTATTGTGTGAATCTCGTAAAAATATTGACAGAATCTGACAGCTGTGGATTTGTTCCTCCATATCAAAAGTAACCTTCTCTGTCGGTGTCAGTGTCCTATTTGTCCATGATTTTTCTGTGTGAAAAGGGTCATTTGCGTGAGTCTCACGGTCAATGCGTGAGAGTTGGCAGCTCTGCCTGCTAGTAATTTCTATTAATCTCCAGTATTATTATATTGTTTGATACAATATTGTTTCATTTGATATTATGTAAATATGAATTTTTATTTTATATTGGTTTTATTATTACCATATGTTACTTGTATTTATATTGTTTAAAATTTTAAGTTAATTTTGTGTCCAGTTTGGCCCTGTAAATTAAAGGGTATTATTTTTTGATAAAGTGTGTGCGGTTTCATTTTCTTAAGTACCGATTTAAGAACCGTTTAAGCACCGGAACCGTTTAAAAAATACCGAGTAGGTACTGGTATCGAATAAAACCCAACCGATACCCAACCCTAGCGATGAGCTACGTACAGGCGCATTTGATAGACATTCGTAGCACCCAATAAACGGCTCTGGGCATTCGTAAACCAAGCCTCGAATACGAGAAAATGAACGTGGTTCCCAGACCCACGTCTCAATGAGACGAGGTCTGACATTAGCCAGGCTAACAGGTATACTTTCTATAATGAAATGTAACTAAATGAGAACAAAACATAGCATTTAGTGCACACATTACATTAATTTGGATCAAGCCTGTTTTGAGCATTTGGCCACAGATTCTCATCTACATCACAATGAATGTTATCATTGTTCATGCACCTTGGAAAAAACCCTTTGGCGTGACGAATGCATGCTTGACATTGGTCTACACTGATGTCATCACATGCATCATCCATGGCCTGAAGGAGGAGATGGTGCTCGATGCAGAGCCAAATGGGAGGAGCTAGAGCTCGAGCTCCCCCTTTTCTGGAGCTCCAGCTCCACCCTGTATATATAAATATATGACCTACCCCAACCCTGTCCCTAAACCTACCCGTCACTGGGGTTAATACCATTTATGAGTCTCCTCCTACCATCCTAGGAAAACAAATATCACTCCCCAGATGTAGATCTACATTTTTGCATGGAGCTCCAGCGAGGGGAGGAGCTGGAGCTCTAGCTCCTCCCATTTGGCTCTGCATCGAGTACCACTTGGAGAGGAGGGTGTTGGCGATCATAGACCTTCCACCTCCTGCTGAAAAAAATTCCTCAATAGGGTTGAGGAAAGGAGAGTATGGAGGCAGGTAGAGGGTCATGATCGGGGATGGGCCTGAAACCATGCTTGAACTACCTCTGCGTGGTGGAACCTGACATTGTCATGGTTCTGTCACTTCTGCTTTTGTTACTAGTTCTGTGTGGTGCCATTTCCTGTCTATATAAGGCCATGTCCACACGGACACGGGTATTTTTATAACCGGAGTTTTTCCTCCAGCGTTTTTAAAAAAAATCCCGTCCACATGAAAACGCAAAAACACGCTATCAAGCGCGGTCAAGAGCATGCCACGCCAGCAGGCGGCGAAATAACCCTAACCGTAAAGCCACGTTGGCCAATCAGAAGCCTAACAAAAAGTTATTACTGGTTCCGGTAGGCGCAAATCTGACGTCAAACACAGCGGATAACGGCGCACGCTCTGACGTCGCAAGGCAAAAACTACGGTTTCACTGTCTACACGACAACACGTAACCGGCGTTTCTGAAAATACTCACCCTCAGCTGGGGTTTTTCAAAATGTTCGGTTTCAGTGCGTTTTCGTGTGGACGAACGGCCGAACCGCGTTAAAAAAGTCCCGGTTTTAAAAATACCCGTGTCCGTGTGGACGGGGCCTAAGTCTAGTTTCATGTGAGCACATGGCTCCTGATTATTCCTGTGCCATGTGCTTTGTCTAATTGTTAGCTCCTCCCTTCTCGTTATCTGTTTAGTAATTAACATTCCTCACCTGTTGTCTCGTTACCGTCCTGTGTGTGTTTCCTTTATAGCCTCCTTTGTGTTTTTAGTCCGGTGCTGGTTCGTTTGTCTAAGGGTGCTTTCACACCTGGATCGATTTGTTTTGTTCCGGAACAGATCCGAAACAGAATACTTTGTTCCGAATCAAATTAATATGTCACTCTGTTCACACCACACTGTTGTAAAGCGTTACAAATCGCGCACCCTTCCAGGGCTTTCCTTATGCCATTACGTCACTACCTCGTGCGTGCAGGTCGCACATTTCATTGAGGGACATCGCCATGACAACAGTAGCCTAACACTAAATGAATCGCGGGTTTACTTGGTGCTACGAAGAGGTGAAATGCCTCAGATATTTGGTCGGAAGAACACATCTCCCGGATGTTGGACACTACACACATAGGGTGACCAGACGTCCGAGAGGGAGAGAGAGAGAGCGAGAGACCATGCGTGTGTGTGCTAGAGTAGCTGCTAGGAATTACACGCGCGCACGACAAAGAGAAGGAGAGCGCGAGAGACCTTGCGTGTGTGTGCTAGAGTAGCCTACGCATTAATACGCACGCGTCTCCCCCCGCAACAAATCAGCTGATATTGGCGTCTGTTGCCAGGCTACATATTGATTTGTTCCGATTCGTGGGTCGGTTGTTTTCTCACTACAAACGAACCGCTCCAGGGTTCGTATGGAATCGAGCCGAGACCACCTCTTCTAGGCGGTCTCGGCTCGGTTGTTTTGTTCCGATTCAGAGTGCGATTGTTGTGTTCACATATGACCAAACGAACCGGGCCAAAAGGGAAACGCCCCTTTGTTTCGGAACAACGTCTCCAATCGATCCAGGTGTGAAAGCACCCTAAGTTCCTGTTTCTTGCTCCTAGTGTTTTTGCCTTGTTAGTATTTGTTCTGGTTTTTCCCCCACGCGGGAGTTTTGTTTATACTTTGTATTTTGTTTAGTTGGTTAATTAAAATCTTACCTTTGTTTTCCTGCAATTGAGTTTGAATTGTTCTATTCTATCTATTCTATTCTATTCTATTCTATTCTATTCTATTCTATTCTATTCTATTCTATTCTATTTTATTATATTATATTATATTATATTATATACAACAGAAAACAGACAAAAAAAAACTGAATTAAATCTTTAATCATAATTATTTATGACAATTAATCATCAGCACAAAATTCATGATTCTATTTTAAGGGATACATATACAGTTTTTGATGGAGTTTTGGGGACCTCTGGTTGATTATGATTTCACGTTTCTAACTTTAATTAGTGTGTATTGTTGCTATTTGAGCATAAACAACATCTGCACAGTTAGCCTACAGTGCTCAAAGTTGAAAGCAAAAGATATTTGCTTTTAAAGGGCACCTATTATGGCATTTAAAATGTTCCTAATATTGTTCTGGGAGTCCCCAACAACAGTTTTACGTGCATGCAATGACAAAAAACACTTTTGTTGTCTTATAATATGCATTTATTTTTACCTGATTTGCTCACCGACTCCCTAATGATTCGTTCAACGACTCATTTTTCCAAACTCCTTCTTTGCGTGACGCTAATCGGCGGTGATTGGTCAGATGACCCAGTCAGTTATTTTTTGCGTTAGCCCAAAGCTTAAACATATTGATAAAGAACTGCAGTACTACAATACGCTCTATTCTTTATGACAACTCCAATAACAACGACAAACATTTCACATATTTAGAAAAAAAATGACATTGGAGACCTAGAAGCTGCGCTGAGCGTAACTTACACAACACACACAAAACACACACACACTTATTGAGCATGCTACAAAACCCATAAAAGCAACAATTATTAATAATTCTTACAGGTTGTGATTCGGAGGAGGAAGCTGATCCAAATAAACTTGGTACTGAACCTTCCTTCAGTATCAGCCGACTCGCGAATCCACACTTGAAAGCATTTATGTTTGTAAAGGAATCGTGAACACAGCACAAGGTTCGGGTATAGTTGTAAATATAAACTCTAGCCACTGATTCTTCACATGCTCGTCTCTGGGCAGTGAAAAAAAAGTTCACTTTTGATTCGCACTTCAGAACAGCGTCTCGTCGACATGATGTTGTCAAGTTTCACTGGTGTCTGGGCGGCGCGCGCAATGAGTGGGCGTATCTTATTCAAATAACTTGTCAAGTTGACATCATCTAGACAGAGAAAAAGCATCGTTCGTCTATCGATTCATGATATCAGCGACTCAGAGTCGACTCTTACTTTTGAGAGACAATAACTTTGTATACGGTGAACTTTCATATTTAATACTTGGGATGTTTTCGTTCACTTAGATCTATGTTACACACTACATGAAGGGCAATTTTCAAAATTCCATAATAGGTACCCTTTAAATTAATCGTTTTTAAGGACTACATCACCAACCCTTAAAATTTGCATAAGCCCCGCCCCCGGGAACACACAGTCAGTGTTAACACAGTCTCATCCCAAGAAGTCATATATTGACGTCTTGGGACGTCTTTTGACCATACGTCAATATCCGCCTTTTTAGGGTACCCTTAAACGTCGGTAAATGACGATCCTGGGACGTCATACAACTGACGCTTTACCTTTAACGTCAGTAGGTGACGGGGTAGGTTTAGGGGTAGGTTTAGGTCTGGGGTAGAGTTAGGATCCGATAACGTCATCTAACCGACGTTTAAGGGTACCCTAAAAAGGCGGATATTGACGTATGGTCAAAAGACGTCCCAAGACGTCAGTATATGACTGCGTGTTGAGAAGAGGAAGAGTAAGAGTTGTTGTAGTAGAAGACATTTGTGAGTTCCCACACGAGTGATTTATAAGATTATCATGACAGAATATTCTAATCAAAGACTTGAAGATAGTTAACTCCACATCAGCAACATAAATTCATCAACTAATCATTCAGAAACGTCCTGTTGCTTCTACATGTTGTCACTTCTTCTTGAGTCTCTCCATCATTGTCCGACTCCACTTTAAACATAAAAGGCAGATCAGTTTCTGACATTTTAGTGAGTCTCTGTGAGATATTATAATAAAATAATAATAATAAATCATGATCGTGACAGGCCTATACCCATACATACCCTTTACACCACATCGGTTTTTTAATTTAAGGAACCTGTGTTATTTTAGTATTATTTATATTTTATTTATAAAAATTTGCATTGGCTTTTGTTTTTATATTTTCTCAATACATTTACATTTATTTTTATAGGTTTGAAAAAAATATTTTTAAAATGTAAAATAACACAAGTGCAAGGAACAAAAATATTCACTTGCACAATTTGAATATGTGCATGCAGGAATGAGATTGAATGGCAGGAATGATTTGAAGTTAATATTAACTGTTCCTCACATAAAGCTTAATCATAAGAGATATACCAAGGAGACTTAAAATGTAGAGAACGAGTCGAGTCATATGAAGCACTTTTATGGTTCGTTTATGGC
The DNA here is from genome assembly GCA_036326025.1 of Chrosomus eos. Taxonomy (NCBI): domain Eukaryota; kingdom Metazoa; phylum Chordata; class Actinopteri; order Cypriniformes; family Leuciscidae; genus Chrosomus; species Chrosomus eos. Next base: position 3,550,510 of record CM070831.1, on the reverse strand, counting down.
GTTTTCTTGTCCAGATTCAATCCTCATTTCATTGTACCGAAGACATTCAGCCAAACTCTTTCTTTTGTTTTACACAGAATCGTTGTAAGGGTTTGGAACGACGTTAGGGTGACTAAATAATGACTGTCTAACTATTGCTTTGACATGAGCTTGAATGTGAATCGCTTCAGTTTTAGGTCGAGCACAATATATTTGAAACACCAGCATAATCTCTAGGAGCTCTGGGAAAAAAATACTGGTTTGACTTGGTTTCGGTAGTTTATTTTAGTTAAAAGTGAAAGTTCAAGTCATGTATATTGAAAATATTTCATTGTACAGTATTGCACAATCCCGAGTTGTCCTTTATTGTGAAAACCTGAGTTTTGCAAAAGAGGAAATGTGTAAAGAGTGTCCCATCACGTCTCATAAGCTTTCCCACTACATTAGGAAACTGCATATTTGAGAACTTCAGACATCTTTAATTGTTATTTATTGGCATGGGCACAAAAGTCTGGCAGATACATGAAACCTAAAAATAGCCTTAAAATAATACAGCACTATACCATAGGTGTAAATAATATACTGTCTCTAGCATTAAACTTTGGTGCATCATAGAGACACTCTTCACTCTTTAGCGAGTAAACAACCAACCAAAACACTTTAGCAACAGCATAGCAACCCAACTAACAACACTCAAAACAACAGAAAACAGTACATTTACACACACGCATACATACATAGTGCTTAGCATAAGTGAACACACCCATGCTAAAGTTGACTAAAAAGAGGAATAACAAATCATCTTTTGGAAATTGATCTTAATGCCTTAAAGGTGGGGTTTTTTCAAAACATTTTTTCAAAATCACTTGAAATCCTATTCCTAACCCACTTTCTGGCTGTAAATTAGAAGCACTGAAATGAAAATTAAGCAATTTAATCATCTGTGGAACGGGCAGAACTCGAAAAACTCCAGCCAATCATTTTCAAGACCGTCTAGAATCATTGGACAGAAAATGCGTCACTCAAACGGTTGTACCATTCCCCCCCACCCCCCTCGCGCGCGTGTCCCGTTCGTGCGCATACTCAAAGCTCGTGACCCAGTCACAGGAAGTGCAAGTCGCCCCGGTACAGAGAGAGAGAGAGAGCGAGAGAGAGAGAGAGAGAGAGAGAGAGAGAGGAGAGAGAGAGAGAGAGAGAGAGAGAGAGAGAGAGAGAGAGAGAGAGAGAGAAGAGAGAGAGAGAGAGAGCATCTCAGTTTTCACTCGTGCTTGATTGCGCGTCCATGTTTTTCGAATGGGTGGAGTCAGGGCCAGCGTTGGAGAAGAGAAGGTAGGACCTTATGAGTTGTGTATTTTCAAAATCTGCTGGACACATCACCAGTACACCCCTATGTTATATATAGACAGCAGATTTTTATTTTTAGGCCAGTTATTTCATGGATCCAGGATAATATGTGTCCTGATAAAGTTCTATTGGCCTTTGGAATTAAAATATCCCCACATCATCACACACCCTTCATCATACCTAGAGATTGTCATGGGGAACTTTCCATAAGATCATCTCTCAATGCAAATCAAACCAGCTATTGGGCTAACTGAAATAAAACCATGCTAATCTCTAGGTATGAAGGGTGTGTGATGATGTGGGGATATTTTAACTCCAAAGGCCAAGTTATTCATTCACAAAGAAAATTGGAGTCCTTAAAGGTTGGATTTTTCCTCATTTTGTAATTAAGGCATTAAGATCAATTTCCAAAAGATGATTTTTTATTCCTCTTTTTAGTCAGCTTTAGCATGGGTGTGTTCACTTATGCTAAGCACTGTATACCATATGTAGCCCCGCCCCTTTTCAGGTGTATTTCCACAGCATGAAGGTGAGATCTTACGGATTTAATGAACCACTTGTTTTAAAATCTTCCTGGTCTACTGGCATTTGAAATGAGATCCGCTTCAAACATCGCAATAACTTTTATTAACTCTACATATAAGTAAATGGTAAATGGACTGCATTTATATATAAGTAAATCCACTTCACCAGCGAATTACTCTTGACATGCCAAAAAAAAAAAAAAAAAAAAATACAGATCTACCAGAAAAATGTTCAGAGATAATAATCTAAGGATGCCTGCGTGCTTGTTTCTCTGATGCATAAGGTCTATAGTTTTTTATAGTACATTATTATTAATTATTAATTTATTACTATATGACTGATATTTGAATAAGCAAACGTGAGTGTATAATGATTACACTTGCTTGGAGTAAAACAGGAAGTATTGCTTCTTTCCTGTTGTGTCATTATACGTGTGTGTGTGTGTGTGTGTGTGTGTCATAATGACCTCATTATAAGAAGCATTTTGTGAGTGAGAAGGGGACATTGTCACTTCTGTGGTATTGGACTGATTTAAGGTATGACATTAACATTAATTTCTTCCGTTTTGTGTAGTTTGAAATTGTAGTTTGTCATTAACCACATTTAACATATTATACTTCTGAAATTAATCAACAGAAATAATTTTCTAAGGCTAACACAAACATTTTTAAGATTGAGGATTCTCTGGGATCACATGAATCATGGGAAAGATAAAATGCATAGATAAATCATCAGTTAAACACATAATCTGCTGATACATAAATGTTAAAAGCATGTTTGTCTGCTTGTCTAATATGATATTGCCCATGTCCATTTTTTCCTGACCAAAATCAACTAAACACCATTACGATCACATCATAATTATGACTTTCAAAATTGTTAGATATTTATTTTGTGGCACAGAATTTTGACCAGTTAAGAGTCTGTCTAGGGTTAAAGTGTAAGTTAGAGTTAGGTTAATAATAGTATCACTTATAACATCTTCACAACTACATTAAATTATATCTGTAAATTTGATCTGCATGATATTGGGGGGTAAATTTACATGCAGTCTTTGGGGCATTTTTCAGATTAATTTAATAACTCTATTTGGAAATAATGAATAATTCTAGAATTATTCAGGTGATTTTGAAGGGGAGTGAATATGCATACATACAATAAAAGTAAAATTTTTTACATTTTTTTTGCTGAACGATTTGGGAAAAACTTGAAAATGTCACAATTGGGTTGATTTACTCTTCAAAATAACTCTCTCAAACCCCTCTCTGTAACCATAGATTAAACAGAGAGTGAGAGACAGTTCACATTCCTGTTTTCACCCTTTCAATTTGACCATAAAATAATAATAGTAGGCTAAACTATAAGAAATATATTGCAATAAGTGTTCGTGAAAGTTACTTATAAAAGTAATGCTTTACAATATTGCGTTACTCATAACATAGACATTACATAGTGTCGGCCTAGATCCGGCTCACATTTGGACTGACACTACGTATGTCTGGGTGAAAAGTAACTACGTATGTCTGGGTAAAAAGTAACTACGTATGTCTGGGTAAAAAGTAACTAATTGCATTACTTTTTATGGAAAATAATGGATTGCGTTACTTTTCTTTTTCTTTTTCTCACGTAGTCTGGGCTTGCTTGTCTGTTTTTTAAAAACATAAGTTCTATTTTTGGCAAACGTAAAGACCCTTTCACACCAAAAATGAAATGAATAACCCTTAGACTGAAGGAAATGCAAACTCACGCCTGTAGAGTAGAGGGCGCCGCTCAAACTAACTTTAGGTTGAAACACAAAGGTTTCATTGGATCATCGAAGGTCCACAAAAAAGACATTGGTTAATAAAATGAGATTAAATACATATAGGCCTGTTTAATTATTGCAGGTTTGCGTAATAATCTGAGTTTGCATTTCACTGTTTTTATTCATTCTGATGAATTCTGAATCGGTCTTTGTGTAAGTGAGATTAGTAAATGCCTGCTCACGTTAGTCTAGTACACAATAAGCATCATGTTCACCAGCGCCCCACACGTCTGCACTTACTCACCACTTACTCACTTACTCACGATTCTTCTCAACATAAGGACAGAAGAGATGTCACTGTCAGTCAATAAAAAGTAACTTTTGTTACTTATTTGAAAAGGTAACTTTGTTGCAAATGTCAAAGTAATGTTACTTTACTAGTTACTCCTGATGATATAACTCACACTGATTGTAATAATATTAATGTATTGTTAAAAAAAGAGTATTTATTGTATTTTATAGTACAGTATTTTGCCAGTTTATTTCAATATATCATGCATCCCTAATGTTAAAGTATTTATACTTCATGTATGGCTGTTTAATATTTCTGTTATTTTGAAAGAAGACATATTCACCAAATATTTACTGTTTATGCTAATTTATTGATTGGCAATGATCAGAAGAACCTTATTTCTCATTTCTTGTTTTGCATGATAATTTATTTAGCAACACCATCTTATCTAGAGGTTCCATGATGCGTTTCCTGTGCTGCCTTACCTAGTTAAGATGTGACCCCTGAGCCTGTGCTGCACACTGAATGTGTCACACACACTTGGTTTAATCAGACTCATATGTTTTGTACTATATTTTTATTGCCATTAATAAATTACCTTATTAAGAAAAGTTTCTCGTGAGCAATCAACATATTCTCGTGAGCAAACAACATATTCTAGTGAGCGCGCAAAAGTTTCTCGTGAGCACACAAAAGGTTCTTGTGTTTCTCGTGAGCACACAACATATTCTCGTGAGCACACAACATATTCTTGTGAGCACGCAATAGTTTCTCGTTTCTTGTGAGCACGCAACATATTCTCGTGAGCACGCAAAAGTTTCTTGTGTTTCTCGTGAGCAATCAACATATTCTAGTGAACACGCAATAGTTTCTCGTGTTTCTCGTGAGCAATCAACATATTCTCGTGAGCACACAATAGTTTCTCGTGTTTCTCGTGAGCACGCAACATATTCTCGTGAGCACGCAAAAGTTTCTCGTGAGCAATCAACATATTCTCATGAGCATGCAAAAGTTTCTCGTGTTTCTAGTGAGCAATCAACATATTCTCGTGAGCACGCAATAGTTTCTCGTGTTTCTCGTGAGCACGCAACATATTCTCATGAGCATGCAAAAGTTTCTCGTGTTTCTAGTGAGCAATCAACATATTCTCGTGAGCACGCAATAGTTTCTCGTGAGCACACAATAGTTTCTCGTGTTTCTCATGAGCAAACAACATATTTTCGTGAACACGCAATAATTTCTCGTGAGCATGCAATATTTTCTCGTGAGCACACAACATATTCTCATGAGCACGCAAAAGTTTCTCGTTTCTCGTGAGCACACAATAGTTTCTCGTTTCTCGTGAGCACACAATAGTTTCTCGTTTCTCGTGAGCACACAAAAGTTTCTCGTTTCTCGTGAGCACACAATAGTTTCTCGTTTCTCGTGAGCACACAATAGTTTCTCGTTTCTCGTGAGCACACAAAAGTTTCTCGTTTCTCGTGAGCACGCAAAAGTTTCTCGTTTCTCGGGAGCACACAATAGTTTCTCGTTTCTCGTGAGCACACAATAGTTTCTCGTTTCTCGTGAGCACGCAAACGTTTCTCGTTTCTCGTGAGCACACAATAGTTTCTCGTTTCTCGTGAGCACGCAAAAGTTTCTCGTTTCTCGGGAGCACACAATAGTTTCTCGTTTCTCGTGAGCACACAATAGTTTCTCGTTTCTCGTGAGCACACAAAAGTTTCTCGTTTCTCGTGAGCACACAATAGTTTCTCGTGAGCATGCAAAAGTTTCTCGTTTCTCGTGAGCACACAATAGTTTCTCGTTTCTCGTGAGCACACAATAGTTTCTCGTTTCTCGTGAGCACGCAAAAGTTTCTCGTTTCTCGTGAGCACGCAAAAGTTTCTCGTTTCTCGTGAGCACGCAAAAGTTTCTCGTTTCTTGTGAGCACACAATCATTTCTCGTGTTTCTTGTGAGCACACAATAGTTTCTCGTTTCTCGTGAGCACGCAAAAGTTTCTCATTTCTCTTGAGCTCGCAAAAGTTTCTCGTTTCTCGTGAGCACGCAAAAGTTTCTCGTTTCTCGTGAGCACGCAAAAGTTTCTCGTTTCTCGTGAGCACACAATAGTTTCTCGTGAGCACGCAAAAGTTTATTGTGTTTCTCGTGAGCACACAACATATTCTCGTGAGCACGCAAAAGTTTCTTGTGTTTCTCGTGAGCATGCAAAAGTTTCTCGTGTTTCTAGTGAGCAATCAACATATTCTCATGAGCATGCAAAACTTTCTCGTGTTTTTAGTGAGCAATCAACATATTCTCGTGAGCACGCAATAGTTTCTCGTGAGCACACAATAGTTTCTCGTTTCTCGTGAGCACACAATAGTTTCTCGTTTCTCGTGAGCACACAATAGTTTCTCATTTCTCGTGAGCACGCAAAAGTTTCTCGTTTCTTGTGAGCACACAATAGTTTCTCGTTTCTCGTGAGCACGCAAAAGTTTCTCGTTTCTCGTGAGCACACAATAGTTTCTTGTGTTTCTTGTGAGCACGCAAAAGTTTATTGTGTTTCTCGTGAGCACACAACATATTCTCGTGAGCACGCAAAAGTTTCTTGTGTTTCTCGTGAGCATGCAAAAGTTTCTCGTGTTTCTCGTGAGCAATCAACATATTCTCGTGAGCACGCAAAAGTTTCTCGTGAGCAATCAACATATTCTCATGAGCATGCAAAAGTTTCTCGTGTTTCTAGTGAGCAATCAACATATTCTCGTGAGCACACAATAGTTTCTCGTGTTT
>CM070831.1:3388859-3538859 GCA_036326025.1 Chrosomus eos | reverse complement strand
GTATGTTTATGTACCTGTATTTATCTTTAGATATGTGTGTGTTTTTTTTTTTTTTTTTTTTTTTTTTGGTTTAGATTTGAGTGCTTGTACTTAATTAGATAATTGTTGCACCACACCCACCTATGCCTGTGGCCAATACCTTGAATTGTGACTCTTTAAATTCTGTATATTGTTGCCATTGACTGCTTGACTCTGAAGAAGACGCATGTGCGTCGAAACGTTGGTCATTTTATATTAATATTAAAACGTCCTGTGCTCCGGTCCTGCTCCTTGGTCCCATCGACCTTGGGCCCTTTTTCTCAGATGGTCGTGAGATGGCGTTGATATTGCTGCTTTCCAGATTAAACAAACAGTCAAATCTCTCCCTCATAAGCAAACCCTAATATGACTGACTGGCAGAAAGCGCCTCAAAGTCCTCTGATTGGCTAAACAATAATGACACGTCACCATCACTTTCAGTCAAGTTACGTGATTTCTCAAGACACCCGTTTCACTGATGCGTGCAGCACATTTAACCAAACCATGGCATCGAGTTAAAATATACATATTTAAGAAAAAGACATCTAACATGACTGAGCTATTCTGTTCAATATGAAGTCTGAACAGATGTACTAACTCTAGAATATTTTTTTTTTAAAGTCAGTGCATGCTGTGTTTACATCGTTCCAGTCTGAAGGACAGAAAAATTCATGGCATTGTTAGACGTGTATACCTAAATCATGATAAATGTTCAACGTGATATTTAAGCCTTGCTAGAAAATAAATTATCAGCAAGTGGTTGTCACAAAAGGCATTATCGGTCGTCTGCTCGCTGGTATATGTTATTGTCAGTGGATGTATATCAGGCATGTGCAGGCCGTCGATATAATTCACGAGCTTGAGCGGGCCTCCCTCATCACAGCATTCATCGTCTCTTTACGATGACGACAATTGCTTTTTTTAATACATGATTAACTTGATTTGTATTGTACAGTAAAATTATCATCCATCTCTCTTTGTTTTTGGCATGCAAATATATTTTTTTTGATAGGCAGACCACTTCTTCTTTGGTGTTGAAGTGAGAGAGGGAAACTAGGAGGAGAAGGAGAGCAGACGCGATCCCGTGAAACGAGTGAGTGTGTGTGTGTGTGTGTGTGTGTGTGTGTGTGTGTGTGTGTGTGTGTGTGTGTGTGTGTGTGTGTGTGTGTGTAGAGGCATCGTCCCGCACCGATCCTGGGTTCACGAAGGTGTGTTTACAAAACAATTTTAAGTAATTTTTGTCCATGTGTAATGTATCTGTTTCAGGCCTTTTGGTGTTTAAATAGATTAATGATAATCTGGTGAATGATGCCATTTATGTGTCTAATCAAATGATGTTTTTCTGATGATTTAATCAATGCATTAGGGATGAATAATGATGCATTATCATCTCTTCTCTGAACTCTGACCAGCTGGGATGAGTTTGCATATTTGAGTTTTAATTTAGTTTGCTGACTCAGTTTAGCTCCTTCCTTCCCAATATAGCTAGCAATGAATGAGGGAACTGGGTGTTTTTAGATTCAGCTCTAAATGAATCACTTATTGTTATGCAATCAAATTTTTTGCTATATATAGTAAAGTGTAGTGCACGTACGTGATTGTGAAAGGACTGAATTTCCTACTTTAGGGAAATTTCATGCTGACAACTGGGATTTTCCACGATTTTAGCTACTGAATAGAGGATAGACCTGAAAGACCTGTTGATAGTGAACTTCTGCTATTCCATTCTGTTGTGTCGAAGGGTTGTAACTATTTAATTCAACAATAAGTTCAATTTCACACAGAGCTCGGAACGATAACCTCTTTATTCTCTTGCGTCACTCACTCACCTCACGCATGCGCACACAGAACCCCCCGTAACCTTGGTTCCCTTGGAAACCTTGAATTCAAATACAACATTTCCCCCCCTCCCATAAAGAACAACAAACTTTGTGCTTCAACTTAAACTATAGTTGAAGAGAAATGGCTAAACACCTATACGTGAAAGTCTGTGACAAAGTCCTTCAAGTATGCAGGACAAGCCCTTGCTCGAACCGGTCGACTCTCCAATGCCGTCGACTGCGGCACATCTTGGCCACCCTGATAAGTGTCGAGCAGTGGCTGAAGGGGTTGAGGCCCCAATGCTGGTAGAGCTGTTTGCTGGGCCTCCCTGACAGGGGAACCTTGAAACTCCTGGCCTGGCCGTGGCTGTACTGGCTCCAGTGGAGGAACTGGAAGGAGCGTGTGCTGTGGCGCTCTCCCACTAGGCTCCCTCGCCTGTAGGCACCTGGCTGAGTCGAAAGGGGCCGGCACTCTCCGCAGCCTGCTAGCGTGCCAGCGAGAGCCATCCCTCAACAAGAATGTAGCAGACTGTAACTGGCGATCCACCTGGAGGGGTTTAGACCAAAACGATGCCATTTTGCTGCTACGGTGGGGTCTGCGGACCCGAACCCAGTCCCTCACCGTTATCTTACTCTCCTTGACCTTGTGCCTCTTGTCGAAGCTGTCCTTCATTCGCTTTTGGTTTAAAGTTACCGCTGCTTTGGCTGCTACCCAGGTGCCATTCGCTGCTGCTGACAAGTCTCGTGCTTTGAGTCTGTCCAATGGCAATTCCATCTCCCGGCTGAGCATTAGCAAAGCAGGCGACGCCTGAGTGGTGGTGTGCTGGCTAGCTCTGTAATGCATCAAAGTTAGGTTGAGTGCTGTTTGGAATGTGTACCCCTGGACAAGATGTGCACGAATGCCGTTCTTAAGGCTCTGATTGAATCTTTCGACCCCGCCGTTCGCTTGGGGGTGGTAGAGTGCAGCCCGGATATGCTTAATTCCCTTATTGCCAAGGAAAGTGGAGAAGTCTGCAGAGGTGAACTGCGGCCCATTATCAGTAGTGATGGCACGGGGCATGCCCCAGCGAGCAAACAGGCTGTCCAGTATCTGTGTGATTGTCTGTGATGTGACAGTTCCGGCTGGTATTACCTCCGGCCATTTAGAATGGAGATCGTACACGACCACCAGAAAGCGTTGATGATGAGGAACTCTATGGTCATGAATTTCCCCACAAATGTCCAGTTGAAGGTGATCCCATGGGTGAGATGGCCATGGAACAGGTTGAAGAGGGGTTGGAGCTGGTAGTCCAGTCTTCCCACTGAGGAGGCAAGGTTCACAGTCCCTGACCAGCCCTTCAATGTCATGGTCAATGCCTGGCCACCAGACCAGGTCCCGGCATCTTTGCTTGAGCTTAACGATGCCCAAGTGGCCCTCATGCGCCATTGATAGAACACGTGCACGCAGGTTGCCCGGCACCACTGTACAAAGGCCCCTGGAGACACAAACCTCACCCCAGCAGGACAGTTCATTTCGTACTTTGGCAAAAGGTTTTAACTCCTCAGGCATCCGTGCTGGCCACCCCGAGCGTATATATGTGCGGAGTGTTGTCAGTGTGGGGTCGCACTTGGACTCCCTCTGCAGCTCCTCCAGGGAGACAGATGCTTCCAGAGGTGCATGGAGCATCTGGATGAGTTCTGGCTCCATGTCATCACTGCCTGGCGAGACCGTAGGTGTGGGCGCCTCAATGGACCGAGATAGAAGATCTGCCACCACGTTGTCCCTCCCTGGTGTGAATTTGAGTTGGTAATCATACTGCCTTAGGCGCTCACCCCATCTGTGCAGACGTAAGGGTTTATGACCTGAGCCGGAGGCTGACAAGAGCGTGATCAGAGCCTGATGGTCGGTGCGGAGGATGAAACGACGCCCATAGAGGAAGAGGTGCCATCTTTCAGTTGCCCAGATACACGCGAGGGCCTCGCGTTCACCGACAGAGTAGCGTTGTTCCGTGGGGTTCAGAGCCCTGGAGGCGAATGCTACTGGTCTTTCCACTCCATCCTGCTCTTGCGACAGCACTGCTCCCAAGGCCTGTGTAGATGCATCACAAGTGACGATGGTCTGACTGTCCGGGTTAAAGTGGGCCAGGACGGGTGGTGTAGTAAGCTGGGACTTCAGTGTCTGGACGGCCTCGGAGCATGCTGCAGTCCAGTCCCACGGCTCCTCTTTTTTTAGTAACTGGCGAAGTGGTGCTGTGGTTCGAGAGTACTGAGGCAGGAAGCGAAGGTAGTAGGCCGTCATGCCCAGGAACGAGGCTACCTGGGAGGCAGAGGTGGGCTCTGGGATTTTGTTAATCGCCTCGATATTTGACTGAAGCGGGCTGATGCCCCTAGATGTGAGACGGAACCCTACAAAATCTATGGCTGAGGCTGCAAACGTGCATTTCTCTCCGTTCAACGTAAGGTTATGTGCCATGAGAGCACTGACCACCCTACTGAGACGGTTGTTATGGGTCTGGACATCCGATGCATGAACAACTATGTCATCCAGGAAAACAGCGACTCCAGGAATACCAGCAAAGATGGTGGCCATCACCTTTTGAAAGCAGCTGGGGGCGGAGCTTAGGCCGAACGGCATACGAGTATAACGAAATACCCCAGCGTGTGTGACAAAAGCTGTGAGGTCTCTGCTGGAAGGGTGGAGTGGAACCTGCAGGTAACCCTGGCGCAAGTCCAGCTTCGTAAAGACCGTCGAACCATAGAAGTGAGTGGTCAGCTCCTCAGCTGTGGGTAATGGGTACTTGTCAGGGATAACAGCCTTATTTACAGAGCGCAGGTCCACACAGACTCGTATTCCACCAGATTTTTTTTTTGCAATGACCAGGTTAGAGATCCAGGGGGCCGCATTAACTGGCTCAATCACACCCATGTCCAGCATCATTTGAAGCTCAGCAGTGACTTCCTCCCGCAGAGCTAGAGGAATCCTACGCAGGGGTTGTATGACTGGCGATACCCCAGGGTCCACCAGAGGCTTGTGGGTGAAAGCTGTAAGGCAGCCCAGTCCGTCAAACAGCGCTGGCCATCTCTGTTGCCAGGTGGAGGTGACGTGATGGATATCGGCGCCCTTATCGTCTCGCAGTGTGAACCCCAAGCTTGTAAAAAGATCAAGCCCCAAAAGGTTGGCTCCCCATTCAGAAATGTAGAATGGGAACGATGGCAGGTGTTTGGAGCCATACCGTACTGAGACGTGGAGAACGCCAAGCATAGTAATCCTGGAACTGTTGTAGCCACAGAGAGATGTGCAGGGCTGCTGTAATGGCAGATGGGAGAAGAACTTGTGATACGTATTGGCATTGAGCAACGATGCAGCCGCACCCGTATCCAGGAGGAGTGGGAGACTCACCTCATCCAGCAGCACAGTACATGTCCTAAAAGCTGCCTGGCCAGCTGATACATGTCTAATTTCAGTGTAGTCATTACGGGCAGGTGAGAGTGTCCTCTGTGATGCTTGCGTAGCAGGAGCCGACCGGCATACTTTAGCAAAGTGATTTTTCTTTAAGCAATTCCTACATATCTGCCCACGTGCAGGGCAATTTGGGGCTCTTGAATTGTGCGAACTAGACCCGCAGTTTCCACAACTAGAAATGCGTTGGTTTCTCTGAAGCTGTGCAAAATGCACTGGAAAACATGCATCCTTACTCTCACTTTTCCCTATGGGTGAGATATTGTGGCCTTGGTGATTGGCAGGTCGGAGTTGTTGCATAGGGATGTCCACGAGGGGGCGCGCATCAGCGAGCAGTGTAGAGCATTCGACAGCTGCCTCCACTTGCAGCGCGATTACAACCGCTTGATTTAGTGTAAGTTCATCAGATTCTAACAACAGTTTTTCCCGTGTCTTTTCACACAATATCCCTTCAATAAGCTGATCACGAACGATCTGATCTTGGAGTGTCCCATAATTGCACGAGCGCGCCATGTCTCGCAGGTTGGTTACATAGACCTGCACGGACTCACCCGGTCGCTGAAGACGTTTGCGTAGCTTGTATCGGCGTAGTATGACTCGTTGCTGGCCCGTGAAGTGGAGAGCGAGCTGAGCGACCGCTTCCTCGTAAGTTCTCCGCTTCCCCAAGAGCGCGGTATATCCTCTGTCCCTCGGCCCCGAGACAGTGACGAAGCAGGGCAATTTTCCTCCGATCCGGTATATCAGTATAGTCCATAGCCTCGAGATACACCGTGAAGCCATCAATCCAACTCGCCCACGGAATGTGCGGTTCACCAGGAACGGGAAGAAAAGGTGTCGGCGGTGGTAAGCTAAACTCAGCCATCCTCGTCGCCAATGTTGTGTCGAAGGGTTGTAACTATTTAATTCAACAATAAGTTCAATTTCACACAGAGCTCGGAACGATAACCTCTTTATTCTCTTGCGTCACTCACTCACCTCACGCATGCGCACACAGAACCCCCCGTAACCTTGGTTCCCTTGGAAACCTTGAATTCAAATACAACACATTCAACCTGGACAATTGAGTTTTTCCAACGCAGAAAAGGCTGATTTCACCAAGATGGAAAAGTATAACATGCAAACATGGTGGCACCCATTGTTATAGTCGAAGCCGATGATAAATGTTAACTTTAAATCAATAAAACTACCCTGATCAGTCAGAGCCGATGGTGCAAACGTTTGCAGAGCCAGGAGTGTAAAACACTGTAAATGATCCTGTGTTGATAATCATAAACCTGTAGGATAAATGCTTGCATTGAACAGTGTCGTTTATCCATCACAGTTTGGTTGCTAGGAGACATCTTTGTTGACATTCGAACACCTACATCACCTGTATTGCTGGTTTGAAGCAACATACACTCTTATGCTGGGTACACACCAAAAGATCTTTTTTAATCTTATAAGATTTTCAAAATGTTATAGACCACAAACATGAGGACAAAAAATCCTAGATTTAACCGTTTTGCTCCTATTGTGTGTGGTGTGCCATGATGTGACAAAGACAGCACACCACACACTAACAGATTTTTAACCCAAATCTCGCGAGACTTCAGAATAAGCATGGCGGACGATATGCAGGAAGAATTGCGATGATAGTTTGGAATGATTTTAACAGAAAAACATTCGTGCTGTTGCCACAAATCAACAAGCTGATCCTCTATCTCTACTCTCCACATCAATGTCACTTTGTGCTGCACCATGACTGCATTTGTTATGCTTCAATCATCTCGATTTCTGATTGGATATTGTTTCGTTTCACGTGATAACCTCCAGAGCGCGTGTGCGTTTGTTCTCGGGGTTCCCCCCACACATCAGGATTTCTGATCACGATTCGCGATCGGGGCGGCTCCGACGTTCTTCCGAGCAGGTTCGGACACTCTTAAAGGGATAGTTCACCCAAAAATGAAAATTAAGTCATTAATTACTCTCCCTCATGCTGTACCAACCCGTAAGACCTTCGTTCATCTTCGGAACACAAATGAAGATATTTTTGATTAAATCGGAGATAGGCTTCCTAAGGGAGTGAAACTTGACGGCCCAGAAAGTCATTGAAGAAAATGTTTAAATATTTAATGTGCCTACAGTGGCTAGATCTTGAGTTTATCGAGCGACGAGAATACTTTTTGAGCCAAAAAAACAAACAAAAATAGCGACTTGATATTCAAGTATTCTCTTTGGGCCTGGAGATTTCACGTAGTGTTATTGTGCAACGCTTCTGGTTGAACGTCACACGCATCACACACATGACCAGCGTCGGCCAATAGCGAGCCTACGTGTGACGTACAACACAGAAGCGCTGCGCTGTCAACAGCTTAGGAGAAAGACACGGAAGAGAAGGGATGGACGAATAAAGTCGTTATTTTAGTTTTTATTTGCGCGCAAAAAGTATTCTCGTCGCTTGATAAACTTAAGATTGAGCACTTTAGTCACTTGGACTATTTTAACGATGTCTTTAATGACTTTTCGGGGCTGTCAAGTTTCAATCCCTTAGAAGCCTATGGAGGAGTGACCCAGCTCTCAGATTTAATCACAAATATCTTAATTTGTGTTCAGAAGATGAACGAGGGTCTTACAGGGTTGGTACAGCATGAGGGTTACTTAATTTTCATTTTTGGGTGAACTATCCCTTTAACACACCTCCCACAAAGGGAAAATTTGATAAGATAATCTGTAGAACCATCAAGGTAATCGGGACATAGCTAGGATTGTTGGAAGGGGGAATTATCTTTTGGTGTGTGTGTACCCAGCATTAGGAAAAAAAAGGTTCAATGGAGTTCTAAATAGAACACAAGGATTCTTGACTATTTTTAAGAGTGTAGAAGAGCCATTGTAGAACCTTTCAGTGAACAAATTCTTAAAAACAACTGTTTTCTTAGTGTGAAGAACATTCTAGTAATCTAAAGAACTTTTTCAAAGAACCTTTTGAGAATCAGAAAAGTTCCATTAATGTTGAAGGTTCTTTATGGAACCAATAAAAAATTTCAGGCTGGAATATCCCACAACTTTAGATAGAATACAGCATTATTCCCAGCCTTATCTTTTTAAAAACGCATCCGATTTCTGGGGATGTTTTGGGATTGTAAATGCAGTCCAATGGTTAGCTTTGAGAGGCTTTAGCCTCGATGCGTTAAAGTAAAGGAGAGGCCAGATTGATTCATTACTCCCAGTGACACTCACATAAGCAAGCGCACACCCATCATCTATAAACACATCTCACACACACCCTGGAAGAGTATAAATCCCGATAAGACTGCAGACGTGCTCACATGTACACATAGAGCACCAGAGACCGCGTGAGGAGCACGCCGGGTTGGATCCAGTCCTCATTTATTAATTTTCCCTTATCAGTGTACTGTACAATATTGAAAATGGAAAGCAAACAGCTGGTGCGGAAGTTGTCAGCATACAGACCATAGTCACTATTGAAAAGCAAGAGAGAGTCAATACAGAAGCACAGCCGAGAGGTCTACTTTGGTGAGTTCGTCTTTTTGTCTTAACTTAAAAGCAGGAATCATTTTAAGTTCTTCCCTTATTGCATGACTGTCACTTTTTGATGCTTGCGTAACTGTTTTGTCTTCTTCATGAACTATGCTTTAACCCTTCCTGTAGACATATTCCAGTGATAACTGCTATTTCTTTATACTAGCAGTGTGTCGTTATTTGTGAGGATAATCTCTAGGAAATCTGTGCAATGCAATGTCATTTAAACATAGTAAAACATTAAACTGAGTCAAGAGTGCTTTTAAATCATCATATTCAGCTAAATATTTATGCAAGGAATAGGGGGTTTGTTGATCTTCGGCTGAGTTTTCTGTGGGTGTAGATTCCTTTTGGGCCTGGTCATCATATCCAATCGTTTTATAGAGTCGAGTTAATTATTGTTTTACAGTTCTTATACTGACACAGTGAGCTCTGTTTTATCTACGTCCGGGTGTCAAATCTCGCTCCTGGAGGTCTACTGTTTTGTGATCCTTATTAAACACACCTGAACCTGCTAATAAAAGTCTTCAGGATTCCTGGAAACTTGCAGGCAAGTGTGTGTTGGAGCTAAACTGTGCTCTATACTTCATACAGAAGCAGGTCACGCTAATCTTATTAATTAAGTCGGTAACATTAAGTCGGTAACTTTAGTAATCTAAAGTTACCGACTTAATGAGAAATTAATACTTTTCTTCAGAAAGGACGCATTAAATTGATCAAAAGTGACAGTAAAGACATTTATAATAATGCAAAATATTAATTTTTTAATTAAATGCTTTTCTCTTGAACTTTCAAAGAATCCTGAAAAAAATGATTCATGGTTTGCACAAAAATATGAAGCAGCAAAACTGTTTTCAACTGTGATAATAATCATAAATGTTTCTTGATCATCAAATCATCATATTATAGTGATTTCTGAAGGATCATGTGACACTGAAGACTGGAGTAATGATGCTGAAAATTCAGTTTTGATCACAGGAATAAATTACACTTCACTATATATTCACATAGAAAACAGCTGATTTACATTGAAATAATATTTCACAATATTAGTGGGTTTGTTTTGTATTTTTAATCATATAAATGCAGCCTTGGTGAGCAGAAGACTTTTTAAAACATTCAAAATCTTACCGACCCCAAACTTTTGAACAGCAGTGTATATTAGTGGTGTAACGGTACACAGAAGTCATGGTTCGGTACGTACATCGGTTTTGGGGTCATGGTTCAATATGAGTTCGGTATTTACATGTCTGGCCCATCACGATTCTTGATTGCTCAAAATTAAAAATGAAGAAATTGTTGATTTGCTACTCTAATTGATAGATTGACCAATGCTGCACGGGAAAATGCAATGGGGGTTTGTAAACTTATTGGTTTGATTAATGTATTGTGCATAGCCAACACTGTCATTTTCTTCATTAATATGCGGTGACAATGGCGAATGCACAAAGTTTAATATTAATATTACGCTTGAGCAAGAAGGAGAAAAAGAGCCTTTCCATGAGGAGACAGCGAGTGAAGCGGCACCTGAGCTTCACATGTCCAGGACACACATATTTCTGAAACTGGACTGTAGTAGTGAGACTTCCACGACATAAATCGGCACAATGCCAAAAATTTTTGTCTCATAATAACAGCGGTAACAACTTATTTATGGTCATACAGATAAGAGTAAGACGTCATTCGAAACTGTAAAGGGTCTGTTTTTATTTGTGCACAATCACAATAAAATGAATCATTGTGCTTTTGTAAAATAAAGAAAACAAACAGGATGGCGTTTTCTACAGTCCCGTGAAGATTGTGGAGCGCGTCACAAAAATGACCGAAACTCAGTGTATAGGCTATCAAGCTCTTGCATGCCATCAAACTCTTGGTTTGGGTTGGTGCATATCGTCTCTTCTTCTTCTTCTGCTTTTTTCCTGTTGTGGCGGTAAGCAAACAGCATTGCATTACAGCATGCCCCTTCTGCACTGGAGTGTGGATCACCTGTGACTGACTGTATTCGTCATCTGACTGTATGCACTGAACCGGGACGTCTGTACCATGATGGTTCTGGAGGGAATCATGTACCATTACACCCCATAGTATACTCATGTAGGGTGATATATAATATAGTAAATCTCAATTTCGGTGATATATAACAAGTCTCAACTGCTTGATTGTTAATTTAGTCACAAAATATATCAGCCATATTTAAACACTTCCATTTTACTACAGTACATACAGTATAGACCTTATGCACCAGAGAAACGAGGGCGCCGCCATCTTTAGAATATTGTCTTTGAACTTGCGTTTTTGCGATTGCTCTGTATATCTCTATGGCATCGCTGTCCAGGAGTAATTAGCTGGTGACGTTGATTTACTTCTCGTAGAGTTAACGAAAGTTATCATGAGCATTGTAATGTTTATCATAAGCATTGTAAAGCAGATGTCTTAACAAATGGACCTTGGAATTTTTTTAAACGACCCGTTCATTCATACCTATGCAAGATCTCTGTGAAAATACAGACCGAAGTCAAAAGACAACGAGCTCAGCGCTGAAAAGGGGCGTGGCTACATAAGGTCTATACTTACGTAGGGCGATATATACTAGGCTATATAGCAAATCTCAACTGCTTGATTGATTATGTCATCGGAAATTGTAACTTCAGCTCTCTCTTTATATAAAGTTGGATATATAAGTATGACCAAATGTATCAGCATACATACAGTATATGTGCGTATGGCGATATATACTTTATATCAAATCTCAGCTGCTGGATTGCTTGCATCGTAAATGTAAATTGTTAAATGTGACTCTAAGACAGAACTTGTTCAGATTTTTGGCTTTGATTTCTTGCAGTTTTAGAGTCCAACATGTTTTGAAAATATATATTTTATATACAAAAAGATTTTTTACATTGTACATGTTCATAAACTCAAACTTCTATAACGTTTCATTTTCTTAATTTATTTCACTTCTGCAAAAATCTGCCAAATGTCTTCTTTAAAACAAGACAAATCTTACATCTACTGTATACCAAAGCATTCTTGAATTATAACATTTAATTTCGAAATGTGCATTTTCATGTCTATTCAAAAAAAAAGTGTGTGTGGGGGGGAGAAGGGGTGGGTTAAGATATTATAAACATTAACGTCATGATTTTCTGCTGCTTTGAAACAATGCATATTGTGAAAAGCACTATACAAATAAGTTTGACTTCAAACTTCACATTTTTAATTACACTTCAAATTTCCAGGACTGAAACGTCCAGCTCTCCACTGAGGCCTGCTTCTCCAGAGGACCGTATGGAACAGAGCAACCATGCAAATCTGTGATTATCACCTGTGTCTCACCGTCTACATCTTCACCTTCATCACCGGCTTCCCGGCCAACGTCTTGGCCTTCTACACGCTGAGCCGGAAAGTTTGGAGGAAACCGGCTCCCATCGACATCCTCCTCCTCAACCTCACCATCTCAGACTTGCTCTTCCTCATCTTCCTGCCCTTTAAAATGCAAGAAGTGGCCAATGAAATGGAGTGGAACATCGACTACTTTCTGTGTCCGCTGTCTGGCTTTGTCTTCTACATGACCATCTACAACAGTACCTTTTTCTTGACCGCGGTGAGCGTGGAGCGCTATCTTGGCGTGGCGTTCCCGATCCAGCACTCTCTACGGAGAAGACCCATATACGCCGTGTTCGCCAGCATCTTCATGTGGGGGTTTTCCATCCTTCACCTCAGCATCGTCTACATCGTGCCCTACTACAACCCATCCGGGACGGTCCCGCCATCCCGTAACGTCTGCTACGAGGGATTCACCGACGCTCAGCTGGAGATCCTCCTGCCTGTGCGTTTGGAGCTGTGCGTCGTTCTCTTCTGCGTTCCCTTGCTTATCTGCAGCTTCTGCTACATAAACTTCATCCGCATCCTCTCAAGACTGCCGAACATTGGCCGGCGGAGAAAGTTGAGAGCGATCGGATTGGCTTTGGGGACGTTGTTGGTGTTTGCGCTCTGTTTTGGACCCTACAACGTCTCCCACGTTGTTGGCTTCATTACAAAGAAAAACCCAATTTGGAGAGACAAAGCCCTTCTTCTCAGCACGTTTAATGCCTGCTTGGACCCGTTTATTTTTTACTTCACCTCGGCGGCCGTTAGAAACACAGTTAGTGCAATGATGAGGGGCATTTGGGGTAGAAGCTGGTGCCAATGCCCACGAATCCTATGGAGCTTTAAGAAGGAACTTCCTGAAAGTGAGAAAAACAGCCTCCCGAAACCACAGGAGGTCACAAACGCACTTTAACCTACACTTTTATTTAGGCCAGTGGAATTATTTTTGTACACAAATAGATGCTGGGTAAATATTGCTCTACTTCCTTGTAAAATCATGGAGGCGACGGAGAATGCGAAAACAACACAACTAACGTGTAGAGTGTTATCTTAGTAGGAACAGGATAAAACACGGTGGAGAAACTTGTGTGTACATAAAGAGACTGAATTGAGTGTCGGCAAACAGAGGATAAACTTCCTTTTGTATATAGAGTGTTTGTTCATCCATAGTGTGAGCTCATCCTAATATTAAACGTGTCATTAGTGACTTTATTAATATAAACAGAACGCAGTATGAGGACATTAATCACTGGGATGAAGGAGACACATTCCCAGCATATTAAGGTCAACAGAAGAGCTGAATTCAAACACTGTCACGGAAATATTTGAAAGGGTTTTCACTTCTGAGGAAGATGCTCGTCTGGGAACTGACAATGTGGTTTTCTGATGGTGTGTGATACGTGTTTGATCGAAGGTGCACGGTTTTTAGTGTCTAGGAAGTGTCAAAATGTTCACCACAGAAATGAATGATGAAATAAGTGATGAAAGTAAGTTCAATGTTCAGTGTGGTTCACTAGGGTTCTTAACTCAATTTTAAAGGTTCCATATAAGGAGAAATTATTGTTTCATGTTTAATGGGTTATTGCAATTCCCCCACCCCTAGTGATAAAGTAAGTTTACAAGCTGATTAATTCATTTAAATGTATTGATCTCACTAAATTTATTAATTTTAAAATGTAATCAAAATTAGAACTAGTCATTCATTAAAATTAAATCCATAAAATGCACTTCTAAAAGGTTCTATGAAGCCCCTTTAAGGTTCTATATAGAATAAGAGTGTAGAAATGAAGAAATCAAGCTCTGTAGTTTTTCCCGATTGATTTAAATGTGAAGTGTGTCTTTATTATGATGGAAATCTGTGATTACACTTTTGATAGTCTACTTTAGACATTCTCTTAACTATAAGTAACTTTGCAACTACATGTCACCTAACTCTCAATATGAGTATTAGTAGACTGTTAATACTCTAATGACTAGTTGACATGTAGTTGCAAAGTTACTTATAGCTAGTCAAATGTCTAAAGTGGACCATCTAAATTTAGTTGTTTGAGTATTAGACTGTCTGTTTAATATGCTAACAATATTTTGATGCTCCTCAACAGGCATACTGACTATCAGTAACTTTACAACTACATATAACTCATTCTGGTAACCTGAACCCAGTCTACTAATACTCTAATGAGAATTAGGTGACATGTAGTTGCAAAGATACTTATAATGTCTAAATTGGACCATCTAAATTAAGTTGTTTGTTTGAATGCATTTTTATTATTTTTGCAAATCCACTTGGCGACACTACTTTGTTGAAACAAAAAACAACGAAATAACATTGGAGAATCCTACAATATAAGTGCAATTCTAGTGGCACAAAATGCACACACATCACCTTTAAATGCATTATTTATATATGTAAATAAAATGTAAATGTATTATTGTACATATTGATGAAAACCAGGTTCTCTTAAGAGCCTGTAAGAAGTGTCATTAAATAAAACATAGTTTGTAAGATCCGAGCACGACTGAATCATCTGGAGTATTTCTTCATCCTGGCTTCTGCCATAAAAAAGTTTATGGCATATTTCCTCTCGGTCCATAATAACTATTAACCACTAATCTTGCTTCACTGTTATAAAGCCGACAAATATTTGCAGAAGGTTATTGTCTTTGCCTACCGAGCCAGGCAGGAGTGTGTGTGTGTGTGTGTGTGCAGATGCAGGAGCACGTGTGGGAAACGCTTGGCTTAGTTCCTCATAAGCATCATTCAGGAACCGTGTTGATATAAACAGTTGTTGCTCTAGTTTAGAGGCGATTACTGTATTAATAAAGAGCGAGGTGGAAGGATGTTTGACTCATCACATATACACAAGTGCTCTGGCTTTCTCTCATATCAGCTCTGATAGTTTCACAATAGCCAGACGTCTCACTCTTCTGACTGTCCACATAAACTCTGGGTAATATTAGAGCTCATTCAGGCCAACTTATTCAAAATATGCACCATGTCATGGAAATTGTTATCAGAATTTCTGTGCATCTAAAATAAGAATTGATTATTTCACAGACAATATACAAAAAAACTTCAAGTCTATGAAAGACACTCAAAATATGTTTGAAGCACTTTTAGAGATTTGAACAAATCCAGTGATTTGTTCTTCAACTTTTAGATGTTTCTGGTCAAAACATTAGGGATCAGGGGCCGTATTCACAAAGCATTTTAACTTACCACTAGGAGTACTCCTAAATCACACTAAAAGATTTTAGCTAGGAGTTTTCTCTTAAAAGTTATTCACAACGCCTTTCAGACCTACTCTTAGTAAAGAAAAATGACAACTCCTAAACTAAGAGTGAGTCTTCGTTGCTATGGATGACGTCATTACTCATGCACGAGCTTGACTGAAGTGACCACCTTGATTGGCTGATGATTGTAAAGCGGGAATGATTCCAAACACCTCCCCTACGATGATAAGTGACAGGTCTGAGAATGCGTGCGCTACACAAGTAGTGCGAAGGACGGAAGATGAGGAATAACTGAATAAATAGCCTAAATGAATAAAGAGTAAGGAAAAACAAATAGACTAGTAGCCTAATGAAACATATGGATTGATGCAATATATTTGCAACATTATTGAATTAATCTGTCACTATATGCCTCTGCCTACGTTTGCAAAGAGAAGAACATTTCAATTTGATTCACAATGAAACGTTACAATTAGTTTACATGCAGTGAGTAGCCTAGTTTTGGTTGTTGGTGGCGTTATTGCATCCCTATTCCCTATAGTTATGCCTACAATGCAAAATCCCTTGCGATTGGAAGCTCCAGTAGCCGCCGCATACGCATTTCAAAACATCGCAACGTGAAATGTCACAAAAAGCGGTTTGTGAATACGTCTTAGTGAGTTAGGAGTCCTCTCGACTTCTTTTAAGCTGTCCCAGGCTTAGGTGCTACTTTTAGGGCTAAAATGCTTCGTGAATTACTCTTAGTCAAAAAAATTAGGAGTCCTAAAGTTAGGAGTGACACGCCCATTATTTTTAGGAGTTGCTCCTAAATTCGCCAGTTAGGAGCTACTTTTAGCCTTAAAATTCTTTGTGAATACGGCCCCAGATTTATAAGAATAATAAAATTCTCCTTAACTGCTATTTTTGGTTACACTTTATTTTAAGGTGTCATTGTTACAGTATGATTAAGTACTGAGTAATAATCCTCATCCCAAGACGTCATATTCTGGCACTTTAACAAAGCGTCTAAATCGAACGCACATGGAACCCTTTAGCGTCAATATAATACGCCAAGAAATGGGTAGGTTTAGGTATGGTGTAGGGTTAGGGTTAGACCGCTAGGAGGCGCCTTCTGCCCCAT
Source organism: Chrosomus eos (assembly GCA_036326025.1). Taxonomy (NCBI): domain Eukaryota; kingdom Metazoa; phylum Chordata; class Actinopteri; order Cypriniformes; family Leuciscidae; genus Chrosomus; species Chrosomus eos. Next base: position 3,522,340 of record CM070831.1, on the reverse strand, counting down.
ATATATCGGCGTCTCATATTGACGCTAAAGGGTGCCATGTGCGTTCTATTTAGACGCTTTGGCAAAAGCGTCAGTATATAACGCCTTGGGATGAGAACGGGCTGGTAATAATAATTAACTACATGTACTTACTATAGGTTAGGGTAGGATTAGGATTTGGGTAACACTTTATTTTACGGTGTCTGTGATACAGAGTAATACTTAATTAATTACTTAGTAGTAGACATTGTAATAACATGTAACAAAATGTAGTTAACATGTAACTAAGTTATGGAACAGCCTTACAGATTGTAATTACACACATGTAATAGGCAGCTACTGTTACACGTGTCAGGCCGAGTCATTTACAAACGTGTTACCGACACTTGGTACAATGTAATTATATAATAAAGTACTTTGTACTACTCAATGAAACAAGTACTTAAATATGTTACTACGGTAAAAAGCCTGCAGTTACTTAAGTGTACTATGTAGATACACATGAAGTACACTTAAGTACAATCTTGATACACTTTATTGTACGTAGCTTATCCCTGTGTAATATTATGTAATTGCAATGTAAATAGGAAGCTACCGCATGCATTTAAGCTGTGAACGAGGGAGTTAGGCCTAATTCAAACTAAAGTACACACAGTATGGATAAGGTTTGAAGATACACATGAAGTACACTTAAGTACAATCTTGATACACTTTATTTTACGTAGCTTATCCCTATGTAATATTCTGTAAATTGAATGTAATTATGTATTTTTAGCTGTAAACTAGAGGGTTAATTCAGATGCATAAGGTATGTAGATCACATGAAGTGCACTTAAGTACAACCTTGATACACTTTATTTTATAAGGTACAAAATGACCATATGTAACTGCAGGCTTTTTACCTAACATATTTAAGTACTTGTTACATTGTACCAAGTGTCGGTAACATGTATGTAACTGTCTCGGCCTGTTACGTGTAACAGTAGCTGCCTATTACATGTGTGTAATTACAATCTGTAAGTACAGGCTGTTCCATAACTTAGTTACATGTTAATTACATTTTGTTACATGTTATTACAATGTATATTACTAAGTAATTAATAAAGTAATTACTCTGTATCATGGACACCGTAAAATAAAGTTTTACCGGATTTGGTTGACGGGTTATTTGCATGTAATTTTGCATAATTTACTGTTATTACTATGGTAAGTATATGTAACATATGTAACAAGGACACTGTAAAATAAAGTGTTACCCTTATTTTCTAACCAAAGTATATTTCAGATAAACCCATTTGCTTAATGAATAAATGTAAATGTCATTTTTCAAAAAACTTAAATTTAGACTTAAAGTTAGGATAACCCCCAACTAGCCTTAAATCCAAAGGTAAGATGTTTAATGCATTTATTAGATTGTTTGAAATAGCATTACTTTAGCAAAACGTTGCATATCTTATAAACAAGTAAATACAAATATGACGGTTAATGTCATTAAAACATTTCACACACTTTAATTATTGCAAGATGCTTTGTATTTAAAAAGGGAGAACTCTTCAAGAATTGCACAAGACGTTCAGGAAATACTTTACAGTAAGCTTTTGTTTGTTAACATTATAATGCATTAGCTAACATTAACAATGAACAATGTTTTTTTAAAGCATGTATTATGTTTGTAAATGCACTGTGGATTAACATAAACATTTACAAACTAACATTAACAAATGTTACCAAATGCAACTTTAGATTTTTTTAGAAGTGTTGATCATAGTTCACGGTAACTAATGCAGTTATGTTAGCAAATTAAACCTTATTGTAAAGTGTTACAGAAGTTAAACGATGGCTCTAGTTATAAAAAGAGTCAAATATCTAATTTTACAGACGTGAAATGTTTTCTATGTTTTCTGATTTAACTGAACTTATCTTGGATCTCCGACACCAGTTCTGTTTAAGACATCGAATTTACTTTACATTTCTGTATCGCACAAGATTCATAATGCTGTCAACTTTATTTCAGGATATAACTACTATACATCATAAAAATGATTTCCACTTTCCCATGACTACATCAGCACCATCACCTGCAGTAATAATACACTAAAATAACTGCAGTTCAAGAAGATTCAGGCATCCTGTCACTTCAGGTTTTGCTTCTTAAAAAAGAAAAAAAAAAGAAAGTGTGTGAGTGTGTGGGTCTCTCAGGATCTGAATAGATGAATTATAGTTTCATGCATATAGAACAATGATTTTCCATGAGTCATCACAGGCTAAAACAGAAACACAAAAAACTATAATAAACTACTACAATTTATACTGTGAAGTAAAATGGGACGCGATGTCTTCATCTTACTGTCCACCCTAGACATATCCGCATTATTATTAGATATTATTATTATTAGACATTATTAGATATCCGCATTATTACTATTATAAGTATAATGTTGTGTCTACACCGGATACATATAGTGTTTAACTCTTTTGTTCCCATTATAACCAGCACAGTTGTCTTAGAGATGGAGATCTGTTAGATCAGGAATTCACAAACTCTTCTTAAAGGGATACTCCACTTTTTTTGGAAATTGGCTTATTTTACAACTGCCCAGAGTTAAACAGTTGGGTTTTACCGTTTTCGAATCCATTCAGCCGATTTTCTGATATTTAGAAGAATATCAGTAAGCAGACAGTTTCTGGTCTCATTGACTTCCATAGTATATTTTTTTCCTACTATGGGAGTCAATGAGACCAGAAACTGTCTGGTTACTGATATTCTTCTAAATATCAGAAAATCGGCTGAATGGATTCGAAAACGGTAAAACCCAACTGTTTAACTCTGGGGGAGTTGTAAAATAAGCCAATTTCCAAAAAAAAAAGTGGAGTATCCCTTTAACAGCCGAACCCTTTTGACATAAAAAAATTAATTTGATATACCCCATGAGATAATTATTATTTCAATAATTTAAAAACACATTTACATAATCACTGTTCTCTGATGTCTGTGGTCACATGAAATGCACGTAAACAAATAAATCAAATATCAAATGTTTTGTTTGTATTGTTTTTATTTTAGAATGATTTATTATTAAATCAATGAATTATTATTATTAGTTTTGAATTGTATGTAAATACTTATTACATGAAATATACATATAAATAATTAAAACAATATAATTAAAAAGTATTATATTTATAAATTAGTAATTATGTGCATATAACTATAACATTTTATTTATTTGTATTATATATTATATATATATATATATATATATATATATATATATATATATATATATATTAATATATATATATAATTATTTATATAAATTATCATTATTTCATATATATATATATATATATATATATATATATATATAATATATATATATATATAATATATAAAAAAATCAAATTATTTCATTTTGATTTATTTATAAATAATGTATTATTATGTTATTATATATAAATAATTAAACACACACATATATAATAACTTATTAATTTTTTTAATTATTATTGTCTTTATTATTTTAATAGCCTATGAATTAATTTGTAGCATTTTTTTTTAAATATGCCTATAAATTAAACTATTAAATTAGCTATAAATATAAAACAATTGTTTAATTATTCTTTATTTTAATTGAATTATGTAATAAATATTTAAAAATGTAATAATTAAATCAAAATAAATAATTAAATATATTTATATGCAATTAAAATTATTATTATATTTATAAATGAGTGCTATCAAAATTGATTATTCACGATGTGATTAATCACAAAATTGATTAATCTGACGTGTTTTGACGGTGATATGCAGTCGTGTTACGAGGGTCAAACTCTTTCTGTGTGGATGTGGGATCTGGGATTTCAAAGTCTTTCTGTGTGGATGTGGGATCTGGGATATCAAACTCTTTCTGTGTGGATGTGGGATCTGGGTTATCAAACTCTTTCTGTGTGGATGTGGGATCTGGGATTTCAAACTCTTTCTGTGTGGATGTGGGATCTGGGTTATCAAACTCTTTCTGTGTGATGTGGATTGGGATTTCAAACTCTTTCTGTGTGGATGTGGGATCTGGGATATCAAACTCTGGATATCAAATTTGTTCTGTGTGGATGTGGGATCTGGGATATCAAACTCTTTCCGTGTGGATGTGGGATCTGGGATATCAAAGTCTTTCTGTGTGGATGTGGGATCTGGGATTTCAAATCTTTCTGTGTGGATGTGGGATCTGGGATATCAAACTCTTTCGTGTGGATGTGGGATCTGGGTTATCAAACCTCTTTGTGTGTGGATGTGGGATCTGGGATTTCAAACTCTTTCTGTGTGGATGTGGGATCTGGTTATCAAACTCTTTCTGTGTGGATGTGGGATTTCAAACTCTTTCTGTGTGGATGTGGGATCTGGGATATCAAACTCTGGGATATCAAACTCGTTCTGTGTGGATGTGGGATCTGGGATATCAAACTCTTTCTGTGTGGATGTGGGATCTGGGATATCAAAGTCTTTCTGTGTGGATGTGGGATCTGGGATATCAAACTCTTTCTGTGTGGATGTGGGATCTGGGATATCAAACTCTTTCTGTGGGATGTGGGATCTGGGATATCAAACTTCTTGGAGGGGTATCAAACTCGTTCTGTGTGGATGTGGGATCTGGGATATCAAACTCTTTCTGTGTGGATGTGGGATCTGGGATTATCAAACTCTTTCTGTGTGGATGTGGGATCTGGGTATCAAACTCTTTCTGTGTGGATGTGGGATCTGGATTTTCAAACTCTTTCTGTGTGGATGTGGGATCTGGGATATCAAACTCTGGGTATCAACTCTTCTGTGTGGATGTGGGATCTGGGATATCAAACTCTTTCTGTGTGGATGTGGGATCTGGGATATCAAACTCTTTCTGTGTGGATGTGGGATCTGGGATTTCAAACTCTTTCTGTGTGGATGTGGGATCTGGGATTTCAAACTCTTTCTGTGTGGATGTGGGATCTGGGATATCAAACTCTTTCTGTGTGGATGTGGGATCTGGGATATCAAAGTCTTTCTGTGTGGATGTGATGGGTAATCCCTGGGATTTCAAACTCTTTCTGAGTGGATCTGGGATTTCAAACTCTTTCTGTGTGGATCTGGGATTTCAAACTCTTTCTGTGTGGATGTGGGATTTGGGATTTCAAAGTCTTTCTGTGTGGATGTGGGATCTGGGATTTCAAACTCTTTCCCTGGATTCAACTCTTTCTGTGTGGATCTGGGATATCAAAGTATTTCTGTGTGGATGTGGGATCTGGGATTATCAAACTCTTTCTGTGATGTGGATCTGGGATATCAAACTTTTCTGTGTGGATGTGGGATCTGGGATTTCAAACGTCTTTCTGTGTGGATGTGGGATCTGGGATTTCAAAGTCTTTCTGTGTGATGTGGGATCTGGGATATCAAACTCTTTCTGTGTGGATGTGGGACCTGGGATATCAAACTCTTTCTGTGTGGATGTGGGATCTGGGATTTCAAACTCTTTCCCTGTGGATTTCAACTCTTCGAGTGGATCTGGGATTTCAAACTCTTTCTGTGTGGATCTGGGATATCAAAGTCTTTCTGTGTGGATGTGGGATCTGGGATATCAAACTCTTTCTGTGTGGATGTGGGATTGGGATATCAAACTCTTTCTGTGGAGATGTGGGATCTGGGATTCAAACTATTTCTGTGTGGATGTGGGATCTGGGATATCAAACTCTTTCTGTGTGGATGTGAGATCTGGGATATCAAACTCTTTCTGTGTGGATGTGAGATCTGGGATATCAAACTCTTTCTGTTGGATGTGGGATCTGGGATTTCAAAGTCTTTCTGTGTGGATGTGGGATCTGGGATATCAAACTCTTTCTGTGTGGATGTGGGATCTGGGATATCAAACTCTTTCTGTGTGGATGTGGGATCTGGGATATCAAACTCTTTCTGTGTGGATGTGGGATCTGGGTTATCAAACTCTTTCTGTGTGGATGTGGGATCTGGGATATCAAAGTCTTTCTGTGTGGATGTGGGATCTGGGATTTCAAACTCTTTCTGTGTGGATGTGGGATCTGGGATTTCAAACTCTTTCTGTGTGGATGTGGGATCTGGGATATCAAACTCTTTCTGTGTGGATGTGGATCTGGGATTCAAACTCTTTCTGTGTGGATGTGGATCTGGGATTTCAAATCTTTCTGTGGATGTGGATCTGGGTTTCAAACTCTTTCTGTGGATGGGGATCTGGGATTTCAAAGTCTTTCTGTGTGGATGTGGGATCTGGATATCAAACTCTTTCTGTGTGGATGTGGATCTGGGATATCAAACTCTTTCTGTGTGGATGTGGGATCTGGATTCAAATCTTTTGTGTGGATGTGGATCTGGATTCAAATCTTTCTGTGTGGATGTGGATCTGGATTCAAACTCTTCTGTGGATGTGGACTGGATATCAAATCTTTCTGTGTGGATGTGGGATCTGGGATATCAAACTCTTCTGTGTGGATGTGATTTCAAACTCTTTCTTTGGATGTGGATCTGGATTCAAATCTGGGATTTATCAAATTTTCTGTGTGGATGTGGGATCTGGGATATCAAACTCTTTCGTGTGGATGTGGATCTGGATATCAAATCTTTCTGTGTGGATGTGGATCTGGGATATCAAACTCTTTCTGTGATGGGATCTGGATATCAAACTCTTTCTGTGTGATGTGGGACCTGGATATCAAATCTTTCTGTGTGGATGTGGGATCTGGATTTCAAACTCTTTCCTGGGATTTTCAAATCTTTCTGGTGGATTGGGATTCAAACTCTTCTGTGTGGATCTGGATTTCAAACTCTTTCTGTGTGGATGTGGGATTGGGATTCAAATCTTTCTGTGTGGATGTGGATCTGGATTTCAAAAAACTTTTCTGGGATTTCAAACTCTTTCTGTGTGGATATGGATATCAAAGTTTCTGTGTGGATGTGGGATCTGGGATTTCAAACTCTTTCTGTGTGGATCTGGATATCAAAGTATTTCTGTGTGGATGTGGATCTGGATTTCAAATCTTTCTGTGGGTGGGATCTGGGATTCAAAGTTTTCTGTGGATGTGGGATCTGGATATCAACTCTTCTGTGTGGATGTGGGACTGGATTCAAATCTTCTGTGGATGTGGATCTGGATATCAACTCTTTCTGTGTGGATGTGGGATCTGGATTTCAAACTCTTTCTGTGTGGATGTGGATCTGGGATATCAAACTCTTTCTGTGTGGATGTGGGATCTGGATATCAAATCTTCTGTGTGATGTGGGATCTGGGATATCAAACTCTTTCTGTGTGGATGTGGGATCTGGATATCAAATCTTTCTGTGAGATGTGGGATCTGGGATTTCAAACTCTTTCTGTGTGGATGTGGATCTGGGATATCAAAGTCTTTCTGTGGGATGTGGGATCTGGGATTTCAAATCTTTCTGTGTGGATGTGGGATCTGGGATATCAAACTCTTTCTGTTGGATGTGGGATCTGGGATTCAAATCTTTCTGTGTGGATGTGGGATCTGGGATATCAACCTTTCTGTGTGGATGTGGGATCTGGGATTCAAACTCTTTCTGTGTGGATGTGGGATCTGGGATATCAAACTCTTTCTGTGTGGATGTGGGATCTGGGATATCAAATCTTTCTGTGTGGATGTGGGATCTGGGATATCAAAGTCTTTCTGTGTGGATGTGGGATCTGGGATTTCAAACTCTTTCTGTGTGGATGTGGATCTGGGATATCAAATCTTTCTGTGTGGATGTGGGATCTGGGATATCAAACTCTTTCTTGTGTTGGTTTGAATTTTGTGGGTATCTGGGATATCAAACTCTTTCTGTGTGGATGTGGGATCCTGGGATATCAAACTCGTTCTGTGTGGATGTGGGATCTGGGATATCAAACTCTTTCCTGGGATTACTTTCAAACTCTTTCTGAGTGGATCTTCGTGGATTTTCAAACTCTTTCTGTGTGGATCTGGGATATCAAAGTCTTTCTGTGTGGATGTGGGATCTGGATATCAAACTCTTTCTGTGTGGATGTGGGATGTGGGATATCAAACTCTTTCTGTGGAGATGTGGGATCTGGGATTTCAAACTTTTCTGTGTGGATGTGGGATCTGGGATTTCAAAGTCTTTCTGTGTGGATGTGGGATCTGGGATATCAAACTCTTTCTGTGTGGATGTGAGATCTGGGATATCAAACTCTTTCTGTGTGGATGTGGGATCTAGGATTTCAAAGTCTTTTTGTGTGGATGTGGGATCTGGGATATCAAACTCTTTCTGTGTGGATGTGGGATCTGGGATATCAAACTCTTTCTGTATGGATGTGGGATCTGGGATATCAAACTCTTTCTGTGTGGATGTGGGATCTGGGATATCAAACTCTTTCTGTGTGGATGTGGGATTTCAAACTCTTTCTGTGTGGATGTGGGATCTGGGATTCGTCATGAGATGTTTTGTGGGCAGGATGACACTCAGCAGACTCAGTGTGTTTATTAGAGGAGGAGAGGAGGAGTCAAAGATAAACACAAACCCACAGACAGCTGGAAAACTGCAGGAGTTCAGGATCTACACTTCTTATGTCACTGTTAATTAAACATCTGGGATAATTTAATGATGCATTCAGCTAGTGCAGTTCTTTCTCTCGGCTCCATATTTAAATCCATTTTCCCTCATAAACACACAATCTCCTGAGATGTTGGGAAATTGTAGATCCGGCGTGATGTGAATTCAAGTGATTTTGGTTGGAATAAAATGGACACATTGGGCAAATTTCTTTCACTTCCCAATCCCAACAATAGCAGAAAGCTTTTTAACACTATGATAATGAAAAGGATGTGCATTAGGATTGCAACTGATGCTTTATTCTCCAGACACAGAGAATGATGGGAAATGCTAAAATGCATAGTTTTATTTAAACTTCACTGTCTTTAGTTTGCCATGATTCTTAAATTAACACACCTCTCAGAAAGCCCATCGAAAAATCCCATAATTACAACATTGTTTTTTTAGACAAGTGCACAAAAATTATTCTCACATGAAATGAAGGTATAATCAGGAACTTTTCCGCAAGAATACATTCAATTTATCATGAGACATGAATCATAATGTTACAAAAGAATAATATTTCCATTAAATACATGCTGTTCTTTTGAATTTTCTATTACGAATCAAAAAAATTAAGCAGAGCATTGATAATAATAATCATAAATGTTTCTTGAGCATCAAATCATCATATTATAGTGATTTCTGAAGGATCACGTGACACTGAAGACTGGAGTAATGATGCTAAAAATTCAGCTTTGATCACAGTAATAAATTACACTTTACTATATATTCACATAGAAAACAGCTGTTTTAAATTGAAATAATATTGAACTTTTTTTTTACTGTATTTTGATCAAATACATGCTTCTGAGCGCTGACATAGACCTTACAGTCTCGCAAAGAATAAACATAGAAGCTGTTTGTTTGAAGCTATTAGCTCTTCTGTAATATTCAAAGAAATTATTACAAAACTGAAATGTTTACATGCCATTTGCTTTTGCATTATAAGAACCAATGAAATGACATTGATGCTGTTTGGTGTTTTTCTTTCTTTTTGCCTGTTTATGTACCATAGTGAGATGAGATGAAAGAAATGCTTGGAGAGCAGATCTATATAACACAGGTCAGAGGTCACACCTGCATCCGCATCATCAACCGCATCACCGTCGCTGTCCTGCCCGTAAATCAGTGTGACGGAAGCGCTCGTGGTTTTGCTCAATCTGCTGAATTGTAGCAATGAGATCCACGTCCATTCAGGCCGCGTTTCTGTTTCACTTCCTCTCTTGGGTCAGTCTGGATTGTTCCGGGCTGATCTTCAGTTTCTGTCAAAATAGAGAACTAAAAGCCATTTAGTGGGTTATATTTTTGATGGTGGTCGCTTTGAGGTTCGGCCACAGCATATTACGGTATACACCGTCGATATATAGTTCATTTTGGCTGCTGGGAAAAACAGTATAACAGTGTGTATGACACAACAGTGTGTGTACATCAGACATAACAGTGTGTGTCCATCAGACACGTATACAGTGCCTTTAACTTTACTCTACAGCCGTGAACTGTTAGATCGACCCCTCTGACCTAAAATATTTACTTGAATTAAACCTGAGATTATAAATATATTTTAATAATTTAGTAACACATTCACACGATTACAGTTTTCTGATGTTGCTTAATGTCACATGTAAACAAATAAAAAATATATATTTTATTGTGTTTTATTTGGATTGTTTTAATTTGTAAATTAATTATTATTAAGTTTTAGGAATAAGGAGAGGAAAGACGACTTTTCATGAATTTACAGTCATTAAAAACAAGATGAATTGTGTCACTGTTCAACCAAGCTGAAAGTTTATCGCCAGTGAAAACTTATTTATCCTACTAAAAAATAAATTTGAAAAGAAATTACGATATGTATTATTACCAATAAAAATGCATTTATTTGCATAATTTAAATTTGTATATTATTATTGCTATAAATGTCAATTAAAATTACTATAAATATTAAATGAATTGTTATGGATTATTAACAATCCAAATAAAGTGCTTTATTTTATTTTATTTTTAAATTATTTATTATTAAAGTTATTTATTAATGATTATTGTTGATTCTTTATATTTTTACATGGTATAATTTTTAAATATAAATATTAAATTAATTGTTATATGTATTATTACCAATTCCAAACACTTTTAATTTTTAAATTATTTATGAATAAAATGATTAATTCTTATTATTGAATATTGGTTATTATTTAATTATATCTGTACACAATACAATGTTTATATTTATTAAATTAAACAAATATAAAATGAATTAATTGCTATATGTATTATTTATTTAATGTATTTTTTAATTATTTATTATTATTGTTGATTAATTAAATTAAATATAAATGTTACATTAATTGTTAAATGGATTAAGAGTTATATTTAAAATTATTTATTAATTCTTTTGTATTTGTATTATTATTAAATTAAATACAACTATTACAATTCTTATTTTATTTAATTAAATATTTGCATTTCATCAACTTGCATATCCCAGTTTGGGAAAAATATTTATAGACACCTAAAACCTTAATATTAAAATAAGAAATATTTTTGTTTAATCAAGATGTAGCAGGAATTTCTTAATGGGTCACACAGAATATATCGAATGCTTCAGTTGTTCCAGGTGTTTGATTGAAGTCTTTCCTCAGATGTAAAATGTCACGAAGCTGTTTCTGTTCCCTTTAATGAGACATTCCCTGCACACTAGAAAATGCCAGAGTCTGCCAGTTTTCTTCTCAACAAATGATGTGTGGACGTAAATACGTCTCAAGGCTGGAGAGGAAAGACGACTTTTCATGAATTTACAGTCATTAAAAACAAGATGAATTGTGTCACTGTTCAACCAAGCTGAAAGTTTATCGCCAGTGAAAACTTATTTAAAGTATCATGTCATTATAGCGCAGGCATTGACATTAACCGATGCACAAAAAAATTATTTTATTTGACTCAAGTTGTTGATTGCAATATATAAAGTTGACTTTTAAACTATTTAAATTGGACTAGTAAACCCTACATTCTGAAAGTGGCACATTTATTTCTGTTGGCTATTTGACCTTGTTGACCCAAATCTGAATAACTCATGCATTTGAATAAAGTCGATAAAACGAATTGAATGTTATGAACATAGGCTTTTGAGCATAATTGGACAATTTTATGCTCATGCAATATTATTCCTGCTTGCAATATAAATAAAGATGGTATCAGGAAATGACTGAAGCTGATGTGAAAAATGCAAATAACCCAACAACCCTATACTTTGAGGAAAATATAAAACAGAAGAAAGAAGGGGGAAAAATAACATGGACAGTGAAAATAAATTTCTTCTAGGTCTAGGTCTCCAATGTCAATTTTTTTTAAATATGTGAAATGTTTGTCATAGTTATTGGATTTGTCATAAAGAATAGAGCGTATTGTAGTACTGCAGTGCTTTATCAATGTTTATGCGTTGGGCTAACGCAAACAATAACTGACTGGGTCATCTGACCAATCACCGCAGATTAGCGTCACGTAAAGGAGGGGTTTGGAAAAATGAGTCGTTGAACGAATCATTAGGGAGTCGGTGAGCAAATCAGGTAAAAAAAAAATGCATACACTGTTAACTTTCGCTGTGGATTTAACAGCACAGTACTGTAAAAACCTACAGTACAATACTGCATTTCTATATTACAGTAAAATACCGTAATTTGCATTGCATTCTGGGTAATTTTGTTTGAGCGGGAACATTTTACAGTACATTTTAGTGTTGCTGTAACCTAGCTGTAACCTGGCTGTAATATGCCAGGCAAAAATACAGGGTTGCTGTAAACAGAGAGCGCGCGCACCGCTTGACTGACGTCAGAGCACAACTGGCAGTTCACTCACTCTGCGCGGATATCTCACTCTGCGGATATCTGCAAATTTGGTAAGTTCATTTTGAATTTTATAATAAGGTTTTAGTATTTTACGCTATAGTGTGTAGCCTACATAGCTTTTAATGTGAAATGACAGTGGAAGTTTAGCCAGCGACGGTTGCATTGTCATCTGCTCTTTCAACACCCAAGCCTGTCAGTGGTAAAAACAAGCACTTTTAAGAGACATAACGTACACATTTTGCTCAAACTGCTATATTTGCAGTCCGTTTTCCGAATGACGAACTTGATGATTTTATGATCAATACTGGACCAAATTGAATAAGTCGTTTAGACACAAAATAAGACGCGTGAAAATAAGGCTTAAAAATACTGCACTTTCCTTTGCAACGCAAAATGGGTGATTTATTTGGTCTTAGAGAGATTGGCTATTGGTACCAGTTTAGCCTTTTACTTCATTTCTATTTAGGCGGGAGACCCAGTTATAATGATTAGGCTATTATAATAATTAAAAATATAAATAATGGTGTAAATTTTTGAAAAACTTCAGACTATCGGAGTTAATGATATATTAGGCAACAAAGACAAGTAAAATGCATGCCAAAATTCAAGTTAGAATATTTAGAGAGGTCAAGTGAAGCTTATGTTTTATTAACCTAACTTAGATGTATTGTAAGCAGATTTATGAGATATTTCCTCAACAAGAAACACATATCGTTAACTAAATCATATTTGTTTTGATTTCTTACAGCTCTACAGTGTGGGACAATTTGCAGCCTGGGAAGGAGTTTTATGTAAGTATTAGCCATGTAAATACAATGTTTTAAACTTAAAAAAAAAAATCTAAAGATTCCTTTTTTTTGTGGCTGTTTTTGTTATTTCTACAGAATTTTCTCTCTTCCCCTGTCTGTCTGCTCATCTTTGGTGCTGTGGCTAACAGATTTTGTCATAATGTGTTTCTGTGTCATGTCTTTTTCAGTTTTGGTCATCAGTCCAAGGTTCCAATACCACCTCAAAATCCCAGCCAAGTCCATGTCCAGCTACAGCTGCAAGTCATGCAGTTTCTCAAACTCTCTCTTAAGTATGTAAGTATTGCTCTATCTAAAACACATCTATTGTTTATTTTTCCTATAGTTCAATGACAATATTCTAGATATTTTTATTAAGATGGAAAATTCAAATAATTAAAACATATACAGTGGAAAAGTATTTTTAGAGAGAAAAATTACACTGACAATATTTGACAAGTTATACTCGTTATAATCTTGTTTTATTTAGTTGCTTCATATTCTGTACATTGCTTCATGTTGTTTTAATATGTTTAGGTCACTGCAACCCAGGCAGACATTGAGGCACAGCAGGTGATACCAAACACACCCAGACTCATTATGCTTGGTAAGTATGTGGTTTTTCCCTTCAATTTATTATTTATGTAGATACACACACATTCTCTCACACATACCCATACATATTAATATTCACACTCATACACACTGGCACACACTCACATACATACTCACACACTTTCTACACTCACTTGCACAAACTCAGACTCTCACAGACACATACTCACACAAACACACATACATACTGTAGAAACACACTCACACTTATACATACTCATTCACACTTTCACAGGCACTCACACACATACATATATACAGTATCATACTCACAGATGTTTGTACAGCTATACACTGATATTCTCAATCATACACCCACTCACTCACACATTCACAGACACACAAACATACAGTAATCATACACTCTCAAACATACACGTATAAACAGACGTTTGTACGGCTACAATTACTTGCACATACAAACACTCACCTGCACACACACACACACACACACACACACACACACACACACACACACACACACACACACACACACACACACACACACACACACACACACACACACACACACACACACACACACACACACACACACACACACACACACACACACACACACACACACACACACACCCACACGCACACACACACACACACACGCACACGCACACACACAGCTGTATCAACATACTGTAAGTATTTTTATTCACTGCACATGCATACTCAATTAATATGTACAAACAATAATATGTAAATTGTACCATTAAGAATGGATTGAAGTCATCCATGGAGTTTATTGACATAAGGTTGTTATCAGAATAAAACATTGTAGGTAATTAACATTGTGTTCTTTCATTTTTAGGACGTTCAATCATGACAGCATCCAGGTGGAGTGCAGTGTTGGGGGTCCTTCAGCCGCAGGATTGAGAAACACGTGTTAGTGGGACACTTGTTCTAGTTATATACTTGTAAATTATTTGTCTAAACCAATCCTGAAGTCACTTACTCACCCTCATGTTGTTCAAACCTGTATGAGTTTCTTTCTTCTGAACACAAAAGAAGATATTTTGAAGAATGTTGGTAATCAAACAGTTGATGGTAGTCGTTGACTTCCCTAGTATTTTTTTCCTACTGTGGAAGTCAATGGCTACTTTCAACTTTTTGATTACCAACATTCTTCAAAATATCTTCTTTAACTATCCATTTAAAATATTTTTATACCTGTAAACTGCTGTTGCACTGGACATGCAATGTTCTTAAATGGTTTTAATAGTGTAATTGATCAATAAATATTTTTTTTTTGACAAGAACATTGTTTGGATTGTCTTTTGATTTGCAGTTATTCTGAAGTTGCATTATAATATTATTACCTATAGATTTATATACTGTAATAACTACATATTATATAGTTATAATATCATTAGTAATTTGAAAATTACAATGTTTTGCAATAATGTATCAATATAGATATTACAGTACATGTCGTATAAATACAACAGAAGCAGACAAAATACAGTAAAAATACAGTACAATACTGTTTTGCAGTTTACAGTACTGTTCGTGTGTACTGTAAATTGAATTAAATTACAGTTACTGTAAATCAAATTACAGTACCTTGCTGGCAACCTTGCTGCCAGTACTGTACTGTATTTTTACAGTGTATTTTTGTTCTGGGAGTCCCCAACAACAGTTTTACGTGCGTGCAATGACAAAAAACACGTTTGTTGTCTTATAATATATTATAAGACAACAAACGTGTTTTTTGTCATTGCACGCACGTAAAACTGTTGTTGGGGACTCCCAGAACAATATTAGGAACATTTTAAATGCCATAATAGGTGCCTTTTAAATCTGCAGTCCGTAGTTCCCGATCAGTCGCTCACATTCTACGTCACGTCTCCCGCTTCCTCCTTCAGGGAAAAAAGATTACATTAGTAATCGAGACGTCTTTTCACTTTGTCGCCATCTCTGTTGCTCGAGGAATTATCACCTTTACGTGGGTTGTCTCTCGGCACAGAGCGGATGAATCCAGTGTTTTGAGGAGAGTGTGCAGCTGTCAGTCGCCGCCGCTGTGGATACTGGCGTTCACAATCACAGATTATACTTTTTGGAAGTATGACCAACATGAGAATTTTCACCGGAAAATATAATCTAAACAAGCAAGTACACTCTAAAAAATGCTGGGATGTTTCAACCCAACTTTGGGTCAAATATGGACAAACCTAGCCGTTGGGTTAAATTTTTTAATGACATTTTTAACCCAATGTTTGGATTTGTCCATATTTGACCCACAATTGGGTTAAACCAACCCAGCATTTAGTGTAATATCCACTTTTGTTCTGACCAACTAAGGGGA
Organism: Chrosomus eos; assembly: GCA_036326025.1. NCBI lineage: Eukaryota > Metazoa > Chordata > Actinopteri > Cypriniformes > Leuciscidae > Chrosomus > Chrosomus eos. Next base: position 3,506,194 of record CM070831.1, on the reverse strand, counting down.
AAAAAGCATTGCAGTAAATCACGCTGATTAAATCTAACGATCGCTTATCATACATGGATAATCATGCTTGATCAAGATGTACAAGGAATTTCAGAAGACCAATTGTGAGATAAAAATCGCAATTACCTTTTTTTGGCGGAAACTCCATTGAATCTAATGCTTCATTTGTTACACGTTCATGTGTTTGCCTTGACCTCAGAAGACAACAAACACACAAAAACACATAAACTGTCACAGCATCAGGTTGTGTTCTTTAATAAGCGTTTCTGGATGCTTTAGTCACACAAATGCAACTAGAGAAATAAAAGAACACAGACTCACAGAAGTATGTTAAAAACAAAATTCAGTTTTATTTTTCACCTTCCATTTACTTTTTTTTTCTCCTCTTTGTGGATTAAAAAAATTTACACACACCTAAAAACAAAAGGACAGGGAAAACTGTAAAACAAATGACGTTGAAAGAAACGTTACATCACAGCACAGAACGTGTCGTTGAGGAAGACAGCGTGCTGTTATTTTCCGCACTTCTTCAGTGGATTTCTTGAAGACAGTTGACAATTACAGAGAGGGGATAAAATCCATTTGTCTGAAACAGAATCACGACCCAGCATGCCTGCCCGTAAGAAGGCCAGAGAATGTACACACACACACACACACACACACACAAAACACAACACACACACACACACACACACACACACACACACACACACACACACACACACACACACACACACACACACACACACACACACACACACACACACACACACACACACACACACACACATCTATATTACAGAGACACTGAGGTGGAGGTCTGGAGGACACGGCGCGACGGGACGCTCGGATCAGGGAAAGGACGTCCGACTGGCTGGAAAGGCCACTAACTCCTTTAGAAACCAGTTGAAAGTGACACGGGCTAATGGTGTGTGTTCACCCCGTGACTAATGGTGTGTGTTCACCCCGTGAGTGACAGCGCAGACGTCACGTTCTGCTCAAAAACAGCATGTGTTGTTGACACTCGCGAGGCTCAGAATCAAGCGCTTATTGAAATGCGCAGCGGAGGGTCGATCACCCGCTGACTCTGGAGAAACTGGCCCTGTTATGTCTTCTTAACGCCTGTGCTGTGTTCTGACAACTTAATTAGTCCTAATTATGCACATTAGTAATTACTGAATTCTTATTCAAACATGTGCAAATGATTGACATAAAACCATCTGTTTCTCATAAATCCATCTCTTTACATTACAATGAACTCTGTCAGCAACATCTATCTATCTATCTATCTATCTATCTATCTATCTATCTATCTATCTATCTATCTATCTATCTATCTATCTATCAATCTATCATTTACATTTATTCATTTAGCTGACGCTTTTATCCAAAGCGACTTACAATTGCTATATTTCAGAGGTCGCATGCCTCTGGAGCAATAAGGGGTTAAGTGTCTTGCTCAGGGAAACATTGGTGTCTCACAGTGGATTCGAACCCAGGTCTCTCACACCAAAGGCACGTGTCTTATCCACTGCGCCGAACGAACGAACGAACGAACGAACGAACGAACGAACGAACGAACGAACGAACGAGACGAACGAACGAACGAACGAACTAACTAACTAACTAACTAACTAACTAACTAACTAACTAACTAACTAACATCTATCTATCTATCTATCTATCTATCTATCTATCTATCTATCTATCTATCTATCTATCTATCTATCTATCTATCTATCTATCTATCTATCTATCTATCTATCTATCTATCTATCTATCTATCTATCTATCTATCTATCTATCTATCCAAGTACAAGCATCAAATTGTCATGCATTATCACATTTACACACAAAAAATATTTAGGCCTAAATTTGAGATTTATGGATTTGAATTGCAACTAAACTTAATGTGATGTATGTTTGTCAGTCATACATAAATTAAACAGGAAAGATTTGTGCACTCACAAAAATTATGGTGTTTATTATTTGTATCTATTTGATTTGATTTAAATAATGTCAAAAGTCATTTATTCAGATTGCTTACAAGCAGTGTAAATCTGTTGACTGAAAACAATTACATATATTCAGTTAAAGCGTATGAAAGGTTAAAATATGACTAGTGGATCAAGCAATATTCACTTAGTTAAAATGTATGAGATTGAAAGAAATGGCTTTATTGATGATAACTATATAAACCTGTTTATCATGTTATTTAAATGTATTCAGTTTATTAGTTCTATCATCTCACGTAAAATCATAATTGATTCATTCATTAAGTTAACCGGCTTATATTAAAACTCTGCAATCCAAATAAATGTACATTTTATATGCAATTCAGATACTAAATATTACATTTAGGCCTACATATTTTTGTGAGTTGCTTTAGCCAAAATGCCTGTGTTTGACTTCTTTGACTAAGAAATCTCTCTAAAGATGTGTTTTTAAAAATGTAATTGACTTCTAAATGCAAAGCTAATGAAAAACAGCCAGATGTGACACAATCGCCAAAGACGTCATCCTGACACGTTCACACAGACTCAGACGTCTACAGCGCAAGATGCGACACAATATCATTAGCACAAACTACATCTTATACGGTCTGTTTTCTCTATGATAGAGCAATCCTATTGAGAAAGTTAGTAAACTGTTGACGTTTATAGCCAAGAACCCGAATAGCACCAAACATTCACATCTGCATTTATTTCTGGCCTAAAGACGTATTAAATTGCATTTGTAATGAGAACAATCTTGTGATATTAATGATACATAGTACCCATAACAAGCATCTGCCCGCTTATATTCTCACAATTTATCTTTTTCATCTAAATTTGACTAGCAACGGTGGGACTATCTAACATTCGCCCCGTTCTATTATCTACTTCTACATGCAAACGGTCTCAATATTTTGTCTCCAGATACACAGTATCAATAGGCACTGACTTTCAGTTTTTCAAAAGCTCTCTGTACATATTTTGGTTATTTATGTAACACTGGCTAGTACGACAAAAGCAAAAGCACATGCAATACTGCAAGCCACATCTTAAACCAGGCTAAAGTGGCCACAGAGCTGCTTTTACATGTCAGGCTGGTCTAGTTTGATGGTTTTAAAGAGGTTATGGGAACTTGTCAGCTGGTCAGATTGGGAGACCACATTGCTGACCAGAGAAACCCCAGTAGCATTACTACTATACTACTACTAATGCATCATGCAGGGTTATTTGGCACTGCCATCTTGTGGCCCAATGAAGCAGGTTTAACTTTCACTATTAATTCACACTATGACAAATGATAATTAGGCAACAATATGCAGTATTGGGGACTAATCAGGAAAATGTCCTCTGTTAGATCTATAGACATGAGCAGGAGATGAAAAACATGATGACTTTTACTGTTCAGTCGATGAGTTTCGGATGAAAGTACCTCAAAGTAAACAGGTTCAGACTTCCTCCAAATCCCCATAACATCACATGCAATGAGAACGAGCTTGAGAGAGTTAAGGCTTGGTCACACCAAGGACGATAACTATAACCAGTGGCTTTCATTGGAAATGAGTCTCACAACAGAAGAGGTCTCCGCTTGCACTCGGACACGAGCCGTCATCATGGAAATTAATGGGGACTAGTGGCAAAAATGCTGATATGCAAAAAAAGATATATGGGTTTTGTATTCATTAATATTTATAACAGGCCATTTTCCCGAATATCAGCAGCACATTTGCAAATGTGATAACCTATTGATTTCATACAACAGTAGTTAATGTTATGTGTCTTTCATTTTAGTCGTAGAAAATAGTTTCACTACCCAACTCTTCTGTATTGGACATGTCCAATATTAAACTCAGTTCTTGTAATCCAGCAAAACAAATGATAGCTGGTAAAATAGCAGAATTAAACTACAAAATGTCAGGCTGTGTGCTGTGATATATCCAAATGTATATTTTATTTATTTTATTTTAGGGTTTAGTGTTGTTCTGGATGTCCTGTAATGTGTTTCTCTATCTTCATCTTTAATTTGTTTATTTGTTCATTACTCATTATTTTGTTTATTTTGTTGTTTTTATGTTCAAACAAAAGCCAATAAACATTTTTTGAAAAAAAAAAAGAAAGAAAACTGTTCCAAACGAATCCACAGAGCCATTGTGCATCTCAGAGCAACACAGTGATGTTTCGTAACTAATTTAATTTCGTTACGTGTTTTTAATGAATCGTTCGACTGAATGATGGTGGACCTCCAACTGTTCCTTTGAAACAGGCCTCTGGATTGACTATAACAATAACCACAGAGATAAAAATTGTTCTAAATATAGAAGAATAGCAAAATTTACACCAAACTCATTAAAAAAAATCGTTGGAATTACTTTGAGAATGATTGTTTTCTAGCTAACATTATCAGCCAATCAAAATCCATCCTAAAGCATTTTTCGCATTCCACCACATTTGGATGGCACACACAATCCTTTACATCAAATACAACCAACAACTGAATACATTGGCTGACTGACAACATAAGCGCACGCTTAGAATAAACACAATAGTCATCTTTATAGTTATTGTTTTTGGTGTGAACAGGCCTTTAAAGAGACTTTGATTAAATTAAAGGTGAAATGCTAAACCACTTCCTTCCCTCTCAGTTTAATATGCACAGACAACTATAAGTAGCCTAAGCCATTTGTAAATTAGGGACGGATTAAATATTTGGGAACTGGACAGAAAATGCATTTACAAGTTTCATTTTAGTTTATAATTGAATTAAAATATATTTCGCAGCTAGAATTTCCGTCTTTCTTAGTACGCTGTGTTACCGTGCCTCAATGCCTTTGACATTCTGCTTTTGTAGAGCATTTTACAGGTTTCCCTGTCCGATCCGACCTGTCCCACCTGTCCTCCAGAACCTCTACCTCAGTCCCCTCTCAATCCCAATCTCTGCAGTTCATCACGGGAATCACGAGGGGAAAAGATCCCGAAACACACACCAGCAGTGCTCCATCACGATAACCACCACACACCCATATAAACCACCCAAAACAGACATTTACATGCGTTATACCCACACGAGAATGTGAAACGACATTTCATACTTTTTTTTCTCTTTTGTTTACTTATATTTGAGGAGAATACATGTACACAGAGATGGATCGGCGGACCTCGAGGTCGATGCGAACATGAGTGTGATAGGAAAAGCGTGAAGCGGACAAAAGCGGAGTGACAGCGGGATAGAAAGTTTAAGAAATGAGGAAAATCAGCGGCTTTTGTGCTTGACATTGAACCCTCGTACAGTGGCGGGAAAATATTTCGACGTTTAAGTCACAATTAAATGTCTGAATGTCAATTGGATTACATGTCTAACTTTTCTAAGTAATTTTTGCTATGATTTTTACTAGATTAATGAAATCATCAGCTGTAGTTTATTCTATTAATTTAATGTCTGATATCCAGAAAGTGTCCAATTGTTAGTTTCCAACACTATTTTTATTGTTGTATATACTTTGTAATCAATCAAACTTCTTTTTGAGGAGTACTTTAAAGTGTGTTTGTACTTTATTTCGTAAAAACAAATGGTTTGATGGGCTATTTAATGTATGATCTAATCAATCAAGCGTCGTTTAAGTGTCCAAATACTTTGTTTGCGGCCACTGTGTACTTTACTACGTATATACAAATTGTTCAATTAGTGTACAAACACAGTCTTCAGAGTTCATTAATAATAGCGTAGTGGCCGTCAGACTTTAAAAGAAACTTTTTTTCGGTTTTATTCCGGGGTTATTGCTGGTTGAAATGCAATAATGGTGCACATATTCAGGGAACGCAACATTATCCTATTATAGTATATACAGCATTAACATTGCAAACTGAACGGTTAGCGCTCATGCAGGGTCATTGTGAAGGGTTGCATAAAGCACGCGTTAAGCCACGCACCGCTGCTTTACGTCAAAGCCTCTTCGCCGTGTGCTCTTAAGTGGCGGTTAATTATCCTGTAGGGGATCGGACTCCACATCGGCTCCAGACTCAAAGGCACAGCTGTCCTTGAAGAGGATTCTGTCAGCGCCTGGACTGAGCTTGATTTATGAGCTCTGCCGTTCACCAGATGGGGGACGGAGAGAAAACGACGGTCCGCTTGCTTAGCGAGTCACAGTCGCTGGCTAATTACATCTTTATCTCCCGCTAATCTGATTCTGAAGCAAAAAAAAGAGGCAGCGAACAGAATCTAATACTGCGTTCCATTCAACTTGGAAGAGTGCAATCGAATGCAACAAGTCAGAATTGCAATTGGTGCAGAAATTCACACGCTGATATGCAGGATAAATAAAACACACTGATGAATAAAATGTTAAGCAAATGTGCATAACACACTATGATCCTGCCTGCACACCTACAGAACAAATGCTAGCATTGCATAGCATCGCGAGAGGAACGCTAATGGTAGCATTGCTTCATTAGCCTATACCCATGTCATTTCCATAACGCATGAACTAATGCATACATTTATGGAGACATCACATAGGAATATCCGACAATCGTCTTTGAATGGAACGCAGCATTGCACCAACATATTGATGTGTAACCGCAGGATTCTGAGGCTTTTGGTTATGTCATCGAGGCAAACATGAGCATTACATCATTACGGCATAATATATCATACATTACAATCATCAACAGCATGAAAAAAAAAATTTCGCAATACATACAGTACACATTTTAAATGATATTAGGGCGCCTACACGCTAGTTTTTAATGCAAATGCATTGAGTTCAATGGAAAAGACAGAGGACAAATGCGATTGGATTGGACAAGTGACGCTCTACTTCGTATTTGTGTTCCCACAGCCATTTTCTCACGCTCAAAACAGATCTTCTGATTCGTCTAGCGTGCAAGCGCCCTCACATTTCACTGATTGCTCTCTTTAACGGACTTGGTCAAATTACTTCCATTTTAAAAAAGTTAATCATGGTAAAACAGAGCACAATACTTCAAAAAGTTTTTTTGTTCTTTTTTGCTGTTTGATGAATTCAGTGATTTTAAGTACAAAATATTTTCACACACATGGCTTGTGATCAGCTCTGACATTTTTTTTTCTCACATGGAATTACTATCATATTTATTCAAATACTTATTAACATTGTCATCATCATTATTATCATCATCATCATCATCATTATTAACACCAAAAAGGAATAGCAGTTAACCTTGCAGATTAAAATGTACACAGTGCAGGGGTTAAAACGGGGTCGGTGCAGGAAGTGAGGTCACAAGAGGGACATTTCTAACCGGTACATGCTATCCACAAGCAACAAGAAGTCGATGAAGTGTTTCAGGGCAGGAGACGCCGGAAACTTCTGCTGCCTTCAAGTCCTTGTGGAAAGTTCCTACTTACGAGTTTGTACGTAATTATGATGCATTCACGTTATTTTGAAACATATTGCGCAACTTCATATTTCTTTCACACTTTGCCTCGCGTTTCTCACTTTTCTAAGCCATGTTTGCAAATGTTTTTAGTACATGAATGAAGTCTACAGCTGTAATTTTTATTTTATTAACTACCAGAAAGTGTTCTTTTCATTTCTAACATGATATATAACGTCGCAATCTAACAAACCTCATTTTGAAAAGCAATTTAAAGTTTTTTAACTTCCCGTCAAACACAAGACGTTTAAGCACCTGTGCAACAAACACGAGGAGCACTTTTCTAAATGCGAGTTAAAAACGATGATCAATACCAATGAATCTCCTCTAATAATGACATTTTGGTGGCGAATGCATGGTCATCTCGTAAATACGATCGTTTCAACGTGACTTAAAGGCAGCAATATCGTCCAAGCCAAAAGGCTGAAACAGAGAGGCTGATGGGAAACGGTGACATGAGTGGCCTCTACTGCATATATATTTACACTGAGGACGATCTGAGTGATGGACAGACTGAGGACAATATGAGGGCTGGACGCGGGTCAGATGCTCGCTTTGGGTCGAGAGCCCAAACGAACGCAAACGAGGGGGCCGAGATGACACGGCACTCCTGCTAACCCTCGCTAGAAAGAAAAACACGTGGTTTGACATCATTCATAGTAGCTACGTATGCCAGAATGCACCGCCGTTCAGCTCAGATCTCTGCGTTCGGATCCGAGGGTCGACGGCCCCTCGACGGGCCCGCCGGTGAAACGGCTCCGAGAGGGTCACCCGAACGCCGCACCGTCACGTTACGACCAGCATGTCCAGCACGCACATCAAGAGACACAGAACCGTTATCTTGTCGTTCACATCATTTGCATCACATAGCAGGTTTGGACGTTAAAATTTTGACCAGTCGTTGGGGGAAATGAAGCGTGATATGCGACCGGGCGTGAATGGAAATAGGAAGAGAAAGGAATGACCGAGTGATGTAGCGATGGCTCCTGGATTAATGCATAATTTCTTTTTGTTCACAGTGATGGGTTCGTATTTAAAGACTCCTTCCGAAACGGGAAAGTTTTAGACCTTCATCAGAACAGAGATGGAGAGGCAGAACCACAGACCGACTCCTGATAAACGTCCGTTCAGAGAAACCCCTCCGCTGTACACCGCCCCGGGCCCTGCAGGAGCACAGACAAGCAGACGTCAGCACGGAAAACCAGAGAGACAAAGGTGGTCGCTGGTAAACTTAAAGTAACACTAAGTAACACTTTTCAACCTTCATAATATATTTCCAAGACCCTTGTGATGGTACATCGACTTAAAATAAGTTAAATGACACGTCTGCCATAGCCTGACGGGGTCTGTATCGCTTTTACTGGCACTATGTAACTTCGGGTTTCGGGTAGTAACCCAACCACAAAAAAGAACTACAAACTCGACTGCTTGACGTCAAGCGCTACAATAGTCATTATTTCGTTCGTTTTTCTTCGTTTCTGATGTCACAATACATCATCCTTTCATGAAATCATGTAACATACTCTACCTTGTCTGTGGACATCGTTCATTCTAAAGCCGGTGCTGGTAAACAGCGAGCGTGCGTGCGACGGTAGGCTAAATTATTTACGACAGCGGCAATGAACAATTTCGTTTCCAACCAGTAGGCGACCGAAGAGGAAAAGTTACTTGGTGTCACTTTAATATGATATCATTAGCAAAATGCACATCTCTTAAAAAAAATAAGATTAAAAAGAAAAGGAAAAGTCTTAGTGAGTGCATGTATTGATTGCACTGGTGCATGTTCAAAATCTAAATTATATTTAATATTCCATTGTTTTTATATATTATTTTGATTAAATAATAATTTGCTCCACTTCTAAAACAACTGTCCCCATTTTGGTTCCTTTTAACTAGAAAATGAGTCATATTATGCAGGTTAAAAGTATCACAAATTATTGACTTTAACCTCAATTTAAAGGATTTTGTAAAGGCTTAATAAATCTGTATATTTTATCTATATACAGTGCATTTATATCTTACATTATAATTATAAATTCAATTAAAATAAATTAAAATGATTTTATTAAAATGTCAAATATTTACACAAATAAATCAAATATTAAAAAAATGAAACGCAAGAAATAAAATACAAGTTATGAATTTTAAAACAATATACTGTATATATTTTAGAATAAACAATAGAGTTGTAAATATGGCTTATTTTTAACAGCACTCCAGTTTAATTATTTTAGTTTGTTTGACTGATATTCGTTTTAAAATGATCATATCATATTGTCACGTTCAGTTCAGTTTCGTTCATGGACTTTCAGTGTTTTCATCTGCCATTTCTTGGTTTCCCGCTACTCATCCGTCTCCTTGGATACCGTCATTATTAGTTCATGTGCGTCAGCTGTGTTTAGTAATTAATCCTCGTTATGTTCACTACTCAAGTTGTTCCTTCTCCTGCACTCCTCGTCCGGTCACCGTAATAATGTGAGTTTCTCCGCCTGTTACCCGTTTCTGAGTGTTACTATTAAAGTGTTGTTAAGATTTCATCTTCTGAGTCTTCAGCCTGTTCCTGAGTACACAGCGTTACAATCATGACAAATTTAAACTTGAATTGATATTTGAGCCAAAACTACATATTTATGAAAACATTGTGAAAGCATTCAGAGCTGAAGGAAGTTAGACACTATTATTCCCAAACAGAAGATAGAAAAATAAATGATAGAAATTATAGGAGAAAATAACAGCATATGGATGAATAAATAATTGCAGGATTTTCATTTCCAGATGATTCCTAAAACAGACAGAGGTGGATATATGTTTATTCTCTTAAGGATGAAGATAAAGGTTTCAGCATGTTCGATGGAAAAGTGAGAGTCAAGGCCAGACGCTGATGTTGAGAGGAGACGCATGTGACTGACGACAGGAGACTCATCACGGGAAAAACTCACGGAGATAATGGGAGACAGAATGAGACGGTGGAGGGAGAGATGGGGGACTTCTTACAATGGTAAAGCATGAGGGGGGGAACGGCGTGAACAGAACAGGAATCACTCACTGGGGACTGAAATGTGAAGAATGGAGGGAGAGAATCTGCTGATGACTTCCTGGAGTAACAGGACAACAGAGCGGGAACAGAGGAGAGGAGAGGAGAGCAGCGCTCCGACATAATGGGCTGGAGAATGAACAAGCAGGGTGGAATGGAAAAGGAGGGAAGAAACGGCAAAAAACAGATGGAACATCATGATGCTGTATGGTAGTTTTACTAAAACTGGCCTAGAAATCTAGACGCACCCTAGCGGCAGCAACATTTATTTTGCAGCCAGTGTAGTCTAGCAACTCTCCGTTGGCATTCGAGCTGGAAAAACCAAACTCTAGTCAGGCCAATCACATCGTGTATAGAGTTGGTGGGCGGGCTTAACATAATGACGGCAGAGTTGTGACGGTTCCGCGTGAATTCCCTACTACTTGAAAACAGAGAAGATGAAGATGCTGCTGATGAACAGCGGTCTTTCGAACCGGCTTTGGCCGCGACTCTGGAGGACTTGGAGTTCAGCTTTTCTTTGAGAAAAGAACAAAGAACGGCACTTAACTCATTCTTAAAAAAGGAAGATGTGTTCAGAGTTTTGCCGACCGGATACGGCAAAAGTTTAATATATCAACTAGCTCCGCTGGTGGGAAAACGCATGGGACTCACTCATCCACAGCCGTTCGTTGCTCTGGTTGGTTGTAGCGCTGTCCTATTGCGTGCAGAGGGAATTTGAAAGACAACCGTTTATCCCGCCCTCGGATTGAGGCCTGCCAATGGTGAGTTCCCAGATCTAACATCTTGATGTGGGTCTGGCTTGCCAGGCTATACTAATACTGGTTGTGCGAAGGACCAACTGTATATGGCTAATGAGCTATTATGTAAGCAATAATGTACAGCCAATCTATAAACAATTAATCCCTCTAATTGACCCTTCGCAAAGACCCGCCCTCCTTAGTTACTGTCGCTATGTTCCGACAAGCTACGCCGCTCTCATGCTCTCACCATGTTCTCACGCAGTGAAAAATACATCGCGGAGCAGAGAGGAGACTGACAACACGCGGACAGACAGGATAGACCAGGTTACTTTTCGGTTACTTTTGATATTAAACATATTAAACAAAGTCTCAGCTTTCAAATGTGGTCATTTTTTGAAAGAAATTTAAACAATAAATACCGTTTTGGGGCTCTTTAATGTGCCATGACAGATCGCTGTAGAGCATCCGTCAAAGCTGCTCGTGATCCGATCATCTCTTCCTTCTAGTTCATTTATAGCATCAAATAAACATGAACGAACATAAGAAGTAATGTTGTTTTAACCGCGGAAAGGCGTCAGTATATTCATTTTACCAAGTTCAAATCCTCCCAACTCTACTGGCTGCTTTTTCGGACAAAATGGCGGATGGCGAAGTATGATTGGTTATAACACCTGTCAATCAAGCTCCACGCGAAGGGTCAATTGGACAATATACAGTTGTAATCGAAATTATTCAACCCCAATTGCAAATCAGGTTTATTGGCAAAATGTACAGACTTTCAGCTGTTTGCAATGAATCAAACAAAAGTTTCCCCAAATTCAACTGAAAATGCAACTTTTAATGATTTCTGTCTCAGAATTATTCAACCTCTTCATGGCAAGCATCTTCTGGCAGTGTTTCTGATAAATCTCAACCCATTCCTCATGAGCAATGGCCTCTAGTTTAGTAATATTCTTCAAATCCCACCAGAGATTTTCTTTGGGGTTCAAGTCAGGTGACTGTGATAGCCACTGTTAAATCTTCCAGGACTTCTTTTGCAACCAAGCTTTGGTGGAATCTGAGGTTTGCTTGGGATCATTGTCCTGTTAGAAGGTCCAATGACGCGCAAGCTTCAGCTTCAGCTTCCTCACTGACGGCATGATGTTTTCTCCTAGGATTTAATGATACTTCAATGAATCCATCTTGTCTTCCAGTGCCAGAGGATATAAAGCAGCCGCAGAGCATCACGAGCCACAACATGTTGAACTGTAGACAGTGTTCTCAACAGCTAATGCTTCATTCTTCTTCCTCCAGTCCTGATCCAGGGTCGCTCCACAGAACAGAATCCCAAAACTTCTGTGGCTTATTTATATGATTTTGAGCACTTTTCTTGTGCTTTTGGGTCAGTAGTGGTGTACGTTTCGGAGTCCTGGCATGCGTTTAGTACGCAAGTGAGCAAGCTAAAACCTCAGTGCCTGTGACACCAAGTCTTGCTGCAGGTCTTTTGCAGTCACTCACTTTTTCTGAACCTGCCTTCTCAGAAATCTGGTTGCAGCCGCTGATACCTTCCTTTTCTGCCCCGTCCAGGTAGTGTAACCACTGTTAGACTGGGATATACTGAGATGTAATGAGATATATAGCACTATAATGATATAACACACAGCCCCAATAGCTTTGCAAAAAAAAGGCAGCTGTGCGTGAAAAACAACGTTGGAACAAATGTAAGCTCTTTCTGTGTATGTGTTCAATCACTCAATGCAACAATGTTTTGGCTCCATCCCAAGGTATTGCCGTGACCTGTTCCTCCTCCTCTCTCGGTTTTGCTCTGCATTGAATCTTCCAGCACCAGCAAACTTTTCCACTGAGAGATCTGCCGTCTGCCGGGTCCAGAACACGGTCAAACTCTGACCATGTGTTATTACATACAGGAGTTGACTTGGTGCTGCTTTTGTTTTTGTGTTTAACAGCACCTTTATAGGTTGTCCTTTAGGGCTAGAAAGAGCGTGACCCTGAAATCGAGTGAAGCTGATGTTTCTCAGAAAGAGCTGAGACATCATTTATCACCAGAACCTAGAGATGGATATCGAGAGCCTTTAAAAGCCTTTTTTAAATAGGAAATATATCAAAAGAGGAGCTTATTGAACTACTTAAATATTTTAATACAGCAATTAAGCAACTTACTGGCTACTTGCTGAATTTTGTGAAATGATAAAGTATGTTTCTGGGAGAACAGAGAAAGATTTGTTTAATTGGAAACCTTTATTATTAGAATTGGCAAAAGAATTTTAGCATCTCATAAAGCAGATTTAACAAAGTAATGAGGTATAAATATACGACAAGTCTGAATGGAAATCTTACAGCACTACGTGAAAGACTAATGCTAATAATTTATGCAATGATTGCAATGGCAGAACTGACATACTTTCCTCGCTAATTGGTTGTTTATGTTCTGTGCAGTTCATTTGTGCAATAGATTTACAGTACCTTTTGAAAACATTTCATCATTCAGTATGTGAGAGGAATCAGGAGCTAACTGCTACAGAAAACAAGTAAACCGCTGCGGTGAATTATCCTCAGCAAAGAAAGAGGCTTAAATGAATGAAATATTCACAATCAGTTGTTTCATATGTTCGTTTCCTGTTGCCTGCAGACTGCAGCGTAACTTTTAACACTTCTCGTTCTTTACAACCGCTTGCTTTCCCTGAAATCACCCGGAATACTGGATAAAACAGACTAATGGGGTTTGCTGGTCAGCCAGAGCTAGTTTTGTTTGATACTGTAGTTTTCAGCCTGGGGCCGGTTTCACAAAGCTATTTTAGACCGGTCTATAGTGTTAGACAAGTCTAAAATTTGCTAAACTAGTCTAATAGACTGTTTCACAAAAATAAAGACTGACTTAATAGACCAAGTTCGAGCCGACGTCACAGTTACGTCACAGCGCTAGCTGGAGGCAAAACGAAGGGAAAACTGCAGGCGGTCAATACAAACCAGCACAGATTCGGCTACATAATAAGGAGCATAAGTTGCTATTATTTTTATTAAATGTCATCTTGTTGTGTTGTTGGGTGCAAGAATCAATGGAAAATGAACATTCTATATCTGGAATTTTTATTTCTAGAAAATATTCACATCATTAAAATTGCACCGTAACGTCACTCTTTACATTGTCGTCTTCTTGGCGCTGGCAGAACTGCGGATTGTACCACACAAGTCTTGTACATGACCATTCAGCACGTAGTTATAGGTATCTAAAGATTTATATGCTCTCAGTTTCTCTTTACGCTGGGTTTCTCTATCAGGTAGGTGTAGAAGTCAGGCCACTTGACCGAGGTAATGTTAATCCTGTCAGATCATCCATTGAGTGAGCGTGTACGGCTACGGGTCGGCCAATCTAGTTCCATCCGTTAAATTAACTTTTGAAAATAACAATTTTATTGTCTTGGACAGTGAGTGATTTTGCACATTAAGATAAAATCGGATTTTCTTCAGTCATTGTTAAAAAACAAGCTAACAAAACTTGCATACTAACGTTAGTGAAGCGGCCAGAGGAATCGTTCTGCCTCCGCCCACAGAAAAACGTCACCATGTTTACCAACTGCAAATTGGTCTATTTAGACCAAAAAAAATTAGCCCCAGGCTAACATAGGTCTAAGACTCTGTTACCCTGGCAACCAGCATTAACAATCAGTTACATTACAAACAGCCGAAAGAAAAGGGAAAATGGCTCATAATTTAATGGTTTGCTGACGGCGAACCTTATGTCTCCTTTATGGAGAGAGCTATGAGAAGGGAAATGGTTTTTAGGATATTTCCTCTTAAATCTTTATTTTTTGGCATCTTGTACCATGTTTTTGTATCTTTTCTGTATGTCTTTAATGCTCCACTCAGCGGTCGGATTAACGCTGTTAACTGTCATAGCAATCTTTTTCCAAATTAAACATTTCTTCTTGTTACTACATTCTCCGCTAAATTTCCCAAGTAAAATGTCTTTGTAACTGTTATACTCCTCCAACAAACTAAGGTCTAAACTGCACTGAGCGGTTGAATGCGCTTACTTGATCCGCCATGCAGGGGCGCCGTAAGAAATGTTGGGGCTTATGAAAGAATATGAGGTTGGGCCCCCTACCATTAATAAAATCTATCTCTGGGGGCCCCAAAAGTGTGTGGGCCCTTAGAATAGTCCTAACTTCCCCCCCCTTAGCGGCGCCCCTGCCGCCATGTTTTTTGTTTTGAAAAGTGTCTTATTTTACCCAGAATGCATTGCAGTGTAGTCCTACTCAAGATAGTCAGAGTCTTAAGTGCTTTGCGCAACGGTCTGATTTAGATGTCTATCTGAACTCTGACTATCTACTATATAAAGCCAGTCAAAGTCTATCTTTGTGAAACCGGCCCCTGCCTGTAAAAACCAGCTTAAACATCCAACAAAAACAAAAAAGCAACATGGGCTGGTTTAAATAGTTTGTTTTGCCAACAGTAGGGAAACGTCTATTTTTGGGTGAACCATCATTTCCCCACCAAGATTAAAAGAAAAAAAAAAAAGAAACAAAATATAAAATAACCATTTTCTTTGCAAAGACAATTTACCCAAAAATTGTAATTATCATAATTCTGCCACTGCGATATGAAATACTACTAATAATAATGAAATGTAAGTGTTAGTACAGCATATAGTAATATTTGTTATTCTGTCTTGAACTCATGCTCATTTAAATAGAAAAATCATTGTATTACAGTAATGAGAATTACCATAGAGAATAATGGAGTTCAAAAGCAAAACAACCAGCTGCATTAACAGTGCAAAACATGCGTAACTGTTATAAAAATAATGCAGATGGACATTATAATTTCATTCTTTTGTTCTTATGGTGAAATGTTTTCATGAGATTCCCTTCTTTATCACGAGATGAATGTGCACTTCTAGTGCACTAACCAAATAGTCTCCCCTGTCTATAAAAAATCATATAAATTTAGAAAACTGATGAGAAAAATCGTTAGTACAAGGAAATCTCTCGAGTTGATATCTGATTTGTTATTGTGTCCTTGTTTCATTCAGCCCTGGGTTTTTAAAAATCCCTGAGGTTTGTCTTCAATAAAGCAGAGCTACAGTATAAGACTATTTGCAGTCAGACAATGAAAGCTTTCGGTAAACGCTCAAAGCACATTTTCCACAACAGTGCATGCTTTATATGAATCCTCTATTACTCAAGACACTGATGTCCTGCAGTGGACAAAATATTTGCTGTAACAAAACTTTAATTCAGTTAACAAACACTTCAGGCACAACAAACTTTAACAAAGTTTTATAGTTCATTTTAAATTGTTGGCTGTGCAATTTATGTATCGCATTTTGTGAGCTGGATTATAACGATAAAACTGTGTGACAAAACTACATTTCCCACAATTCTCTCTGGTAGCATGATAAATGTTAAATTGCCCCATTATGCTTTTTTGGATATTCCCTTTCATGCAGTGTGTAATACAGCGGTTTGTGGATGTAAAAAGGTCTGCAAAGTTTAAAAGATCAAAGTGCAGATAAATGGAGTTGTTGTCTCCTAAAAGAAAGGATCGATTCTGAACGGCCTGAAATGAGTCGTCAGCAATTCCAGTCTCACTTTCTGCTGAACCTGCAAACACTGTAGTTGTATCTGAGACTGGAAGAGTTTGGTTCGTGTTGTTCATGTCCAGAAGACGCGGTTTACTGAAAATCCACTTTGATGCTCTTACAAAAGGATGAGATTGATGCGGTAAAAACCAAGGCCATTGTTACTGTTTGAATCAAGAGCTGAGAAAGAGCTGAAGCTCAGATATGCTAATGTGAGTTTGGTTTCTGACCCATGCTGTAAACAAGGCCGTACGCAGGGTTTCATAATTACAGAGGTCTCAATATAGAGTTTGCTAGGGGGGTTCGGGGACATGCTTGGCTGTTTGAAATATTGAAATGCTGTTCAGAAACAGAAATGAGCTGAGCTGCTTTGTTCACTGAGTAACAGCTGCATTTCATTTTCTGTTGAGCCATCTAAAGTGAATGTTATGTGCATTTTCATTCAGAGTATCTCCTTCACTTGTTGGGCTTGTTTCGGAGTACGCATGCACATTCATTATTAACTCTTTCCCCACCATTGACAGAATTTTCCGGCTTTCTGAGTTTTCACTGTTATACAGTAGGGGGCGCTCAAAATTAAACAGCATATAAATCAAAACCGTCTAATGTTTCTGAATGAAATGTCGACCCAGGACGAGCTACAGGACTGTGAAGCTTTAGGGGTGTTGATGGACACGACAGACTCATCTCATGAAATGGCGTATGTATGACACGGCAATTCGTATTTCCATTTTTGGCGTGCTATCAACACGCATAATCGCTTATCAGAGTGTTTATGAACGCTGTTGACTTAACGTTACATTACTGTATATATAAATATATGACCTACCCCAACCCCGTCCCTAAACCTACTACCCGTCACTGGGGTTAATACCATTTATGAGTCTTCCCCTACCATCCTAGGACAAAAAATATCGCTCCCCCGATGTAGATCTACATTTTGCTTCGTTTCCTCGGACATTTAACGGCGTGTACATGCACGCGGAATCACTCGGACATTTAACGCGTAGAAATAACACAAACGCGGATAGCTCAAATGCGTATAGTAACACGCCACTTGACTTGAAAGTGGCGTGTATGTTTACGCAAAAGTCTTGATGTCATGTTGGACACGATCTACTCCATTTATGTTTCTATCATCGTCCTGAATATATTGATAAAAATCTGAGAAAATTGCATTTTTGTCAAAAGACTTCATCCAGATCATTTACGATCTGGATGAAGTCTTTTGACAAAAATGCAATTTTCTCAGATTTTTGCTCAAAATGTTGCTTTCTATGAAACTTAACCACATTCAAGTGTTGCTAAAATAATGCATGAAGCTAGAATTAAATGGCTCTGTACTTTATTTTGATACATTTCAGATATTTATACAACAAAATATATTGGGGACATGAAACTTTTGTGAAAATGATCCAAAAATGCTGGCGTAGGCTAGCAACTTTTTTCAAAAACGCTGGCGGGGAAAGAGTTAAACTTATGCCTGATGAAAATGTCTTTGTTAATCTTTCTTGTCTTGTCACACTGACACTTTTTCAATTAAAAACAGCTAAATTCAACAAAGTTTATTAGTTTGCACCCCTAAACATTTCTATTGCAAAACCGCAGACAAATATTACATGTTGAGTTTATCTCACACTTTATGACCATGTACTAATTCGTGATCAGCATGTAGCAGTTTCTGTGAACATAAAGCCCTCCTACTTTAATGCGATGGTCATCTCAAAAATAGTTTTTAGCATTGTGCAAAATCCATGCAGCACCAAATTAGAGTTATTATAAGGCAATTATTTCACAACCTTTCTTATATACACCTCGGTCCAGACCTCAGGGACCTCTGTAAGTGCTCGACCAATCACGACAGACTAGGCCATCTGACCAATCAGAGCAGAGATGGCTCTCGGAAAGGAGGAGTTTAGAAAGACCAGATGCTTTATCGAACCGTTTTAGAAACTGTGAGACAAGTGCTAATGCTGCAATGTATATTATGAGAAAGTTAAAGTGTTTTTTAACCTTCCATGCATGTAAACCTATTGAAGGAGCCTTTAAAATAGAATATAGAGACACTTTAAAATACAAGCATGCATTTCACACCTAAGGCACACCGTTTTTTTTCACAAAAGAGAAAAAGAAATGAAATTGTCACTTATTCCCAATCAAAATCACTTCAAACATAATAAGGACTTTCGAGCTTATGCATGAGAATTGTGCTGTAGTGTCACAAACCCTTTTAAATGCTTCACGCTGTTGCAGGAGTTTGTTCAAGTTATGCATTATTAAAAAGGGTGAAAATGATGCACTTTGCTGAGTTTACAGTACTAGACCATTTGCTTTCAAGCTCCATCAATGGACACATCGCCATTATCCGTCTACGGAGGAGCTCTACGTGAAAACTAGCCTCGGGGAGCGAGAATTGTACATTTGTTTATTTTGTACAGTGGAAAGTCACTTCCTGCAGGGTGTTTATTTATCCTTGACTTTAAGCCTTTGTAGATTCACGAATGTTTGGAGAGTGTTTGAATGCGAGTGTGTCTGCGATGGCGTACTCACTGAAGAGTAACATGCTGGCATTGGAAGCCCCGAGGCGGTTGGAGGCGAAACAGGTGTAGTTGCCAAAGTGTTTTTCTGTGACGTTGGTGAAGAGCAGCAGGGAACGTGTTTTCTCGTTTTTAATCTTCAGCGTGTTATCGCTCTCTACCGGCCTGAGGAAGAAGTAATAAGAAAGATCACACTTTAGAGTTGAGAGAGTCACGTAAGCCAGTGTGCGCTGCTTCCCATGGTTCACAGCGTCTCTTTCACTCGCTTTGTTAATGTTACCTTACCTTCGGTCATCCCTGTACCATTCAAAGGACGCGGTAGGAACCGACATAGCTTCACAGCGCAGAATTGCAGTTTTCCCCAGCTGGGCAGGCATGTTCTTTACATCTGTAATTGTCGGTGGATCTAAAGAGCAACAGCTCAAAGTTATAATGCTGATTTATTGATATTTCAAAGAATAATTGATCAAAACGTATTTGATTTTTGTTAGGGGGAGAGGGAAATTTTCAAAGGAGGCAGAGCATTTTCACATCTAGCTCCGAAGCTCTGGAATAGCCTTCCTGATATTGTTCGTTGCTCAGACTCGCTCTCCCAGTTTAAAACTAGACTAAAGACGCATCTATTTAGCCAGGCATTCATATAAATTTTTTATCTTACAGTTACTGTAAATCCGGCCTCTAGTTCATAAACGCCAGAGGAGAACTGGCCCCGACTGAGCCTGGGTTCTCCCAAGGTTTTTTTTCTCCATTGGGTCATCTGATGGAGTTTTAGGACACCATTAGGTCACTTGATGGAGTTTTTTCGGTTCCTTGCCACTGTTGCCTTTGGCTTGCTCAGTTGGGGATATTCAAATTAATTAACCAATCATACCATTGATCAACTCTACCAATCTTGGATGTCCTTTTTGGATGTCCAGTAATAAACAAACATTGTTGAGTTGTTTTGATTGATACTGTAAAGCAGCTTTGATACAATCTGTATTGTGAAAAGCGCTATATAAATATATTTGACTTGACTTGACTTGACTAGTAGTCTCTAACGATAAGATTTTTGTCATTGGGTTATATTTTTAAAATACATCAAGGTAGCTGGTAACCTTTTGGTCCAATGTTTTTGAGACGCTTACAAAAGCTCTCGACACTAATATTGACCCTGACCCATTTATAGCCATATTTGGGGTCTCCCCTAGGCCTGATTCGAGTTCACAAAGTCATTGCTTTTACTACAATCTTGGCCAGACGGGCTATCCTTAAGTGGAAGCATGTTTCCCCTCCAACACATGACAGGTGGATACAGGACATTTTCTACTGTATTGGGCTTGAAAAGTTAAGATCCTCACTCTCTGGTTCACTTAAACTGATAGCTCACCCCAAAATGTAAATTCTTTCAGTAATTACTCACCTTCATGTTGATCCAACCCCGTAAGACATTCGTTCATCTTTGGAACACAAATTAAGATATTTTTGATTAAATTTGAGAGCTGGATCACTCCTCCATAGGCTTCTAAGGGATTGAAACTTGCCGGCCCAGAAAAGTTATTAAAGACATCGTTAAAATAGTCTAAGTGACTACAGTGCTCAATCTTAAGTTTATCAAGTGACGAGAATACTTTTTGAGCGCAAAAAACAAACAAAAATAACGACTTTATTTAATAACTTTTCTGGGCCGGCAAGTTTCAATCCCTTAGAAGCCTATGGAGGAGTGATCCAGCTCTCAGATTTAATCAAAAATATCTTAATTTGTGTTCTGAAGATGAACGAAAGTCTTACGGGGTTGAACAACATGAGGGAGAGTAATTACTGACAGAATTTACATTTTGGGGTGAACTATCCCTTTAAATCTTTTTACAAGACCTGGGATCCCTTCTTAAAATAAATTAAGGGTTTACCGTGTGCACCTGTAACTGGCAATGATACATAATTTTCACCTGTTAGAAGGATATAAAAAAAGGAACTTTAACATTATTTTTTTATGTGACTTTTTTCCTCATTTGAGTTATTGGATTTGGGAGGGTATGTAAGGGATTAATAATGGACAATGTTTTATGCTCTACTGTTTTTTACGATGTCCTATTCTGTACTGTCACTGAAAACCAATAAAAAGAGTAAAATACATCAAGGTGCCCCCAACTCAATTGTGTGTTTCTCCGCACATATTTTAATATTCTTTTTTCTCTCTATATATATATGAGTGTGTTGTAGATCTGTGTTTTATTGGTTGTTGTCTCCACTCTCTATACTCCCATGTATGAACAACCAGTGCTAAAACAAGGGGGTTTCGTGACACTTTAAGTACAGTAATGAAGTACTTGTACTCAAGTTCTTTACAACCCCATGGAGATAAGAAGAGATGATTAAAAGATAGAGTTTAATTCTACAGACGGCCGACAGCAATTGAATTTATGTTTCCATTACAGCATCACAGAGAGTTCTTGAACAGTCTCAACGATCTCATTAGGATGTAATGTGTGTTTCTGACGACTCGACTTACAGTTGACTGTGACCTTGACACGGCGTGTGTCTGGCGGCGCCACACCGTTGTTGGTGATGCATTCAAAATCCTCTCCTTGATGCCGCTTGATTTCTGTGATTTCCAGAAATTCGCCCTCGCTCATGAGACCGTCTGTGAAGACAAAAGACGAGAAGGTGATTGGATACACGCCACCATGGAGCACAATGTCATACGTGAGTGTAATTGGGAGGGTAGGTGTTGTAAAAGCAGGCACACTAGGATCATTGTCCCGAACTGTCATATTAAACAAAGAAAGGCTAGAGGACATTTCTCTCGGTCGGTGTACCACAAGGGACGGCTCTCCTGGAGAAACCAGCTGTTGAATGTCTTGTCCTGGAGCGCAATGGTAAGTCGGGAATTCACCGATTTGAACCCGGCTCTTTAAACGCTACTCTACATTCTCTAAACGATTTAACCATTTCATCCAACCCCTTACAAGTTTAGTTCAACAGTGTTCAAGGTGAACGAGGCTTGCTGTTTGGCTGTTTTAACACGTACATGTTTCATTCCCCAATCTAATGTGTGAGCATGTAAGTATTGGGCCAATTGACTCAAAATGTGTTTCTTAGTGATCAGCTTCAGCTGTGTCCTGTAGCATTAATTGTTCATTCATAAAAAGCCTTTATGATATATATATATTCAGATCGCTAGTATCCTCTCACAATACCTTAAAGGGATAGTTCACCCCAAAATGTAAATTCTGTCAGTAATTACTCTCCCTCATGTTGTTCCAACCCCGTAAGACTTTCGTTCATCTTCGGAACACAAATTAAGATATTTGTGATTAAATCTGAGAGCTGGATCACTCCTCCATAGGCTTCTAAGGGATTAAAACTTGACAGCCCAAAAAAGTCATTAAAGACATCGTTAAAATAGTCCAAGTGACTACAGTGGCGAGATCTTAAGTTTATCAAGCGACGAGAATACCTTTTGAGCGCAAAAAACAAACAAAAATAACGACTTTATTCAAGTATTCATTTCCACCTCCGTTGCCTCAAAATTTCACTCAGTATAATTGCGTAACGCTTCTGGTTGAACATCACACGCATCACACACATGACCAGCGTCGGCCAATAGTGAGTCTATGTGTGACGTACAACACAGAAGCGCTGCGCTGTTACACTACGTGAAATCTCGAGGCCGACAGAGAAGGAAATGAATACTTGAATAAAGTCGTTATTTTTGTTTGTTTTTTGCATTCAAAGAGTATTTCTCGTCACTTGATAAGATTGAGCCATTGTAGTCACTTGGACTATTTTAACAATGTCTTTAATAACTTTTCGGGTTTCAATCCCTTAGAAGTCTATAGAGGAGTTATCCAGCTCTCAGATTTAATCACAAATATCTTAATTTGTGTTCCAAAGATGAACGAAGGTCTTACGGGGTTGGAACAACATGAGGAGAGTAATTACTGACAGAATTTACATTTTTGGGTGAACTATCCCTTTAATGATATATATATATATATATATATATATATATATATATATATATATATATATATATGTATATAATATATATAATATATATATATATATATATATATTATATATATATATATATAATATATATATATATATATATATTATATATATATATAATATATATATAATATATATATATATATATATATATATTCAGATCGCTAGTATCCTCTCACAATACCTTAAAGGAATAGTTCACTTCAAAATGAAAATTCATGTCATCTAACAGTTGATGGACCCCACAGTTCATCAACTGTCTGGTTACCAACATTCTTCAAAATATCTTCATTTGTGTTCAGCAGAAGAAAGAAATGTATACAGGTTTGAAATAATTTGAGGGTGAGTAAATGATGACAGAATTTTCATTTTTAAGTGAACTCTTCTTTTAAAAGTGCAGTATGTAATATTGGCAGCTAGAGGTTGAAATGGGTACTGCAGTCCAAATTTAAAATATTTTACGCTTTCTGTTTTTTTTCTTGTGGAAGTTTTGCATTTGGTGAGCCTATAAAATATTAAAACTCAAATCAATATTTTGTGTGCAGTTTTTTAATTAAGTCATCCGGTATCACGGAAGCGCTACAAACGCGGCTGCTGCCATTTTGAGCCAGTTGTTTTCTACACTGTAAAGTTTAATCTCAAATCAATATCCATTATCTCCATAATTATTAATGTTGTGAAATACCATGTAATACGTGGTAAATGACTGTACCGTATTCCTTAAATGTCCGTCTAGTTTGAACTTGCCGCGCTAGCAACTGCTTTCTCTGCGGAAGCTTTGCGTTTAAAGGCATAATAAAATATTTCAACTCAGATCAATATTTCTTGGCTAATTATTTACATATGTGGCAAGTAGCTGTGTAATAAGCGGGATAATGTACATCCAGCTGGTTGTTATCTCAGAATAAACTCCTTTAGGCTGATGCAAGACCGTCTGATCACCATGTCAGGGTTTAATCTGCGAGAACAACCGGCTGGATGTACATTATCCCTTACTTAAAGGATTAGTTCACCTCAAAATGAAAATTTCCTAATAATTTACTCACCCCGATGCCATCCAAGATATCCATGTCTTTCTTTCCTCAGTGGAAGAGAAATTAATTTTTTTGAGGAAAACATTTCAAATTGACAAAACGTTGGTTGCCATTGACGTCCATTATTTGAAGAAAAATCCAGAAATGTTTTTATTTTATTTTGAGGTGAACTAATCCTTTAATATGCTCCCATTCATGGAGATTTTTAGATGGATATTGAGGCTTTTTAGGTTGGGTGTAATCAGGGCCGCATTAAGAGCTCACTGGGTCCCGGGGCTATGAGTTACTGCAGGGCCCCCCACCACTTCAGGTCACCAACTACATGAGCTAAATGTTCTTTCATCATACGAGTCATTTTATCCATCTATGATATACTTCACAGTTAAGTTATATTTCTTTTAAAACGATTTTTTATCATATCAAATTTGAATGGCACTAAAATTTCGTAATTCGTGTGACCAATTTCAATATCACAAAAAATAATAGTAGCTTAAGAGAAGAATCTCAAGCTTACCGATGACAAGAGTCACAAATAACAATAGAACAAAGGCACATAAGAAATCGACCTTGAAAAAGCACTGAATAATATTATATTGTATAAAGTAATCAAATATACAATACATAGTTTTCACTATAAATTCAACATTCATTCTTAATAATTTTACAAAAGTGATTCATTCAAGGGCAGTAAATTACTTTCTTTCTGATGTTTGATTAACATTATGGACACATGGCGACAGCAGCTTTATTAGCAGCTACTGTCACTTTAAGACCTCAGGGTCGGAACTCAAGTGCGCTGTGCAAAACCGTCTCAAGTTCACCATGGTCTCAAAACGAGCATTTTTTTTTTTTTAGCATTTACAAAATTAATTCTCTCCCGCTGCTTACTGTGCCTGAGCAGTTTAAAATAATTTGTATCCAAAACCACAATGATTAAAAACGCGTTTAATTTATAAACTTACATGATGTCTCAGCAAAGTTTACATATTTCTACCGGATATATTATCGCCAGCTCTTTAGGCGAATATAGAGTTTGATCAAACACAAAAAGCAATATCAAACATCCGTCAAGTTAATAATCAAACTTACCGAAAATTTGTGGGGTCGACGATGACGCTGTGTTTTAAAAATAGTCTAGTCTAGACTCAATCTAGAATGAAGTGAAGGGTGGAGGCGATTTATTGGTTGATGTGTACATTCTAATAAGGCGCATGCGATCCAGGCCAATGTGCAGCAGCAGGTCGATCGTTCACAAGTTAGAATAAATGTATTATGTTAAATTAAAACGTGACGTTTCATTTCACCATGCCCTGTCCTGCTGCCCATGGGGTTTGATTGACAGGCGACCTGGCCAATCGTAACGCCGAGTACGCAATTTTGTCCGACAACAAAGCTGTCAGTAGATTAACGTCGGTGGACTTGAACTTGAAAACGGTATTGTTTAAATTACTTAAATTACAATATTTGAATGTTGAGACTTTGTTTCATATCAACAGTAAGCTGCTCTGTCTGAACTCTCTCGTAGTCACTTGTGTAACGTTAGTCTTTGCCCCGCCCCCCCGATGTATTTTTCAGTGCGTGAGTGAGAACAGATGTGCGTGACTCGTGAGAGCCGCCTGGCTTGTCACACAGTAACTAAAAAAAAGGCGGGCCTTTGCGAACGGTCACTATAATATTAATGATAATGATTCCATGATAATGCATGGAATATTCGGCAAAGCGCTACTAAATAACAGGGCTGATTTGTGGTGGGCGTTGCGTGGTAAGACTTTGGCAATCAGATGGCTAGTAGTATCTGCTCCACAGCCAATCAAGGGCCCCCTCCTTGTTCGGGCCCCGGGGCTTTAGCCCCGCCTAGCCCTATTGTTAATGCGGCCGTGGGTGTAATCTGTGATCTCTGACCCAGTTTGTTTGTTGGCTTTCATGGCTACAGTACGATGTGTTTTCCAGCAACTGGCACATACTATTGGGAGAATTGGCATTGGGCGGAGTCACACAGACCAAAACAAACACAGACATTCCCACTGGGATTGCACATTTCAAAGTAAAATAACAGGATTTATCATTGCTTTTCTGAGATGTAAACTTAGCATGTTTCCTAAATATCTGCAAACATATGGTATTTTTAGTATGGTATTTATGCAATATACAGTCAAAAATAAAAATTACATACAGCACCTTTAACAACTAGCAACTGCACACAAAATTACAACCATGTCTCAATTCTCAAACTCCACAGACCTTATATAACCTTCACACATCACACCCGTCTTCAAACTAAACACGTACTGAAAATTATATAACTTTCAGACCTCAAACTAAAATTAATGCGATGAACCTTTTCTTTCCTAGTTATGCTTGCAATTCTGTTCGTTGCTTCTAGTGGAGCAGAAATGGCACACTTCACCTTGATTAAAATTAATTTCAACAGAATAAAATGTATTTAACAAGAGCAATGATAGGAGGAGGCGAGTAACAAACGGTCCGTGGAATAACTGAAAGGCTTTGATAAGAAACTCGTGTCTGCGTCGCCCTCAGATAAACATCACAGAACGTGTGTTGGGTAATGCATCACTGAGCTTTATTTACCGGCCATTGTGAACTACAAAAAGACTCTAAGGCACTTCTTTCCCTTTAGCAAGGCGAAACAGACAACAACAGAAATCTTTAGTTACAGGGGCAACGGTGGATTTGCCTCTGTGTGATGAAAGTGGATGTTATTAGTACAACAATGACAGCGAGAACGGATACGTGCAAACATACTTTGTTCTTTTTCAACTACAATAGTCAGACTACAAAAATCTCGGTGTCAACCAGAATAATCCACTTCTTATTCTCTCTCTGGCCTCAGCCAAACACAAAGGCAACCGCACACCTTTTAATTCACAACCACCGGGAATTTGTGCCACAAATTCGGCACCTTTTCTAATTGAAGATTATTCCGGGGGATTATTAGCACAGCTACTGAACTGGAGAGGATTATTTGCAGCTGCCGATGCCACCCGACTGAGCACACGCTGGGGTTTACAGCAATGTTATTCACTCATTCCATTAGATTAATAAATATGGTTCCCCTGTGAGATCCTCGTCAGGCCGTCTGAACACCTATTTCAACCCGCTGGGGAGGAAAACATAATCTCATCCTGACAAAAGGGTTTACAGGTAAAAAGACTGGTATGTCTCACACACTTCGAGCTGAGATGCTTACTTATAAGACGCTATTTGTATCTATTTCTCACAGCTGTGGCAAGCACATTCCCATGTGGCCAGTCACATCAGCTGGAAAAAGTCAGCGAAACAACAAAATCAGCTTTAAAAATTACATTTAAACGGCTAGATGGAATCAAACAGGGATTCGAACTGGATCTAGATCCATGTTAAATAATACAAATAAAAAACATTACGCTGCCTTATGTAATAATACCATAACTTAATGTAATCATGTCAGAAACAAATTTTTTTTGGTTTGCATGCTGCAAATTATGAAAAAAATAAAAGGTATATTATTTTATATATTATTGCATATATAAATTTTGTTCCCATTGAATTTTCAGCAAACATAACCACATTTTAATATATACTGTTATCATGAAATTACTCCGACTCCGCATAAAATTGTAGACATGTGGCATTCAGAATTAAATATATGCACTTCCACCTAAATAAAAAGTTTTTTTTAATTTAATTACCGGTACAGTAAAAATGTTGCATTATATATTTTTTGGTTTTTAGTATAAACTAAGGGACTTAGTCATAATGTATACATTTATGTTTAAATAATATATCATTATTTCCTTTACATTATGGTATAGTTTTGAAATTACAGTAATGGGAATTTACAGAAAATAATGTGCTTAAAGTCGGCATGAAACCAAAGTTGCGATAGTCTTTTCTTCTCTACTGTGTCGTATATATCCGAGTGAAAAGACCTCTGGAACAAGAACACATGTGGGCGGGGCTTGATTGATTGTGTCTGTGGGGAATTGATTGGATGGTTGTGGTTTGCTATTGGTGGATCTCATGTAATTGACAGGTTGCCCCGCCCTCGTCATCAGAGAAGAGATGTCGCTGCAAGAGGGAGGGAATGTTATTTTAATTAAAAATTATGAGGAACATGACGTGCATAGATTATTAATTGCCGTATGCGGTCACGAGAGTGCCTACGTCATACGTCGAGTCAGACTCTTCCACCGGAACTCGACTCTTGAACGCGCAAGTATTTTAAAATACTTGTAATCAGACTACAGTTACCTTTTTTTTTGATTACATGACTACATGTTATCCTCACAATGGCAGTAGATTATTCATAATTCATTGATTTTTGAAATGCTATTGATCACACATACCAAAAACAAAAACAGACATTCTGAAACGGAACACACATAATAACTGTTCGAAGCAACTTTCTGATGTTAATTGTCACATGACATGCAGGTAAACATAAAATATTTCATCAAGTGTTTTATATTTTATTTTCAAATTATTAATTAAAAAAAGATTTAATTAATAGCCTTTCATTAAACTTACAAACGCCCTGCAGTTCCATCATGAACCCCATTTTGGGAAACCCGTACAATTTAATGCACTTCATGCTGCTGAAAGAATGGTATATATTGTCCAACTACAATTTTCGGTCATGTAATCTGGTATCAGTAACAGGCTAAAATTTGTAAGTAATCTACCCAACACCTATATTTGGCAAAAACAGTATGTGACAAAAGTAGTATGTCTGAATTCAAAGTACTTATAAAAGAGTAGGCAACAAGTACCTACTACTTCTGGCAGATTCTGAAGTGTGCATACGATGGACACTTTACTACACAGGAGAGGATTTATGAAAGACAGTGAAGCGACACAACTCACACTGTAGGTCACATAATAATGACAACATGGGGGATGTAGTACATCCAGATAACATTCATACTGACTGTTTCATGCTGACTTTAAGAGTGTATGCTAATCACTATGTCGGCCTTCCCAATTTCAGGAGTGATTCTGTAATTTAGCTTGCTGTTACTCATAAAGCACTGTGGTGTACAGCTAGATAACATATCCAGGACAGAATGTGTGTGGGTGGTCAGTGTAATGAATAAACTGAGCTGTCGAACGTGTGAGTAAAGTTGGCTTCAATCCGTTTGGACGTGCATGTGCGATGTAAGCTCGATGTTTCGACAGAGTGGGCGTGTCTTCTGTCAGTGACGGACAGGTATGTGATTGTGATGTCATCGCGCCCCGTCTGCTTGCCTACAGTGTGATGTACAGGTCCAGATGGCTTTCTGTTTCTCTGGCCTAATCTACACGCCCAATTTCTCGCCCTGCTGCTGGCAACCAACAGCTCCACCGCAGTGACACGCACTGAATAACAATGTGCCTCTTTCTGTGGCGCTTTCCGCCCCTCTCTTTATTCCTGCCGTGCCGGTGGGTTATGAGGTGTGGAGGAAGTGCTGAGTGGAGAAAAGCACAGACCGAGAGATCTGCAGACAACCACCACAGGAGCTAGGACTACCATTTTATGCAGACTACGGGTAATTTTATATCATGATAACGTTATATACTGTACCACAATGTGGTTATTTTTGCTGAAGCAATGGGGGGAAAATTATATATGCAATAATATATAATTAATTATATAAAATAATATGATACATTTTTTTAAAATACATTCCCATTTTTATTTTAAACTTACATTTTGGTATAGTTTTTGCAATACAGTAATGATAATTTACAAGGGAAAATTCTTTTATGTTTCTGTAATGCTAACAATGCCAAGGTCATGGGTTTGATTCCCAATGATAAAATTTGTATCCCACATGCACTGTAATTTTTGTCTGGCTAATGCATAAATGTAACTGAATTCTTTTGATTTTGGAGTAAAATATGAAACATGCATGTTCTCAACACTCACATAGTCATGAAATCAAAGACCCTCCCCTTGATGATTCATAACTAGACAGATTTTGAGACGCATGCCAATACTAATCTGCGATCGGTTCTTCTGACCATTTGTGACCAGATCACTTCAATGTGTAAAACACAGAGAGTGCACTAAACACACACACACACACACACACACACACACAACACACACACACACACACACACACACACACACACACACACACACACACACACACACACACACACACACACACACACACACACACACACACACACACACACACACACACACACACACACACACACACACACACACACACACTAGAGGTTTAGTATCTGAGCTCAGCTGGTCTATTCACGTGAATCGGCTCCGTTTACAAGCAGAGCGACTCTTGAGTTGATTTCAAAGGAAAAATAAATGACGGTAAATGACGATCCCTATCATGTCCTGTAATCATAGCGTGAAAAGATTAAACAAAAATGCTGGTCCTGTTATGCGTTTCATCACGACCGCTAATATCAATGATATTGAAAGTTATAAATAGCATGTTAAAGATAACCATAATTATTAATATTGTGGCAGAGCGATAATGGTGACAAAGAGGATGATGGCACATGTGGACAATTATCACCCTGGTTGTGGCTGTAATTATCTATAATGAAATCTGAGGTGTAAATCACTAAGACTACATTCATAATGGCATGCCGCTTCAGTATTTCTGCAGTATATTGCGTACAGTATGCACATTTTATGTATGAAATACCCATGCAACATGTCAAAATGTGTAGTGCACAACAAGAACACACTTAAAAGAATATTGTTGGATTGAAAAGCTACATGCTACAAAAACGACATGCAAATTGTTGTTATGTAGAATGTCCAAACATATATGAAGCATTTTTTAAGGACCAATAAAAAATATAATTTCATGACAATTATACATATATCCAAAAAAATAAAATGTTTAGACATTAAGCTGATTAAACAGAATCCCACAATGCAATGCGCTTAAAGGGACAGATCACACCAAAATTATAACACCCTAACCCTTTTCTTTCTTCTTAACACAAAAGACGATAATTTTAAGAAGGTTGGTAACTTACATTTACATTTAGTCATTTAGCAGACGCTTTCATTCAAAGCGACTTACATCTGAGGACTAAACCAAGCGAGTCATCGTGAAGAGGCAACAACAACGCAAGAAATGCTCAAAATACAAAGTTCAAACATTGCTCAGAGTAGCATAAGCCAGACGAGCGAGGATTTAAAGAATTTTCTTTTTTTAAAGGATTAGTTCACTTTTTAAAAAACTTTTGCTGATAATTTACTCACCCCCATGTCATCCAAGATATCCATGTCTTTCTTTCTTCAGTCGAAAAGAAATTAAGGATTTTGATGAAAACATTCCAGGATTTTTCTCCATATAATGGACTTCAATAGTAACCAAAACGGTTCAAGGTCCAAAAGACAGTTTCAGTGCAGCTTCAAAGGGCTTTAAACGACTCCAGACGATGAATAAGTGTCTTATCTAGCGAAACGATCAGTTATTTCAAAAAGAAATAAAACAGTTTAAGTTTTATTAGCACAAATGCTGCCTTACTCTGTTCTCCTGTTCAAACTCGTTCATCAAAATGAACAAATCTTTTTTCGAGTCATTTCGTTCATTGAATGAACAAAATGACTCGAAAAAAGACTCGTTCAAAATGAACAAATCTTTTTTCGAGTCATTTCGTTCGTTGATTGAACAAAATGACTCGAAAAAAGATTTGTTCATTTTGATGAACGAGTTCGAACAGGAGATTCACGAACGTGCATCTCAGGACAGAACAAGGCGAGCATTTGTGTTTATAAAACTTAAACTGTTTTATTTATTTTCGAAATGGCGCATCGTTTCGCTAGATAAGACCCTTATTCATCGTCTGGTGTCGTTTAAAGCCCTTTGAAGCTGCACTGAAACTGTCATTTGGACCTTGAACCGTTTTGGCTACTATTGAAGTCCATTATATGGAGAAAAATCCTGGAATGTTTTCATCAAAATCATAAATTCTTTTCGATTGAAGAAAGAAAGACATGGACATCTTGGATGACATGGGGGTGAGTAAATTATCAGAAAAAGTTTTTTAAAAAGTGAACTAATCCTTTAATGTTTTTTTTATGTAACTAAACAATTGACTTCCGTAGCATGGAAGAAAAATACTATGGAAGTCGATGGGGTCCATCAACTGTTTGGTTACTGATATTCTTCAAAATATTGTCTTTTGCGTTCAGCAGAAGATAGAAAATCACCGCTTTGGAACAACTTTATTGTGAGTAAACAATATTTTCATTTTTGGGTGAACATCCCTTTAACTAGACCTTCATTTACAGTATGACAAACGAGCGCAGTAATACTCACATTTGAAGTCCTTCCAGGTCACCGTGGGCTCTGGTCTGCCGACCGCCAGGCAGAAGAGGTTCACGTCATCGCCTTCATTCACCGACTTATCCTGCGAGATGTTCACTATCCGGGCCGGCACTGCAAAACACAAGTTTTTAATTATGATTAACGAAAACTGAGTGACTATATCACGGCTTAACTGATGCCAAAAATCAACCTTAGTTTAAAAAAACCCCAAGCCGAATAAATTTACTCGAGACGGGTTGTTTGTTTCAGGGTTTATAAATGATTCCAATCAGCTGTTTTGGACTGATATCCCAAAGCAGAGGGCAATGCATAATGCCGGACGGATAATGAACCAGTCCTTGAATTTAAATGGCCTATGATCAGAGCTTTAATGAAGATGGCCAAAGATGTGGCCTGCGAGGCATTCTCAAGAAGACCATTTCTCAGTTTTCTAACAGGGCGAAATACGTCCGACGATATACTTAAGATTGGACCCAGAGCAGATCTTTCCAGTCGGAGGAGTGACTGGGGGGTGTAATTATTTTCGCTCATATCGCACTAAGACTAAAATTGAGGGCACAATGCTATCGAGCAAATACGGTCATCTGTCTGCAAAGCCCGTGTGGCAGATAAAAAGCCTGTGTTTGGTGAGATGGTTCTGGCCTGCCGGTCGGCCAACAGCGAGCTCGAGATGCTTTTCCACACGCTCACCCTGCTTTCATACCAGCCAAGTAGCTTTATGAAATATTCTTCCCTTTATAGGACTGAACGTCATGATACTACACGTGTTTCAGTCTCAGAATGGCTTGCTCATTTACTGTGAGACACATGTGTGTTTATGAATATACAACTAAGTGGTAGTGCGTTTATTTATTTGCCGGCAACCCATTAAAATAAAAGCTTGATATGCCGTTTGAAAAATGAAGATGTAAATATTAGTAATTTTAGTAGCACTTTAGTTTAGGGCCCAAATCTCACTATTAACTAGTTGCTTATTAGCAGGCATATTACTAGGATATTGGCGGTTCATCAGTAGTTATAAAGCACATATTAATGCCTTATTTTGCATGATATTCTAATCCTACCTAAACTACCTTACTATTAATAAGCAGTAATTAGGAGTTTATTGAGGCAAATGTTGTAGTTAATATTGGACCCTATTCCAAAGTGTGACTAATTCTATTTTTAGTTTACAGTAAAATAGTATTAATTATTACTACACATTTTACTTTATTACTATTACTATATATTATTATTATTTTATTTTATTAATTTTATAGTCATATTGAATTAGTCAAAAACAGTGTGAATGAGGCCTAAAACTCACATGAAAAAAAAAAACTAATTTCACTTTATGGTTTGAATTGGTCCTTGTAAAACGTAGGGTAAATTATGAACACACACATTTTTCAAGTTTTTCCCAAATTATTATTCACACTTGAAAATTAAATGTTTTAACTTTTTAGGAAGTTGCAACTCACAATTCTGACTTTTTTCTCTCGCTCATTTTTGATTGCGAGTTCAATTTTGAGTTTTTGGCTCACAATTATGACTTTAAGTCGCAGTTACTATTCTAATTTTTGTTTCCATGGCAGAAACAATCCATAGATTCACAAAATCACCCTATTCATTCTAGAATGATTCATCCCTTCCAAATAGAGCTATTTTTTATATCGCTATTTTTTCCAATATCGTGCCACCCTACTTTTATACGTTTATGATCTTGTGCAACAGGAAAATGCACCATGCATGGTGTGATGCACATAACAATTGACACTTTCAGCCGGCGGGGTTGGGCTTGGGATGAAAGAAAGGGAGGGATGCAAGCAATCCATCAGAGGAAGGGTTTGCTGCCAATAAATCACGTCAGTCAGGATCGCTGGAACTCTTCCTCATGTTGCTGTTGACGTGACAGTCGGCACAACCCGTTCCCGCCTCTCATCGCCGGCATTACTGAGCATAACCACCTCTCCGATGCTCATTACATCTGTGTCAAGCCCTCTGGTGTTATTGGTACTGCCATTAACTCTTTCCCCGCCACAGATGACATTTTCCATCATTTCTGCTTCCCAGCAATTGACAACTTTTTCTGGCAATCCGTGGTTTCACTGTTATACGGTAGGGGGCGCTATAGCACATCTTCTGAAATAGTACAGAAACTCCGGATCGGAAAACAAGTGATGAAAAAGATCTGCATAAATCAGACGGAGGATAGAAAATGGTTGCATCTGAAATCGCATACTTCCCTACTTTTTCACCATGTGAAAAAAGAAGTATGTCCCAATTCATAGTAGCTAGTAGCTACTCATAAGAGTGTCAGCAAAACGTCCCCGGATGAGCTACATCTTCCGGCAGATTCTGAAGTGTGCATACGATGGACACTTTACTATCCCATGAGGCCACAGGAGAGGAGTTATGAATGACAGTGAAGCGGCACGACTGACACTGTTGGTCACATGATCAGGGGCGTAGAATTTAATAGGGACACTATAGGGACGTGGCCCTACCAATATCCAGTGATATATCCCTAGCAATACTTTCGATCAAAACTTAAAATATATTTATATATTGATGTCCCTGTCCCCACCAATTTCAAAATCAAACCTACGCCACTGCACATGATAATGACAACATGGCAGATGTAGTACAGTACGTCCAGATTACATTAATAATACACATATTTATATTATATAGAACATACTTTTTTAGCGCTAACAAAGTAGAGGAGAGCGAGGCACAAACGAACACTTTTTGACTTTCTCAGTTTGTGTAAATCTACTTTGGGTTCAGAGTATTTATTTTTTATAATTTTAATATATGTCTAGATAGAACAATTCTGTGGTTTTGCTTTATTAATACAGTGTATACTTTTTTATTGATTTATCCTGAAAGAATGTAAGTGAAATGTGACAACATGCCCCATCTGTGGGGAACACTGTAACATGACCATATGACAGCTTAAAATTAAAATCTGATCTAATAAAAAATGATACAAGACAAACTAAAAGTTTGACAACGAACACACAGGAAAACACAGCTATACAACATATTTCAAAATATAATAATAATGAATAATTGCTGAACATTGACTCTCAGTCTTTGTTCACCTTTTTCTCATGTTTTCTCAATAGAATTAATAAAAGTATAGAATAGAATAGTTCTAATAGGGTCACATTGTAACGCCGTGTGACAACATGCCCCGCCTGCACATCTGGGATTTAAACCCTGCGAGTGTCTTCTGCCAGTAAGCAAAGCATTAAAGAACCATATCAACTGTTGAACAACATATTGGAGATTAAAAAAATATCAGATTTGTCTATTTTAAATAAACACCAAAAATAGAGATGAAAAATTAACATAAGTAAGAAGTTAACTTTTGCTATGGTTAAATAAATGGTCAGTGATATCTTCCAAAGATTCCTGAATTTAGGCGCAATTTTTTCTCTATATAGTGTTGATATGGCAACTAGTAAATACACTAAGTTTCGGCATGCTTCGTCGATGTGTGTAAGTATTTAAAACAAGTGTGTTACACAACTTTACCCGCGTCAGGTTGTGCCCCGCGCTCCACTAATGAATGAAGAGAGTGTGTGTTTCAGACGATGTTCACGTGGATAAAAGTAACGTGATCAAACATTCAACAGCATATAAATCAAAACTTTAGATCATACTTCCAAATCCAGTCCGGGTGAAGTTTTAGATATTCTCAGCTTTTTATTCAAAGTATTGTGTGTGTTTTTAGAAACTTACCCACATTTAAGTTTGATAAAAAAAAAAGGAATGAATGAAACTAGATTCAAATTAGCAGAGGCTCTGTTCTTTCCTTTCATATATTGACGGATTATATATTCATACAACAAAATATTCTGGCCGCCATGAAGGTTTTGTGAATTGCTCAATAAATGCTGGCACTGCTGGCAACTTAAAAATAAAATGCTGGCGGGGAAAGAGTTAAAGGAATTGCTTCTTTTATGTTTCACAGCAGAAATAAAATCAAATGGGTTTGGAATGATATAAAGGAAGAGAAGCACTTGAATCAGAAATGAGCTTTTTGATGTTAAAATTGATGTTAAACTCATCAACTTTAATGTTCAGGGATAACTGAAAGTAAACCATTCGTAGCTTCGATGCACACGACAGTCTGTTCAGTCTATGCATACTGATCAATAAAATAAATAACATTTTCAGGGAAGAACTCGCCTCTCAAAGTGGCACACAATCTTTGGAAGGCGTTTGTTTGTTTGTTTGTTTGAAACTCATAGAAGTAAAATAAGTCGATATCCATGAGAGCGTAGTTGTGCTTGGAGTCCATTTGTGATGATAACGCAATGAAACATGACAAATTTTGCAGACATAATTTTTGCTTAGGTAGAAATTATGAACAAGATGGAACCAACGACATATAAATAACTGATTATGTTATATGCTACTTCCTGTTAGTTTTTTGTTTTTCTATGCATTTTCTTTTCCACAGTAAAATAAATCCTGTAGCTGTAGTTTTCCCAAATAATTTTGTCAGATAAATACCTTAAAGTCATCATGAAATAAAATTTTACCATTCGCATTTTTATATGTAATATTGTAGTGTTTATTATAAATGATTAATCTGTGCACTTCATTTTTTTTTTTTTTAATTGATGTACCCTTATAATCTTTAATCAAATACGTTACCCTTCCCTCCCCCACGAAACGACTTCTCTTCCGGTCAAAATCTATTACTAGAGGGTGTGGCTATAGAGCATCACAGTCCCACCCACAGCCGGTGCCGGAAGTAAGAATTCAATACAATTTCTCCATTGACAATTGAGATATAAGCCATAAAAACGTAACCATACATGGTAGACTTAAACCCAGCTACGGCTGTACTAAGTGATTGTATTTGCTCATATAAACGCCAAAAGTTCATGGGGCACTAACCTTGTTTTGAGATAAATGCCTTTTCTTCGCAATGTCTTGGATAAGTACTTCATTACCCACAATCCTGAACAATCCCACAAGCCTGATTGGTGGAAGTCGTGTAAGTGTCTGGTTACCCCGCGAAGGTCCATGAAGACTGAAGATTGTGTAATGACGTAGGACTAGCTCATTGGTCGCATGTCAGAGGCGCCCGCGCCGCGCCATTGGATGCAGTTGACGCAGCACAGCACAGTTTTACACATAAGCTTCAGTAAATTGAGGAAAAGGAGTTTCCCTGTACATTCACTAAACAATTCACTGGAGGAAAAAGTTCGCTGCGGGCCGTCGTCAGATTTGGAAGTCGCTCAAAAGGCTCTTTCGCGGTGGCTTTCAGTCGACTTCAGTGAGGCGCGGTGGTTTATGGATGAGTAGTTCCTTCGCTCGGAAATGAAAATATGTACACAGTCTTGTACCTTGGACTTTTTTTGGATTTTCTCTTCGTTTTTTCACTCGAAATGATATGTTGTATGCTTATGAGTTCAGCCATAGCTGGTTATCCTCAGACATGCTGTAAAACTCTTTAGATATGGATTTTTCCAAACGTCAATGGGAGAAATGAATGGGAAATTTACTTCCGGCACCAACGCTCTCTCGGGCTGTGGGCGGGACTGTGAGGCTCTTATGTCATCGTTTGCAATATCTTGGTTGGCGGGAGGCTCATTTAAATATGGGGTGATTCCTTCCGGAAAATTTGGCTGCTCGTCCTCGTTCTCATCGTCGGGTTCCTCAATTAAAAATGCTTCATGGGAGGGTAACGGTGGAGGGAAATCCTCCCTGACTGTAAACTGGCATTCAAATCTGCATCCATTTTGTTAGCAAAGCCCAACCTCCAACGATCCAAACAATTCCCGAAGGACGAAATCAAGCCCCGCCCTACATTTTTTTTCTAATTTCAGAATCCGTTTCACTCGGATATACGTCACAATAAGGAAAAAAGGACAATCTCAACTTCCGTTTCATGACGAATTTAAAGGGATAGTTCACTTTGAAATTAATTTTTGTGACGTACACGCGCGAGAGATCACTTCCGGTGCTTTCTGGAAAATACCGAAGCGCTCGCGACCTCAGATCACTTGGACGTGGCTGTGTTTACAAGAGGTGAAAACGAAATAAATACTGTTCGTTTTCTCACACAAACCACTCGTTTCGTGTCTTAGGCCATCAATGTGTACTTACATTTACGAGTCATTAAATCATGTTTAATTTGGACTTCTCTGTGCACGCTCTTTGAGGGAGACAGACAAGAACGGTTTGACCTAAAAATATCAAAATTGAAAATACTGTGGACACAAAGACACTACATCTTGGATGCCCTTGAGGTAAGCTAAAACATATCAAAAATGTATTTTAAAGTGAACTATCCCTTTAACCAAGTTTAGTGTTTTGTTTTTCCCTCACATTTAAAATATTAAAAAAATATTTCCCCCATATTTTGATGGTTTAATCAAACGGATAGTGTCATTACTGTATGCCCAGATGCACGTACCCTGAACGATGAGGTAGACGTGGGCCGTTCGCGGCTGGTTTCTGGCCTGGAAACTGCATGTGTAGGGTCCCTCGTCCGCCACCATCACTCTCTCTATCTTAATGGAGAAGTCGCTGTTGTTGTTGTTCACCAGGGAGACGCGGGGTCCAGGGACCACTTATCTGTGCCCGTGAATAAGATGTTGGAGCGGTTCAACCAGGCCTTGTGAGTGACCTCCTCGTCTATCTTGCATCTGAGAAAGAGGAGATTGAAAAGGACAGACAGAATTGACTCACTTGAAGTGAATAAAAACAAGCCTGTGAGGCAAATGACATTTATTTTGTGCACTATTTCCGGACCATACGTCTCTGCCTCAATGCCTCGTTTTAAATAAAATATGCCGTCGACTACAGACTAAGTTCTATAGCCAATTACTGTGATGTCATTGAATGAGCGCTAGCATGAAACTCTGCATGAAACTTTCTTTCGTAATCGCTACAACTCGCTCATAAGGTCCGGGTCATTAACTAGATCATTAAGCTGACTAATCAGACCAGTGGTGATTGCTTTAACACCGCACAGAGCCAGAAAACACAAGCCGTGACTCCACCAGAACAGAGGAGCTCCTCAAACGGCCAGTGTGATGTTTATATATGCACAAATAATCCATAAATACACATTAACCCTCGACTGCCTCCCGCCGAATGGGAACACGCGTGTTTTATTCGCTTTGCAAGCACATACGCTGGAATGAAATGGTTAATATTGAAGGGAGAAAGCTTTTGTTTGTCACACTGGCAGTGAAAAGTCTTCATCTGGCTCTGTTCTTTCTCCATGCGGAGGAGCTCTGGAGATCTGCCCTCATAAAAGCTTTATTCCTTCATCCAGAATATGATTCACATTTGTTAGTGAGTAAACCCTTTTTAAAAGCATTTAGTCATATAAAGTGTTTGTCATGAGGAAATGTGTGTGTAGGCTTGAATCTGCACTGTGTGGGAGTGGAACGGATACAGATTCAGCCACTAGAAAGAATACAGCAGTTATGTGTTTTTTATTTATATTTTAAAAAGATAATTAATTATCCATTTATCCATGCTAATTATTTTTTGGTATTTCTTTACTAAATGTCCTCCCAGTTCCCAAATATAACTTTAAAAACTAGATCAAACATTTTTTTTTATTTTTAGAATTCATGCAAGAGTGATACATTTCATTCTAGGTACTTTTAAACAATTTAGTGCAAAAAGTGTAAAATATTACACAACACACTCTCCTAAACTAATATGTTTGTTGAAGAATATTGCAGTTATGTTTTTATTTCGATTTTTTATTATTATTTATATTGTTAAATAATCATTTTTTTAAAATCATTTATATTTTTAGATGATCCATTTATCCATGCTAATTATTTGTCATTATTTACTTTCAATTAAAAATTCCCCAAAATAAATTTTCTTATGCATGAAAACTGAATCAAACATATTCCGATATTCAAGATGGTTAAATATCATTCTAGATACTTTAAATAATTTAATTTAAAAAAGTGTAAAATATCACACAGTGCCCTCTCCTAAATGAATGTTTGTTAAAGAATATTGCAGTTATCATGTTTGTCTATATTATTGTAACATAATTTTTCATATTTTTAAAAGATCCATTTATCCATAGTTAATATTTTTCAGTATTTACTTTACTTTTTTTAAGTTCTCCTAATTCAAATATTGCATTTCTTATGCATGAAAATGGAATCAAACATTTTTAATAATACATGCAACAGATGGTTGAATATAATTTTAGGTATTTCAATCATTTATATTATTAAAAATAATATATATAAATTAAAAAAAAAAAAAAAAAATATATATATATATATATATATATATATATATATATATATATATATATATATATATATATATATATAAAAAAAAAATTATTATCCAAATAAATTATTTCAGCATTTACTTTACTTTATAAAAGTCCTCTCAATTCACAGCTTTTCTTATGCATTACAACTCAATTTGATTTTCTTTACCAAGTTTTTCCCCATAATGCATGCAACAGGGTTAATGGGTTAACCCTGGGTTAAATATAGGGTTAATAGGTTAATAGGGTTTATAGGGTTAAATATCGTTCTCGATTTCTTTCAAAAATGATGTGAAAAATTGTAAAATATCACAGCACTCTTCCACAACTCATTCAGAGACTTAATCTGTTCTCTGTTAATTGAATATGTCCGCTGAAGTCAGTAAATGCATGACCGGCTTCAATGGGGTCTGTAAATACATTGATTTCAGTGGTTCAAAGATCAATGTTCAGTGGACAAAAAGCTCTAAACACGTCGTTCTGGGTCTCGTCTGGACACTGGGAATCTATGAGAGCATCATTGCACCAAATCACCAGAATGTTTATTGGACAGTAAAGCTTGCATTCAAGTATTTTAGTCTGAAAGCTTCTTTATATGTACAACAAACTGGCAAAAAATAACAGTAATATTGCTGACTGACAGCTTTTGAAATGACAAACACTGCCGTACACACACAACACAGCGCTCAGAGTCAGGAGTAAAGTATGTCAAAACACATTCGGTTCAGTGTTCATAATCTTATCCTTTCCCTGCTGCCATTTGTAAATAACGCAAAAATGCAATTCTGAGCTTGGTCTATTATTTATGAAATATCACCAGTGTTCTAGAAGCAGATGTGGGGAGCAATGCTGAAGACGCCATCATAAATAAAATGGCATTAATAACTGCTGGACTTCACCACACACTATAATGCCATTGGTTCGGTCACGTGTAGTAACCACCGTTCACCTCCAGGTGTCCCTGCTTTGCTCTGCTCTTTACATGGAAATATCCTGACACTTTTAAAGCTTAAATATCACTCACATTCATGTCAGCTTTAACTTTCTTTCAGCGTATCAAACTGTGATATCACATCAATTCCCAGTCCCAGTGTAGTTGTGTGGAATAATAATATGGTGCTTTTGAGAATATGAACCTCTGACAGCAGGTTCAGGAGTTCAGTCGCTGCTGATCGACTGAAACCAAGTCATTTCTGTCTGGAAACTGGCTAACAACAAAACAAAATATATATAGGGCCTATATTAAAACAGTGATATTAAATGGCCATATGACATATAACCTTATTGATGAAGCACACTACTGTATATACAGAAGAGCAGATGAGCTCAGAATATGAATCCAACTCGCTAAATGGTTAAGTGTTTTCTTTATAATGGTTTCCTGAAAATGCTTATAGAGAAACTGTGTGTTACATTTACTTGGTTCTTGCCTGTACATCATTAAAGGGATAGTTCACCCAAAAATGTAAATTCTGTCAGTAATTACTCTCCCTCATGTTGTTCCAACCCCGTACTCACTCGAGGCCAATGAATAGTTGAA
Source organism: Chrosomus eos (assembly GCA_036326025.1). Taxonomy (NCBI): domain Eukaryota; kingdom Metazoa; phylum Chordata; class Actinopteri; order Cypriniformes; family Leuciscidae; genus Chrosomus; species Chrosomus eos. The sequence goes on along the minus strand of CM070831.1, from coordinate 3,463,763 downwards.
ATAAAGTCGTTATTTTTGTGTTTTTTTGCGCACAAAAAGTATTCTTGTCACTTGAAAAACTTAAGATTGAGTCACTGTAGTCACTTGGACTATTTTAACGATGTCTTCAATAACTTTCTGGGCCGGCAAGTTTCAATCCCTTAGAAGCCTATGGAGGAGTGATCCAGCTCTCAGATTTAATTAAAAATATCTTAATTTGTGTTCCAAAGATGAACGAATGTCTTACGGGGTTGGAACAACATGAGGGAGAGTAATTACTGACAGAATTTACATTTTGGGGTGAACTATCCTTTTAATAAGGTGTTTATTGAATTTGGTATTTTTACATCACTGTTAGTACAAACCTGGTAAAAATGACTTGTCAATGGAGGAAAGCCTGGTTTTGTCCTTCAAGTGTGTGTTCACATGAAAACCATCAAATGCATGTGATAAGCGATTGATTTAAAGGAATAGTTCACTTAAAAAAAGAAAATTCTGTCATCATTTACAACCTGTATGAGTTTCTTTCTTCTGCTGAACACAAAGGAAGATATTTTGAAGAATATGGGTAACCAGACAGTTGATGGACCTAATTGACTTCAATAGTAGGAAAAAACAACTATGGAAGTCAATGTGTACAGTCTGATTACTGACATTCTTCAAAATATCTTCCTTTGTGTTCAGCAGAAGAAAGAAACTCATAGGCCTACAGGTTTGGAGCAACATGAGGGTGAATAAATGATGGCAGAATTTTAATTTTGGGGTGAATTATCCCTTTAACAACATTTGCGATTTGATAGGCTAATCAAATCAATTCACATCAGCTTTGATTTTATTTCGGTTAATCGTGCAGCCCTAGAAAGTGTTTTTAAACCATTTAACACACAAGGATGCATGTGTGCTGTTGTGAAATCACCTCAAAATGACGCTTTCTCCTTCCAGCACGGTAATGTTGTCGGGCAAGTGTCCGAACTCGGCCGCCTGAGCACCGGTGGGTCCTGCCAGAGAAACCAGAGGAGAGACAGTGAGCATACAGCAGTTATTCCAGCAACAGAAGGTCCACTCGATCCCCAGTCCCCGGGCGGCATGGCGGGTACTCAGTACCTCATTGATCCTGATCAGGAAGGATTTGTTTTTGTGGTTTTGCTTAGTTATTTGTGAGGAGAGAATAATAAGAGCGCAAAACGACAGCATGGAGCCGTCGGCGCTGACCGTCAGCGGGCTTGAATAATGATTGGGTTGTGGCCGTGTGCTCTCGTCGAACAGACCTGATAATGAGCCCGGGGAAGAGGATTCGCACGCAAGCGGCGGAGCGTGAAATGAAGGGACCGCCGCTGCAATGGGAACGTACACACACGCTGTCACTTGTGTACAAACACATACACGTGCGTTTTCATATGCACAAATAAGACTACACACACAAATCACACTGGGATGCGAACCGAGCGAGCAGGACATCAGAGGAAATGTGAATTTGCTCGGGCTGTTTGCAGGTGGCACCAAATCCTTTTAAGTTTTCAAATGACTTCCTGTTCTTATCTAGCAAAATACGCTTCAATTTCCTCTGTAAATAGAGAATGATGTGCTATACTACTGCTGCCAAATGCTTTTATTTTTATATTTTCAGTTTTCATTCAAATTTAAATGTTTAGTCATTTTGTTTTGCTTTTGTCATATTTTATTTTAGTAACTGTTTAATTTTAGAACTTATTTTATTTCAGTTAGCTACCTGGGAGTCACACTTGACAGGACACTCTCCTTCAGAACACCAAAGCCAAGATCAACACTAGTAATAACACCCTGCGCAAACTGGTAAACTCAAAATGGGGCGCCGATCCACCAACCATCCAGGCAACTGCCCTATTGCTCAATTTGCTCAAGCTGGAGCCGCTCCCACCATACCAAACTGATTGACCCAGCCCTCAACGACACCTGCCGCATTATCACGGGGTGTACTGTATAAAGACAACGCCTGTGCTAACTAACCCTGCACGGACACATAGCACCCCCACCCCGTCTGAAATCGAGAGCCAGTTTCCTACTGACAGTCCAACCTCTCCAGACAACCAAAGAAATAGCAAGGACCAAGATTTGGAAAGATGAATGTAACCAGCTAAACGCACGAGCCCTGGACTGGATGGAGAGAGGAACCACCCCGACTGAATGTCTCGACTTGGCACGACCTCCCATGGCGAACCTGGAAGACCCTCAACAGATTACGAGTGGAACAGGGGAGGTCACTTATGAAAACATGGAACCACCAGACAGATGACATGTAGAAGCGGAGCAGTACAGACAATGTCCCATCTACTGTCCCATCTAGTGAAAATGCCCCTCAGCGCCAGGACCTGGCTGAAGCTGTGATCTGCGCCAGATATTGGGAGAACGACATCTGAGATTGCAACGGACTCGAAGAAGAAGTTAGCTGCCAAGGCAGAATTTCAAATGTTCACTTAAAGGTGGGGTATGTAATTTTCTTATTTGTCCATTTTTTCAAAATAACTTAAAATCCTATTCCTAACCCACTTACTGGCTGTAAATTACAAGCACTGAAATTAAAATTAAGCAATTTAATCATCTGTGGAACGGGCAGGACTCGAAAAACTCCAGCCAATCATTTTCAAGACCGTCTAGAATCATTGGACAGAAAATGCGTCACTCAAACGGTTGTACCATGCCACCTCCCCCCACCCCCCTCGCGCACGTGTCCCGTTCGTGCGCATACTCAAAGTTCGTGACCCAGTCACAGGAAGTTCAAGTCGCCCCGGTACAGAGAGAGAGAGCATCTGAGTTTTCGCTCGTGCTAGTTTGCGCGTCCATGTTTTTCGAATGGGTTTAGTCAGGGCCAGCATTGGAGAAGAGAAGGTAGGACCTTATGAGTTGTGTATTTTCAACTTAACTGTAAGTTTTTAACTTAACATTTAACGAGTTTATTTGCCCATAAAATCTTTAAGATATTAGGTTAGACACATTTTCTTGATGAGGGGCTGGATGAAGCAGCTTCAGCTGAGCTCAGAGATACTGCACCCCCACAGTGCTAAATGTAGGATATGATTACGAAGGGTAAGATGAAGGTGAGGGATGCTGGAACAGCTGATGCGAGAGAGAGTAAGAGTCTGCTTATATACTCGGCTGTTGATTGAAAGATTAGATGGGCTTGCTCCTCCCTAACTTACCTTTAGGAACTTCGTATATTCTTTCAGCTTTATTTCAGTTATCGATTTTTAAAGAAAATAGCAACACTTATACATGGAAGCTTGTTTCAGCCACTGAATGAAAAGAAAAGCAATTGCAACTTTTTATCTGACAATTCTGACTTTTTTTTCAGAATTGAGAGATATAAACTTACAATTGCGAGAAAATGTAATAATAGCGAGATAAAAAGTCAGCATGATCTTTTTTAATTGTTTTATGCTGTAGCGAAACAAGCATACTTATGTGACGATCATAAGCAAACTTAATACATTTCAGGCGATTTATCATGGTAGGCCTATGTGTCAGCTACAGCACTTCATATCTCACAATTGTGACTTTCTCATAGCTGTAACTTTATTTATCATAATTACCACTTAATATCTCACAGGGTGCCTTTATATCTCACAACTGAGAGTTTATTTATCATAATTACTACTTAATGTTTCACAGGGTGTCTTTATATCTCACAACTGCAAGTTTATTTATGGTAAATGAGAAATTATCTATCATAAGTGTTTGCATTTGTATCCATTTGGTATACACATACTCGTGCACACACACACACAAGTGTTTTCATATGCACAAATAAAACCACACACAGAATTCATACTGTGATGCGAACCGAGCAGGACATCAGAGGAAATGTGAATGTGCTCGGGCTGTTTGCAGGTGGCAAAAACAACGTCAAATTCCTTTTTAGTTTTCAAACGCCATTCTTGTTCTTATCTATTCAGTGGGCAAAATACGTTCCAATTTCCTCTGCAAATAGAGATTAGCGTGCTATCGGGACAGAGGCCTCTCTCTCCCGGCGTGGCTCCATCGAATATGGCTCCAGTTCTGCTCATAATCCCCGCCACTGTCCTTCATATCTGCCGGACAATATTTGGTCATCCTGCCTTCGAGGTTTAATATACGAGACACAAGTGCAGTCAAGAGTTAAGAAGCACCCGGAAGGTCTTGGTGTTTAACGTGCATGCGAAGCCAGTGAACCGACAGCTTGCCAAGTGTGATTGGAGAGAGGAAGAGAGGAAGACAAAAGGAGACGGTGGATTTGAAGCAGAGCGGCATGTGATGGCCAAACGCTGGGCTTTTTTAATTTGAGAGGGAGCCACGGCGGAGGCGCCCCAAATTGCTCAGAGTAATGAAAAGAAGCGTGGGCTGCATTGTCATGCACGTCATGGTATCGTACACAAATTGCATAAAGCTGCTTTGCATTATCCGCTGAAGTGACCAGCAATGACATTGCTAAATTAAGCTTTTCCGACTTGCGGCACACAAGGGCACGGACTGATTTAAATCAGAGTAATTGCTTAATCATCTTTCATTATTTTCATTATTAATCATTATTTTTAAGGAAAGCGCTTCTGTGCATGTGTGTATGCATATATGAGCTAGAATGATTTCTGCATTCACAAGATGCTTTGCATGGAATACACTTATCTGTTAGAGTTAAAAATGCTGGTTAATATACATCACATTAGAAATGGAGGATTAAGTTAAGTGTATTGCATGAGTTATATATTGCATATAGACATCTATGTATGTACTATATATACTGAGAAGTATATTAGCATGCTATTTCAAACAGCAGGAGTGGCACTTCAAAAAATAAAATGAATCAAATATCAATTTATTCAAAAAACTGAAAACATTTAAATGTACAGTGCTTTTTAAACGGACACAGTTCTAAACAATTTTTTTTATTAATGTAAAAAGATAAAGTTAATTGCAACAATGGAACAATTTTAAATGCAAATTTTAAATTGCTTTTCTATCCTCCTTTGCCAATCGAGTAAAAATAAAATACCAGCAAAGACGAAAGCTGATGGATATTTTGGGCCCAGACTCACTTTGCATTACATTCATGTAAACAAGATTAATCAAAGATAATATCTCTGACTGCTTATAAATGGAAATAAAATTGATAAAATATTCTGTACACTAATGTACACTGCTGTTTCCTACACTGAAAAAAACAAGTACAATTTACTTAATTTTTCTTTGGCAAGATTTTGCACGAATATGTTTTAAGTAAATGTCACATATGGAATTAAGTAAACTCTACTTAACTAAATGAAGTGAAAGTAACTTAAGTAAGTTATTTTAACTTGGCTAGTAAAAGGTTGAGAAATATCAATTTAGTTGAAGTTTCACTCAAACAATATAACATTGAATTAAACCACACGTTTAAAGTGTATGCTTTACTTAGAAACATCGAAAAATAACAACAAAAGTAATGATAAAACAGTGTAAATAGAGCTGGAAAACATGTTAAAAATCAACCTCATTAATTACTCAAGGCCCAGTGCATGATGGAAACACCAGTATCAGAAAAGTTGAGTAATTTTACTTAATTTTATGTAGTACGCTTTCATTTCTACACGCTTGAATTGAGTACTAATATAGAATTTACTTCGTTTTTTAATTCTTGTCTGAACTAACTTTTTCATGTAAATAACATTGTTTTTTTCTGTAGTATTTACTTCACCACAAAATAATTTGTATCAGTGTACAGTTCAACGCACCCAACGTGAGCTTTCATTTCCAGTGTGATGAATTAGTCGCGTTTTTAAAGGGGTCCTATGACTCTTTTTTTCCCGTGTTGATCTTTCTTTAGTGTGTAATGTTGCTGTTTGAGCATGAAAAAGCTCTGAAAAGTTCCTCCAGCAGGAGTTCTTCTCTATATCAGTGTCAGTGTTTCTAAACTCTCTGAAACGCCTCCATTGTAGTCTTGAGTTTCTTCCAGGAACAACCATGTCACAATTTTTCTCATTTAAATAATTCCTGCCCCAGCACGCTTATGGTAAGGGGCGGGACATTTCACAAACACGCTCAAAGCACTTGACCAATCACAACACACTGATGTAGCCGACCAATCAGAGCACAGTGTGCTTTACAGAAGTTAATAGAGACAGGAACTAAACAGGGGTGCGTTTCCTAAAACCATCGATCCAACGAACATTCACAAACAGCATTGCAAACTTCTGTGGTTGCAACGACAGCTCTCAATCTGTTGCATAGTTTCATGTGCACTAATTAATAAATCCTTATCTTTAGCAAAATAAGCAGCTTTTTTTTATTTCCAAGATGACAGAACAACTAAAACAAGGCATTTAACTCAATGAGGTCATGTTTTCCACTGTATATTCTTTTATAAACTGCAGGCAATGCACATACGCTGTGATGTATGATGTTATCAGCATGCAAGTATTGCATTGTGAACATCCCTGAAATGCTCTGGCTTTAAAGCAAATGTAGTTGCTATGCACTTCAGGGCAGTCAGGATGCAGGACGCGTTTTCCTCCTACTCTCTGAAAAGCCAAGGTTCCTTCGACTGTTGCGCTTTGTTCTTGATGTATGAAACAACCTTGTAGACATCCTGACAAATAACAGCACAGGCCAGTTTTCCTTGATCTTTCGACATATAAGAGGTTATTGTACAATACAAATATTTTGTAAGTTCCAGATCTCAAAACTTCCTCGTTAGTCAAAAAACTGCTTTTTTTGAAACCAAGCTCAGAAAACAACTCGTTTCGGATTTATCACATTATTTCTTCAGTTCAACAAAGGTCCGCCTCTGCAGAAGAAGATAAGACGCCTACTTGTACATTACTGTCTCTTTAGCCCCGCCCACTGATACAGCACCGCCTCTTTAGCCCCGCCCACTTATACAGCACTGCCTCCTTAGCCCCACCCACTGATAATCACTGCCTCTTTAGCCCCACCCACTGATAATCACTGTCTCTTTAGCCCCGCCCACTGATACACCACTGCCTCCTTAGCCCCGCCCACTGATACAGCACTGCCTCCTTAGCCCCGCCCACTGATAATCACTGCCTCTTTAGCCCCACCCACTGATAATCACTGCCTCTTTAGCCCCGCCCACTGATAATCACTGCCTCTTTAGCCCCGCCCACTGATACAGCACTGCCTCTTTAGCCCCGCCCACTTATACAGCACTGCCTCCTTAGCCCCACCCACTGATAATCACTGCCTCTTTAGCCCCACCCACTGATAATCACTGTCTCTTTAGCCCCGCCCACTGATACACCACTGCCTCCTTAGCCCCGCCCACTGATACAGCACTGCCTCCTTAGCCCCGCCCACTGATACACACTGACTCTTTAACCCCACCCACTGATACACCACTGCCTCTTTAGCCCCGCCCACTGATAATCACTGACTCTTTAGCCCCGCCCACTGATACATCACTGCCTCTTTTGCCCCGCCCACTGATACATCTCTGCCTCTTAAGCCCCGCCCACTGATACACCACTGCCTCTTTAGCCCCGCCCACTGATACATCACTGCCTCTTTAGCCCCGCCCACTGATACATCACTGCCTCTTTAGCCCCGCCCACTGATTTGTGCATGTCATGTAGCAGTAAATACAAGACAGAAGCAAACACAGGATTATTACAGCAACAAAACCATAGAGGCGCCTCTGAGGAAGGATTACAAGACATTCTGCATTGCCATCCTTATAACATTAAGAAAGCGTGGATGAACTTTATTTTTAATTAAGTTCCAGTCAGATCGCATCAGTAAGACACAGTTTGTTTGTTTGCTTTATTTTAACGGTGGATTCATTGTTAAACAAGTCACAGGCTTTTCAGAAAGAATTAACATAAAAAATGATGCAGTGTCGACTATATTGGATCCAACAGTAATCTCACAACACGTCTGTTACATTTTAATATGCAAAACTGTTACCCAATCATAGCAGTGGGCGTTTACTTTTTCAAGTCTTGCATGTGGCACACCTTTCAAAACAGTGTGTTTCACAGAAAGGGTCAAAAACAGGATAGAAAATAGCCTATTATTACTAAATCAGGGTTTTTTTAAGGTAAAAATCTTGACACATTATAAGTGTACATCAGAAAACATTATAAATACAAATTGGCAGTTGACCCCATTATGGATAATTCAATTAAAAAATAACCTAATTTTACACATTTCCATTTCTTGGAATACTTTGCATCAAGCGGATGATGCATGCACAAGGTAAAGTCCCAGTGCATTATGGGAATGGGTAAAACAGAGGGGGTTATTCCCAATTCCCTTTTCAATTCTTATCTTCACAGCTCAATTGGCACCTCAGATTTTAATACCTGGCCGGTTTTGCTCCCAAGCTCGCTGTGTTATATCTCTAGCTGGGTCAACACTCCCATGCCGTATGCACAAATACGCTTGATTATGAAGTGCTCCATTCTATTTTCGCTCTGTTGTGAAAACCACATCGGTCTTTTCCCAGGGTGTTCCCAGCTGAAATTAAATGATGCGGGTTTGCTTACTAGAGTAAAAAAAATTGGGGGCAGAGTGAAATGCACCTGATAATAAAACAAAACAGACAGAGTAAGACTACTTTTCTTTTTTAAAATGATGTTAAAATCACATTAAGTTGTAGTTTAATATCTGGTTTGAGATCGTCGCCCGTCGGTGTATGAATGAGAGAGTGAATGGGTGAATGTGAGGCAAAATTGTAAAGCGCTTTGGTGGCCATTGGGTCTGTGAAAGCGCTATATAAATGCAGTCCATTTACCATTACCATTTACCATCTACAATTGCCACATACATGAGGGCGGATAAGTATTCCCTTAAAAAGTCTGTGCAAACGTATACATGCCATGTAGGGATGTCCCAACCTGATCTAGATGTTTAATGTACTTGAAGTGTGCACCAAGCACTAGGAAAAGTATTGGATCGGGACTCAGTATCGGCAGACACTCCAAATTCAATGACTCATATCCGATTGGAGGCACAAAAAACTTGATCGGACATCCCTAATGCCAGGTGCAATACAATGTACAAACTGCTCAAGATAGACAGATAACCAATGTATTGGCGCATAACACAGCAAAAGCGATCATGGATGTGCTATAGGATCCACAACATCACAGTTTCACCATCTCAAATCTGTCACAACTCAATCTAGATCCCTACGGACCAAAGACAGCATGTGAAAACAGCTGTGAAAGAGTCAGTACAAAGTAAAAGTGCCTCAGAGAGTGTCCGTCTGTCTGACATAAAAAAACACATGAATCAAAGTTGCTCCTTGATGCAGTTTCTGAAAAAGTGTCACCAGAGGCAGAGAGAGCAGTTTATGATAGAGTTAGAAGTGGCCCATGACAACATTTCTGCATTGACTGTGTAAATATACAGAATTATAATATAAAAATTGTTCATTTAATGTTTCTAAATATAGTTAAATTTAAAGGCACACTATGCAGGAATTCCGTTTTTGTCAAACAGTACAAAAGGAGTACTTGTATTTAATGTTACTGTTGTAAATACCACTCACGCGCGCCTCTGCACTCACGGCCTGATACCCCTTTGAAGCGGTTATATTAAGGTACAAATCTTGCATAGTGTGCCTTTAAATAAGAGATCTAGCGCTAAAATGTGTTTTTGAGCTCAACCTGAGCGCTCGTGTCCGCTGCTATCAGTGTCATGGATACAGTGTCTCTTGTGGCGGCACACGCGCAGTCTTCACTCGGACGCGCTCTTCAATCTATCGCCGTTGCGGAGACTCTTTATTCATTCCGGTGAAATCACAAAATAAAATGCACCCAAATGCGTTCCTGCTTGTTTTAGCAGTTTTAAACTTTTTCCTTGCCTCAGCCATGGCCAGGAGTCGAGCAGGTGAAAAAATAGTAGCAAAAGCATTAGATCCATGAGTATATCAGAGCCTGTGGTCACGTGACGGTCATAAAGCGATACGTTCTCCAGGTCACATGACCTGGCCAAAGACGCGCCTTCTCCAAACTTACATAGGCAGTATTTCAGGAGGGCCGCCCCGCTCGGAGCATTGATAGTGTCAAGCGCTGTATATTGGCCTGAGGAATCATTTAAAATAACTCATATGCGTCAACTCTTTAGGTCACAAAGTCCGCGGTGTGCCTTTATCAATAAAAAAATATTTTTAAATGCAACTTTTAAATTGCATTTTAAAAAGGCATTTGCATTTGCCAAATGTTTTTCCGTATCTATTAGCCAATCATTGAAAAAATATCTAGCATCGGACTAGAGTTCTCAACGGGCCTGAAAATTATAACCCGACCCGACCCGGCCCGTGGCTTTTAAAGCCCGGACCCGATGTAACCCGACACATCAACATGAATTATCTGCCCGAACCCGGCCCGCGGCCCGACTCGGACGCGCTTTTCAATCTATCGCCGTCGCGGTGACTCTCTATTTATTCCAGTGAAATCACATAAAAGGCACACAAACTTAGAAAGATTTACTTACTAGTCCATCAACAAGATCGCCAGGTCAGCATCACTGTTGCATCCAGTGCCGCTTTTTAGCTCGCGCCAACGAGTGAAAGCCCTCTTGTCCGTTAATTCTCAGGCGGTCAGATTCTCTTTTCCTTTTCCTAGTCTTCCGACCGCGTTTTCTTTGCTTTTTCCATCGTCTATCACGTCTGAAATGCGCGCAAATGCAGTGTGACCAACTATTTTCAAAGGAAAGTAGCTAATGCCATGCCTGTTTTAATAAAAATCTTAACACAATAATAAATAAAAAGAACTCATACAGCCAGCCAGCGGGCGGGCTACGAGTTTTGAAACAAAATAGGCATAGCAAATGCGTGTTCTCCTCTCTTACGGCCAGCCACCCGCACGCAGCCGCCAAAGCGATGATTAATAAATGTTTTTTTTTCACTGAGCGGAAAAGATTAAGCCCGAGGTCCGACCCGACCCGAGTCATTTGCTTATATTTTCAACCCGAACCCGGCCCGAACCCGCGGGTCCCGTCGGGTTTGTCGGGCCGACCCGGCCCGTTGAGAACTCTACATTGGACAGTTCATCATCTGGGCGACTGCGACCAAATACTTGCATTTTGCGACATTATTTTCCTGTCCTTGCGATTACAATTCTTCCATTAATGTCTACATTAATATTAAAATTAAATTTGATATTAATATCCCACATTTCTGCCACAATCCCATGGTTACAGTTAGTCTTACTACCATAAATCCATGGAAAATGTTGGTGATTTGTGTATTGAAAAGCCTTCTAACTGTATGGTTTTGGCTCAGTGTTTCTCCTGTTTTCAGAATCAGTGTTGTTGAGAATATCAGCATTTATAGTTTAAATCACATTTAATTTGTGGTTTGTATGGGAGAACTCTGAACTCAAACGCTTTCCACCCATTTTATTTTTTCTACAACTTTGAAACAAAATGCAAAATAGGTATTTATTAACAAGATAAGTCATGCATATTTCATAGTGATCTCATAAAGCAATGTTTTACAATACAAAATAAGAATGTATGAACAATTAAAATGAAACTTAAACTGAATTTGAAACCCAAAACCAGACAAAAAAACCTTGTAAAACTGTCAACACTAAAAGAAGCGTGGAGCCGCAGGAGCCGAACCAGCATGAAAAAGCAGTTTTCGCTGTAGCGGCTCTTTTCTTCAGATCATTAACACCATGTTGCAGCTCTGGCATTCATTCAACAGCACTTACATTTCATCTCTTGGTCCAACAACTCAAAGCTCTCTTTAGCTCTGTCCTTCAAAGTTAAACGTCTTCCTAAAGCGTCTCTCCCATGTCTGGAGACACCCTCAGCATGCTTTAACTGTTCACTGGGCCTAAAACAGATGCATCATTTGCTGCGTTCGGTGCCTCGCCTCAGAGAGGCTTCGGGGCTTGATTCCCTGAGACCTGTGGGACATTAATTCAAACATGATTTGTATCCCCTTGACTTTTACATGCTCTCGTTTGTAATTGCACTTGCTTCTGGCGCAAAGTATTATTAACAAAAGCGAGCTGGAGTTCGACGGCGGAGAGCCTGGATGCCTTTGTACTGCACATCTATTGCTCGCTGCCCTTGATGATCAAATAAACACTGAAACTTTTGAATGCCAAACCATCACGAATGCTGAAGATCCGGAGGAAATAATAAATGTGTGACAATAACCTGCGAAAACAGTCTCGAGAGGAAAAGTATGGAGAAATTATTATGTTTTTTTCTCCACTGATTGCCAGTTATAATGTTGGGATCTGTGATTTAACATTAATAATAATGATATATTTTTGTTTTGTTTTTTTGTTTAAAAGTATTTGTCAGCCTGTTTATCCATTAGCCAGTGAAATGTTTATCAAACAAAAAAATTGTTAATTCAATTAATGTTTTAATATGTATAGTTAATTGCACCAATAAATAATATAAATAATAATTACATTTAAAAATAGATACATATACAAATGGAAAGTGCTTTATCTCATTTTATAATTACCACTAGTCAATGAGATGGCATGGGAGAGTCATGCAGTCAAAGACTACAACAAAACATTGTGGAAGGAGAGGCGGTGGATGAAGAAGAGAAGAGGGAAGAGACACACTGCAACCAATTAAATATTTACAGAGGCACTTCCATCGGACACCTTGATGATGAAGAGAGGCAGCGCAAGAATTATCAGATGGCTGGAGCCCGAGGCTGGAGCGGATTAAACATTAACTGGCAGATAGATCCTGTTTTTCCACGTCTGATCCCATTAACTCCGGCCGGGCTGCGTGAAGCCCTCCTACGAACGCGTCGAGTTCAGATCGCCGCTTCCCACCTGCCCTTTGGCCACCTGTCACATCAACACGACCACGACACGGACCTCAACCACCTGCTCACCGGTTACTCAAGCAATGAATCTCTCTGTGTATCACATGAGAAGAAGAAGGTTTGAACTTCCTTACTGAAAAGACCAGCAGGCCTGGTTACTAATGCCAACTAGACTGCTTAACTTAGCTTCAGAAATAGTTCAGACAACAATTCGGACATTATTTACAGTAAAGTGGAAGATTACCAGTGAAAAACAGTGGGGGTTTTCCTCGCGCTAAGCTATCATATGACTTCAGAGGACCTGGAATACAGCACACAATTTGTACGGACAACTTTATAGTCTGGATATTCAAATTATGGCCACTGCTGAAAAATAATTTAATGTATGGTCAATAATTGATACATGGCAGGCAGACACACACACACACACACACACACACACACACACACACACACACACACACACACACACACACACACACACACACACACACACACACACACACACACACACACGTTGGTGCAACAGCATTATGAGGATTCTCCATAGGCGTAATGGTTTTATAACCGTACAAACTATATATTCTATCCCCTTACACTGCCCACATCCCTAAACCTACCCATCACAGGAGACATGCTGCATTTTTAATTTTTTAATATTGTTTTTTTATGTTTTTTAAGCCATTTGATTTATGAGGACTTTTGAAATGTCCTCATAAACCACCCATAAGTTGTAATACCAGTGTAATACACATGTCATTATACAAATTTGTGTCCTCATAAATCACATAAACCAACTCACAAAACACACACACACACACACACACACACACACACACACACACACACACACACACACACACACACACACACACACACACACACACACACACACACACACACACACACACACACACACACACACACACACACACACACACACACACACACACACACATTCAAAATTATTCAACCCCCATTGCAAATCAGGTTTATTGGCAAAATTTACAGACTTTCAGCTGTTTGCAATGAACAAATCAAACAAAAGTAATTGAAATAGCTCAACACAACTAATGTTTCGAGTGGTTTCCCCAAATTCAACAGAAAATGCCATTTTTAATGACTTCTGCTGATATTATATTGAATATTGAACCTCCTGAATAGAATTCCTCAAAACAGCACAAATCTGCAAAACAGATGATGTCTCAAGCACACCTGAGGGCTTCATTAGCTGGACCAGGTGTGCTTGAGCTAGAACACATTAACTATCTAAACTGGCCAGGTTCACAAACGAGTGGCACTTTTGACTGCATGCTAGAAATAGTTGTAGAGTAGAAAAAAGTTAAGAGAAGATATCATCGCCCTTCACAAACAAGGAACAGGATACAAAAAGATAGTGCAGGGATTAAATATAATACATATTATATACACTACTGTTCAAAAGTTTGGGCTCGGATAGATTTTTAGGCCCGGTTTCACAGACAGGGCTTAGACTATAAGCTATTAGGGCTTAGTTCAATTAGGGCATTTTAGTAGTTTTTATAAACGTGCCCTCGAAAAACAATGCCACTGACATGTTTAGAGATATATCAGTGCAAGTTGCTTTCAGTTAAAACATTTTAGTCTAGGTCTAGCTTAAGCCTTGTCTGTGAAACCGGGGGTTAATGTATTTGAATGCCTCACCAAGGCTGCAGTTATTTGATCAAAAATACAGTAAAAATAGGAATATAGCGAAAAATTATTACAATTAAAATTTCTTTTTTTCTGTGAGAATATAACATGTAATTTATTCCTGTGATCCCATTACTCCAGTCTTCAGTGTCACATGATCCTTCAGAAATCACTATAATATGATGATTTGCTGCTCAAGAAACATTTTAGATCATTATCAATGTTGTAAAGAGTTGAGCTGCTTTATATATTTGTGGAAACTGTAATACAGATTTTTTTCCAAGATTCTTTGAGTTCAAAAGACCAGCATTCATTTGTAATAGTAATCTTTTGTAAGATTATAAGAGACTTTACTGTCACTTTTGATCAATTAAATTCATCCATGCTGAATACTAATAATACAAAAAATTAATGAATAATCTAAAGGAACTTTAACTTCTTTCAAGTATGCAAAAGAGGTTGGAGTGGTTCATGGACTGAATTTGTTTAAACGGATCATTAATTCCACTTAGTTCACATCGCGTATTGACTTAGCTGGTGTCATGAGATACAGATTTGGCTTCGTTTGCAAACAGATTAAAGGATTTTGTACCTCATTTTACACACTGTTTTGTATTGATTACACGTGCAGCGTACTAGGCTATATTGTGTATTAACCCCACCGCACAGTAAACACTGATCACACACCGCTGACTCATAAAACACAGCTGTCACACAGCATTAGACCACTGTTGTTACCTAACGTTCACGTCTTGGTCATGCACTCGTCTTCTGTTCATATAACGCTTGCATACTGCTCAATTCTCCGGTCATAATTCCCTCTCCACGTATCCGTCAATATACAGCTCCACCACGAGGCAGAGAGACCGCATCAGCTCGATAAACTCCAGAGATCTTTACCATCGAACCTTGCATCTGTCAAAGCAGCTCGCAGGTCCACGTCCCGCAAGACATGTCAGTTTTACCCCCATTTCTATCTTGGATAAAAGCAGTGGTGTAGTCTAGTTTTTTGTAGTGAGTATACTGTGATATACCAGACCCCCCCCCCCCCCCCCCCCCCGGTTTTATCAGCTGACAATTAAAAGATGTGATATTCCTTTAAAATTATTTAAAATATTTCATTATTGTTATTTTAAAATGTACATCTTACAATGCAATTTCTTTCATAATTCCCTCGAGTTACTTTATTTATCTCTACAAACTTTTATTTTGGTGGGTTGTAAATTAAAGACATTTGAGCTTCTGTGTGTTTTAATAAACTATTATTATTAGGCCTACTTGAAGTATACTCTACTGTGCAATAATAATATATTTCTGTTATATTTTCTTCAAGTTAGCCTATACAAAACTTTGATTTTGACAGGTTGTCATGAAGACTTTAAAGTTTGTGAGTGTGTATATGGTACGAATGAATGATGATAGTTTTATCAAATGAAATGGTAAAATTCGTGTGAATTGACTCTCATAAAAGCTCTGCGATGAAGTTCAAATGTGTGCATGTCCTCCTCATAGACGCTGAAAACACCACGAGTGTCACGCGCGCGTCAGTGTGTAGTGTTCAGTGTGTAGTGTTCAGTGTGTAGTAGGCTAGAGCACACATTGAGCGCTCATTCACAGAAACACGCAGAACATGCCGAGTTTATTTCAATAGCAGTCTTTCTGAGCTTTAATATTCATAGACACTTAATACATATAGAGATTTGATTAATTGTATCATTACTTTTGATTTATTCATTCAAAATGGCCAAATTGCGTGACGTTCCGCTTTACAGTAGCCTAGGTTATTTGTTACATTTGTTGCTGGCTTCCGCGATTCGATCCGTGTCGCTGCGCAAACACAGACGTCACGGCGGGGTGAATTTATGAATGAAAATTCTTTCACAAAACGATGTTGTTACGAATCCTCGCGCTTTTTAAAGTGGGTATACGGAGATCTTTGACATTTCCTAGTGGGTATACGGAAATCCTTGACATTTTCTAGTGGGTATACGGCGTATACCTGCGTATCACGTAGACTACACCACTGGATAAAAGCCCAAACCCTGAAGCACTCTGAGATCAATACAGTAGTTAAACTGTTCTAGTCTTGCAGAAAACCTCACACACTCTCACCAAGAGACCAGGCCCGGCGGTATACCGCGCAAACGCATCCCTGCACGCCGGGCACTTTGACGGATTTGTCCAAAAATGGCTTCAGAAGAGCCGGATCAAACCCACAGTGTTTCGTGGTAAAGTGAACATGTCAAGTGAAAAATGGAGCGGACCGAAATACGATTCTTTTATCCAAACATTAGATGAAGCAAAGTGCTGAAAATGCATCTGCAAATTGAATTTTTGAGCAAATGCACATTCATACTCGTGCTGGCATTTAGATCTCATTTGCCTTTTTGTTTAATTTTTTGTATGCTGCAGAAGCGCTGTGGTGTATCACAATGGAACGAGCTTATTAATGACTCATGCATCCCAATAATTGATTTTTTTTTCTTTCTACAACACTTGGAGGAAAACATGCTGTCTAAAAGTGTAGGAAATGCTACAGAGAAGTGGCAACCATTCAGAATGTTAATGCAATAATTATTTTCATTTATTTTATTTTTTTTCCATGTTATGGTAAATACGTTTTTAGGCAAGCATTATAAAATTTATGTTCCATTTAAAAACGAAAATCAAAACACATTAAAGAGTAAAATGTATGGAGCGAGTGAGTTTAGGCTTCAAAACAGTATAAATGAACAAATATTTGTTGTGTGCATTGTTTGAATTGAAAATAGGCTAAATGCTGAGAATATAATAAATGCTCTTAAAGGGCTCAATCTATTGCAGTGCTGGAGCAAGATGATAATCTAAATCTTACAATATACAGAAACAATTACAGGTGAATGTCTGATAAAACTTGACTAAAAGTGTAGGAAATGTTATTAGCAGTCAAAACTACTAAGATTGAATGCATTTATTTAATTTTTATGTATTGTTTTATGTTAGCAAATCATTTTATCTCTTTTTCACTTCCTGATGCTTTTTTCGCACTCCACTGCAAGTACTGCATGACATTTATGCTTTTCTTTATATTTTATAATTGTAATGCAGTGAATGATGGAGAATAGCCTGTCGCCTCATAAACCAGCTGATTAATGTTATTTAGTTGCAGAATTTAGTAAGTTTGATCAATATTCTTCATCATCTTTAAGAAAAACTGTACAAAACAAATTATTTTGCAATAAAGTGCACAATATCGAGAACAATAAGAATTGAAAATAGTATTTAAAATGCTAAAATATTATAAATGCTTTTTATATAATAAATGCTATTAAAAGGTTAATTCTATTAATGTCCTTTAAGAAAAAAATGATCATCTTAAAATATGCAGAAACAATTACAGGTATATTTGGTAAATATTATCAAACATGCACAGTAAGTTTAGGAACGTGTTAAAGTAACACCAAATCAAATAGTGTCGCAATAGTGTTACCAAATAGTAACACTATTGCGACATCAGAAACGAAGAAAAACGAAATAATGACTATTGTAGAGCTTGACGTAAAGCTGTCGAGTTTTTGTGCACGGGTTCCTACCCGAAACCCGAAGTTACATAGTGCCAGTAAAAGCGATTCAGACCCCGTCAGGCTATGGCAGACGTGCCTTTCACCCTGTTACGACTTGATGAACCACTGATACTGTACGATTTTGGAAACATTATTTTAAGGTAAACAATGTTACATAGTGTTGCTTTAATAAATTCCACTATGATTTCACACGCAACAGTTTCCTGACCTCTTGGTCATTACATCACAGGCCCGCATCACTTCCTATCTCAACCCAATAGGCCGAATATACACTGTACACGTCCCAGTGGGTCTTCTGCCACCATCTTCTCGTTGACATTGATAAATGAAAGTTTCTTTCAGAATTATCTACCTGACACTGATGCAGCGTGTGGCTCATTCTGAATGCGTGTGTGTGCAATGCCATGTCACGGGGAGTGTATGTGGGTGGAAGCGCCTGCTCCGGGCATCTGGCACGGCCCACAGAGGAGCGCTCCTTAAGGAGGAGAGACAGGGGAACGAGAGGGCCGGAGGGCGGGGGGGTTTCAGCGCTGCTACCCAGGAGTCGGCTCTGTCTGTATAATTCAGCACTGGCACTAAGAACAAAACCCTGTTACCTCAGGGAGAAGAAACCAACCAACACCTGCTTAGGAGAGAGAGAGAGGGAGGGAGAGGGAGGGAGAGAGAGAGAGAGAGAGAGAGAGAGAGAGAGAGAGAGAGAGGAGAGAGAGAGAGAGAGAGAGAGAGAGAGAGAGAGAGAGAGAGAGAGAGAGAGAGAGAGAGAGAGAGAGAGAGAGAGAGAGAGAGAGAGAGAGAGAGAGAGAGAGAGAGAGAGTGAGAGGGAGGAGGGGATGAGAGAGGGAGAAGATGAAGAGAGAAAAAGAAGAGAGGGGTTTAGAGAAGAGGAAGTTGAGTAAAGAGAGAGGGTGAGAGAGTAAAGAAGAGAGAGGAGAGAGAGGAGAGGGAGAGAGAGAGAGAGGAGAGAGAGAGAGAGAGAGAGAGAGAAGAGAGAGAGAGAGAAGGGAGAGGAGAGGGAGGGGGAGAGTGAGAGAGAGAGAGAGAGAGAGAGAGAGAGAGAGAGAGAGAGAGAGAGAGAGAGAGAGAGAGAGAGAGAGAGAGAGAGAGAGAGAGAGAGAGCATGCAGCAGCGGGACGCTGTCAGGCTGCGGTATAAGAGACGACGAGAAAAGAAGATGCAAGAGAATTAAAAAAAACAAAGAGTGTTCAGAATAGCATACTGTGTTTCTGCACTAACAGTTCACAGCATGCTGTGTGCAATGATGCATCCCAAAATGCAATGCTCTTCACTTGACCTTCCATTCCTATGAACCAGGAAATTACATCAGAAATCATTTTCATGATTCATGAATCATACAATTCTTACGATTTCTGCAGTACATACTAGAATGCATACTTTTGGGAATATGTATGCAATAATAATAATTATAATAAACAGTGCTCATTGCTGCATCCCACAAGACAATGCTCTTCACTTGACCTTTCCTTTTTAAATATGCAAAGAACCGGAAGTGACATCAGACATGATCTTCAACTGCAATGCTATCATACTACTCTACTTTTTCTGCAGTACATAGGATGCATACTAAGCACATTTTCAGTATGCATAAAGTACCAAGATGTGCTGTTTTTGTCAAAATGTTTCAGTTAAAAAAAAGAGCTCAATGCTTGCAAAACTGTATCCCACAATGCAATGCACTGGACTTGACCTTTCATGTCAAATATGACGAATAACCAGAAGTGATATCGACATGATTTTCATTTGCAGTACAGCATACTATCATATACTCTTCTGCAGTACATAGGATGCATACTAGGCACATTTTCAGTATGCATAAAGTACCAGGATGTGCGTTTTAGTCAAAATGTGCAGTAAAAAAAAGAGCCCAATGTGTGCAATACTTTATTCCAGAATGCATTAGCTGGAATGAACCTTTCATTTCCAATATATGAAGCAAAATACTTTCCGAAATCTTTTGCTTGACTTATTATTCACACTGCTAGGTGTAATTAATGTCATATACTATAGTTTTAAATGTTTTTTATTGCAAACCATTTTTCTTTAAGATATTGCATAAAAAAATTATTGCAATTGATATGCACTAAGTAGAAAAACAGTATTGCATCAAATAGAAGGCCGAATATACATCCTATAGTAGTGTGCTAGTATGCTATTCCAAACACGTGCTTAATCTTCATTCCACAGGAGTAGCTTGTTTTTTCACTGCTGATCATGCCATACAGAGCAGAATAAAGCTCTTGAAGCTAATATTAATTTGAACACTGAACGTTCAACATTGATCTTCAACATAATTCTCTCCATCAAACTTCAAACACAAGCGCTGCCACTCCAGAAGCCTGTCTGAGCGCCGAGAGTTTGCTGGCTGTCTTCCACACGACGCACTTGTGTTGTTGTAGTGTGTTGTTGTTTGCGTCTGCCTTCTGCCGGTTTTGTTTTGCATGGATGAGACGAAACACTTGGCGTTGCGACGGGGGCTCAGTACACAGCGTGCGCTTCCTCGATGACTGCGTTTGCTGAAGAAGAGTTCTCAGATGAGTCCCCACACACACACACACACACACACTCAAGCCAAGTGGCCCTCGTAAGAGAGCCGTCGAGAGGCAGCAACATCATGGCATATTTTTGCTTTTTGAGGCGAAGGCGCATTAAAGGGCAGCGATCGATGGAGGGCCATTTAATCTGCTCTCAGAACCTGGCTTAGCAATTGGGAGATCACAATTCCCACCGCCTCCATCTTTCGGACAAGAGACGTATCAATGTCTCGCAGCCTGGCCGCGGATTTGCACGGGAATCTGAGTGTTTGTGCCCGCGGGTGATGATGTCATTGAATGGCGGGACTGTTAAAGGGATACTCCACCCAAAAATGTTGTCATCATTTACTCACCCTCAAGTTGTTGCAAACCTGTATGAGTTTCTTTCTTCTGCTGAACACAAAGGAAGATATTTTGAAGAACGATTGGAGCTTTGGCACCATTGACTTTCATACTCTCTAAAAAAATGCTGGGTTATTTTTAAACCCAAATGCTGGGTTGAGCATTTTGACTACAATATGTTTCTGGGTTATTTTCTCCCTAATCAGCTGACAATGACCCAGCATTTGGGTTTGTTGACTAATTGTTGATTAAACATGAATGTATTTATGATTAATTTAATTTCTGGAAATCGTCATATACACAATCGTCAAATAAACACTTTAATTGAATCAATAAACAGTAGTGTACTTATTGTTATTAATATTATTATTTTGTTATTATCTAAAATGAATAACCTGTAACATGGGGTTGTTTGACCCAGCACTGATTAAAAAAACAACCCAGCAAATGGATTAATGTATAAAACCCAACCTGATGGGTCAAAATAACCCAGCATGTGTTCTGTCCAATATTTACCCAGCGCTGGGTTGCCAAATAACCCAAATTGGCAATACTATGGAAGTCAATGGTGCCAAAGCTCCAATCGTTCTTCAAAATATCTTCCTTTGTGTTCAGCAGAAGAAAGAAACTCATACAGGTTTGCAACAACTTGCGGGTGAGTAAATGATGACAGAATTTTCATTTTTGGGTGGAGTATCCCTTTAATGAAACACAAAAATCTACTACAATTGCAAATGCCCAGTTTCAAAGAACAGATAATGGATTGTGTGTAATTGTGTGCGTGACACCAGCATCATGGGGAGTTTGTCCACATTACTTTATAAAACAGCTCACGGCAGGGATGGATCTAATACACAGGAAGCGTGTCCAATTGTCAAGCATGGAGTTTTATTGGATAATGCACTTACATATGTTATTTTTAATGTTTTGCTGAGTTGTTGTTGCGGATGTTATTACTGGAAGTTCACGTAGCTCTCTGACAAAAAGCTCCATGGCTTGTTATCTATTCAAGTTAATCATAAAATGAAATGCAAAAACACTAACCACTGAAACATAAAAACAGTTGCTGATCAAAACTAGTTCTGGATGGCAGATTTCATCATTTTAATAAAATAGCACATACAGTATTGGACAAAAGTAATGCCCAGCCTATAAGAATATTGACATCTTCACCCTCTATTCAAATATTATTCATATTTTGTAATCATATTGCGTAGTTGTGCTTGGAGTCAATTTGTGATAATAAAAGTCGGAATGAAACATGCCAAATTGTCCAGACATCAGTTTTGGCCAGGCTGTCATACAAAGAAATTATGAACACATGCAAAAACAAGAACCTTTGTTTGTTTTTTTGCAAAGTAAAATGAAGCCAGTAGCTGTTGTTTGCCTCTTTTAATGTTTTTATTATTTGATCAAATTAGTACTTTAACCAAGTTTAGTCTTCTCTCATATTTTGAAACCCCTCCAGACATCACTTTAGGCCACTACAGTATATTATGCCATATATCTGACAGATATCACAGAGATAAATGCCCTGTGGATAATTTTTTGTGTGTTCAGAAATGTCTGAATGATTTTGGAGGCGGGGCTTCACAGAAAGTGGGTGTGGCAAAATGACTCATTCATTTAATAAATCATTGATTAACTCGATTAATATTTTGCAGACCCGTCTATTAAAGGTTTAATGAGGCAAATGCATGAACCACATGAGCTGAATTTACAAGTGTTAGATTTATAAGCACACAATCTTTGGACTTTATAAAAACCTCAAACTGTTTTGATTATTAAAAAAAGCAAAGTGGCGTTCCTGTGATTCGCTCACTTTCATCCAGCTCTATCTAATTCCTATAGTTCCTCAGTGTTTTATGCATTTTTAATTCAGTTTTGTGTCAAATAGCCGTTTTAGCTGTCAAATGTATTAGTTAATAAAGGCGTTTAAAAACCTCTGTAATTACTTACAGCTCATTTGCCGCACTGAAAATGGAAGGTCAAACTGAGCGGATTGCATTGCAGCATTCAGCATTCAATTCAGGGTGATCTATCATCTATATTCATATAAAGATGAACATATACGCACACATGCTGTATATGAAATACACAAGCTGATTTTGACACACAACCCAGACAGCAACATAATGTCAGCCCAGATCCGGCCCACATCTGGTACATGTGGAATCATGAACTTCACACTAGCCAAGTTTCCATCCACTGGTCAATCGAATTATCTGAAGTTCGGTAAAAAAACTCATGCGAATAAAGCTGGTGAAAGTGTGTTTCCATCAAACGGCTTTAAAGCGAATAAAAACCTGTGTGTAATGACGTCACATGCTGTTTTGCGATCAAGTTGGTATATCGAATTGATTTGAGACATTTTAAGGTGTTTCCATTCATTTTCTCAATAAATTGCACAACATTCAAGCAAACATTTGCGAACAAAGTTTTGCTAGACAAAATGGATCGCGCCATAATAACGTTTCCATCAGCGTTTATCGCATAAGCCGTATAGCATCAAGATAAAATTCAAGCGAATTTTACTGTTTCCATAAGGCATTTTTCATTCGATATCACTTAATGCGGATAAAAACGTGTGGATGGAAACAAAGCTAGTGTTGTTTGTGGTGGATATAACCCTCATCTATCATCAGAAAATAAAGTTTTGAAGTAACGTTTGAAGAACTTTGAGAAATGAACAAGAAAGAAATGCTGCTAAATAATGCATTTTCAATCCTAAAGCAGAGGCAGTGAGGCTAATTTCTCTCATCAGTCTGAGATGTGTAATTTTAGAGGATGCTTGAAGCTTAAAGTAACACTAAGTAGTTTTTCAACCTTTACAATATATTTCCAAGCCCCTTGTGATGGTACATCGACTTAAAATAAGTTAAATGACTCGTCTGCCATAGCCTGACGGGGTCTGGATCGCTTTTACTGGCACTATGTAACTTCGGGTTCGGGTAGGAACCCGTGCACAAAAAAGAACTACAAACTCGACTGCTTTACGTCAAGCGCTACAATAGTCATTATTTCGTTTTTCTTCGTTTCTGATGTCGCAATACATCATCCTTTCATGAAATCATGTAACATACTCTACCTTGTCAGTGGACATCGTTCATTCTACAGCCGGTGCTGGGTAAACAGCGAGCGTGCGTGCGACGGCAGGCTAGATTATTTACCACAGCGGCAATGGAGAATTTTGTTTCCAACCAGTAGGGCGACCGAAGAGGAAAAGTTACTTAGTGTTACTTTAAAGTCCAGTTCTACAACATTTCATTCATTTTCTATAGGAGCTGAACGGGATTTTGGATCAGCAGTTCAGTGAGAAATGGTCAACTTCATGCAATAGTTAATTCACATTATTAATTGTATTTGCCTGCTCAGGCAAGCCATATGATAATAATGAGTTCATGGTATAATGGTGCAGTTATTAAAATATCTGATGTTTGAATGTTTTGCAACGGCACATTAAACCCACTTAAACTTTCTTTTGTCATGGCAGTCAGTGTGTTTTGTTTTCGGTCTGAAGTGATACCTGTAAATACTTATTTTTATTAAATCTACTGTAAACACAGAGCTCAAGCACAACGTCAAATTGCTCCACTGGTTCCATATAAAGTGCATGTGTGATAGTGCACTCATAAGAGGAAAAAATAAATACTAACATGTTTAATTTACAAATAAACAAGAAAATAACAGTATTAATGGTGCAACGTTTTTCAATTATGAAACCAATACAATTTCAGTGTTATTATTCAGCTCAACGGATTCAATGTTGATTCAGTTCAGCTCAATAAATGTGTGAATGTTTAAAGTTCATTATTATGAAGCGACTCAGTTCAGTTCTATGAAGCAGATCTAAGACAATATTGCCGTTATTCAGCTCAATTCAGCATATTTTCATCAATTATGAAACTATAAAGCACCATTCACTGCAAAAAAGGGTGTGATCAATATTAAGTCATGACAATATGTTTTTCCATGACTTTAGCTGAGGGATTGGGAACGTCGGTCCTGGAGGGACACTGTCCTGCAGAGTTTGCTTATCAAAATAATTTAAAATGACGATTCAATAAGGCAAAATAAAAAAAAATGGCTAAAATGACTTTTGATTAAACTTAAAGTTAACCCTATGATGCATTGTGAACACTAAAGATGTCTCTCAGAATTAATAATATTGAATTATTAATGCCATATTATTAGATAAGAAATGATTATATTTTCTTTGAAGTTTAAAAAAAAACCCATTAATATCAGTGTTGTTATTGCTAACGAAAACTAAAACCATTCAAAATTTGTTGTTGAATGTGAAATAATGCTGAAATAATATAAATATTAGATGAAATTAGAAATGGAGTCATGGAAATCGACTGAAATAAAATAAGCTGAATAGTAGTAAAAATCAAATTAAAATAAATCAATTAATGCTAAATATAAATATATAAAAACTAATAAAAATGGCTAAAGAACAAAACCACTAAAACATAAACCTAAATAAAATAACTGAAATTAAAAATATAAAAAAGCTCATTTAAAATATTAATAAATAGTATAACAGTGTTTAAATAATACTAAAATATCACTATTTGTGATTCAAAAAAATCATGCATCATGCAGTTGAATTAGTGGGAATGTTTTTTGCAGTGATGTCATCATAGAGCTCAATCCTCATCCAATCGTATCAGTGCAGTCAAACTGAAAATATTACTGTATATGATTATGAATGTCTTAAACCCCACAGCTCAACCATGATGACTCTCTCCAAACTAATTCTGGAGGAGAAATGATTAAACATCCTGATAACACACAACTTTGTCTGTTCCACACAAGTAGTTGCACTTTTCCAAGTAGGAAGTTGGAAATTCTTTTTAAAATACTCTGATAGTCTTATAATCTGACTTTTTAAAATATATATTTAAAATTTTGAATATTTCAGTAGGATTCTCCTTTTGTGGAGAGCCGGTTTTATTTTCGTCCCTTTTTACTTTTTAATTCTCCATTTTTATGAGTGTAAATGAGTTGGTTGAGACTCAAGCATGCTTTTAGAAGTTCCTCAAGCATGCACACATGCGGTTCGAGAGGGTTTAAAAATAAATGAACAACAGACGATGTTGTGATTTATTTTAGTGTTGGCTCAAGGCTGAGGAGCTAATGTGACCGTTCTGTCATACATCAGTTGGTCCTTCATCAGAAATATCTCCACAGATTTACGAGAGGTCGGATTAACTTGCCATCTGACAGCTCCAATTAAACTGTGATATCCGGAGCCCGAGGGCCGCCTGCGAGCGTTTCATCAATTCTTAAGTCCGATGTGTCTCTCTCAAACCCAGATCTGCTCGTTCAGCGAGGGCCGTGTTCGTGTCACAGTGTGCTGTGCTCGAGTGTTAGCGTCTAGTGTTAATAACTGCTAGTGAGAGCTGTGATGAAGACTCCTTTCTGCTTCATCTATGTTCAAAATGCAATATATAACTCACTTAAAGGTGCATAACGCAGGTTTCTGAGTTTTTGCAGAACTACACCCCCTCTGGCGACAAGCGAAACAGCAACCAGAGATGTGCCGCTCATGGAGCACACGCACAGGCACGCTTGCACGAGCACGAGCTGTTCATACCCAAAGCAGCATCAGCCGCACACATCTTTTGTTTACAGTCATAATGTCTTCAGATGTAATAAAGTTATAAATCTGCAAGTCATTTTAAATATATGAAAGGAAAGGCATATGAGTAAATTACACACTTGTGTGTGAGGGGAAAACGGGGGTAAAAGAAAACTTCGGTTTTTGTTTCCATCTATCTTCATGTTGAACTGTTTTATGTGTTTTCTGTATCCACTTATGATTGTATTATTATGGAAACACGTTCATGAACAATATAAGTTATTACTTTGTAAAAGCTCAAAATAATAATCATGCCATATACAGTTGGTCAACAAAGTAGCCTACACTCAAATGTCTCCAGGTAATAAACAATCAAATGACACTATAGCCGCTTTCCGACCAAGTAGTTACAGGAAATTAGTTATAGGAACTGTAAACTTCTAAACAGTTCTAAACAGTTCTAAGAACGACTCTCCCCCCAAACTCGGTTTTGCTGTTTGCGGTCGCACTGGCCAGTGGCCATGGGAACCGAGGGGTAAGAGAGTGACGCGAGCACGGCGGCGGCGGCGCCACATACAACAACAACAACCCAGCATGGAGGAGGCTATCGCAATGTTCCTGTTCTGCCTCGCCGGGACCTTAATAACGGAGTACGAACGGCGGCGTTTAAAGACTATGCTTGAGTTCTGTTCAGAGAAAACACAGAAGACGAAGGCTCCAGCGTAATATAATCTTAAGTAATATGCTGGAAGAAGAAGAGCAGAGCGCAGGCAAAGGACACACGGCTAACGTTACCGGTAGGCCATACACAAAAACATAGTTATATCTTTTATGGGACATGTTTTATGTTTCATGTTGTACGATTCTTCCAAAGACAATTCCTAGTTTATGAACCTGTTCACTGACAATGGTAGTAAAATCAATTCTGATTGTACATTTATCTATCTTACGCTAAAGCATTAGCTGCTACAATAAAGCATTTACGTATCGTCATTTGTTGTCATAGATTTGCCGTATCAGACATTAGAGACTGGGGTATATCTTACCGTTTTATCAAGAAAAAAGGCAACTGAGGATCCAGTTTGAGTCCTAGAGCACACCGGAGATCTATCCATTTGTTGAAAGCCTTCCCGATGCTGACTCTCGTCTCGTCTTATTCCGAAGCCTGTCTGACTCCAATTTTGCCCTTTTGGTCAATAACTAGACAAAAGTTTTCTTTGTCTTACGTGGAGTTTGCGTTGGGGTTTGGAATGAACTACAAGCCGGTCTCTTTGAATCCATCTTCTACTTTTGTCGAAAGTTGACTAAAGTTTTGTCGCTCAGTTGTCTTCGCTGATACGAGAATGGCGGCTAACAATAACAAACCTGTTGCGAGACATCGCCTGGTGAGCGTGAACGCGCATGACGTCACGCCCAGTCTCAGATTCGAGCCCGAATCCCTCTTATATATTTTACTGTACAGGATTAGGCAATCTCAGTGAGCAGAGAA
Organism: Chrosomus eos; assembly: GCA_036326025.1. Taxonomy (NCBI): domain Eukaryota; kingdom Metazoa; phylum Chordata; class Actinopteri; order Cypriniformes; family Leuciscidae; genus Chrosomus; species Chrosomus eos. The sequence continues at coordinate 3,435,826 of CM070831.1, read as the reverse complement.
GGGCTCATTCATCCCATCAGGCAGTTCTTTAAGCATGTATACGATAGAAAACGGGTATTTTTAACATGAAAAGTTGCGCAATGCACCTTTAAAGGAGCATTGTGGAAGTTCTGAAATTTCTAACCGTTACTGACACCAGTGGCCGTTAGAGAAACTGCAGCCAGTCTCGTGCTCGTTCTCGGTGCGCACGCTCGCACGCTCGTTGGCCGCACTAAATAAGGCTTTTTTTTGTTTTTTTGTGGGTGTCTGGATTGCCGTTTCCGTCCACAGAGTCCATGTGAAACACGGCAACGATTGCCGCTGCTTACTAATGGCTGCCGTACGGATGTAAACCCAAGTAGATGAGATCATGACGTCACATTTTGTGAATTTTCGAGGCAATTCAGACCCGACTCCTTCACACACACTCGAGCCTACAGGCTGATAGAAGCAACCGTGGAGGACAGTCAAGGTGTCATTCTTTCTATTACATTATGGTTGGCTCATATAATGTACAAATGAAAACTCCATCTTAAAGATTTTTTTAAGTAAAAACCTACACATAGCCCCTTTAATACTGATCATTCACTCTGTACATTGCAGCATTATAGGCTCATTGGAAAACACGCCTACATTTCTGCAAAACGCTTACAAAAAAACCATACATTACGAGTCAGAAGTTTGGAATCATTATCATTTTTTGATGCTTTAGAAAGAAGTCTCTTCTGTTCACCAAGGCTGCATTTGTTTAGTCAAAAATACAGTAAATATTGTGAAATATTATTACAATTTAAAACAACTGTTTTCTATGTGAATATATAGTAAAGTGTAATTTATTCCTGTGATCAAAGCTGAATTTTCAGCATCATTACTCCAGTCTTCAGTGTCACATGATCCTTCAGAAATCACTATAATATGATGATTTGCTGCCTAATTATTATTATTAATGGTGCTTGTTATCTTCAATGTTAAACAATGTTTTGCTGCCAAATATTTTGTGGAAACGGTGATAAATTTTTTCAGGATTCTCGAATGAACAGAAAGTTCAAAAGAACACCATTTATTTTAAATATAAATCTTTTGTAACATTATAAATGTGATTACTGGCACCCTTCCACCCTTGCTGAATAAAAAAATATATATTTTAACCAAATTTTTCTCTCCAAAATAATGTATTTATAATCCAGTAAACCTAAGTTGCTCCAGTCCAGTAGGTGTTCATCTTTAAATATTACTAACAATATCAAAGTTATTCTTATGTTTACTTTTATAAAAAGCAGTAAAGTTTTCAGCTATAGAGGGATGTTTTCACAAATATACTAAAAAGGCTTTTAGGCTATTTGCTAAAAAAATCAGATGACAGAAGGCATGTTGTATACAAAGTTTTGATCATGTTGATTATTTAGAGGCCTTAGAAATGTGCATATGAGATATGATACAGGAGACTTTATAGGGTTAAACGGCAAAATGAACTGGTTGGTCACTTTAAGTTCAAAGTGAGCCAGACTTTATGTAAACCAAAGTGGCGATAAAAAAAAGCAATGCCTTTAAAACATTAATTCACTGAAGAAAATAGTAACACCATGATGTAGGTTTGATTCCAAGGAAAAGTGATACAAAATTTATATTGAGTAGCTCCAGATAAAAGTGTCTGCCAAATGCATAAATGTTAATGTAAAAGCATGACTCCAGAAGAGCGACTGGCTCACATAATCGGTGCGTCTCTCATCCACTCACTGACGGCACGCCTGATCTTCTGTTGCTAATTCCCCGGCTTATCTGAGCGCGACCCAGTTCCTCACCCTTACAGTCAGACCCCAGAGAGTCAGCAGAGCTAGACAGTTCAGACAGGAGAGAGGAGAGAGAGGAGAGAGAGAGGAGAGAGAGAGAGGAGAGAAAAGAGAGGAGAGAGAGGAGAGAGAGAGGAGAGAGAGAGAGAGAGAGAGGAGAGAGAGAGAGAGGAGAGGGGAGGAGAGAGAGAGAGGAGAGAGGGGGAGAGAGAGACGGGTGAGAGAGGAGAGAGAGAGAGAGAGAGAGAGAGAGAGAGAGAGAGAGAGAAGGAGGGAGGGGGGAGGGGGAGGGGGGAGGGGGTGAGAGAGAGAGAGAGAGAGAGAGAGGAGAGAGAGAGCGGGGAGAGAGAGAGGGGGAGACGGAGGAGGAGAGAGAGAGAGAGGAGAGAGAGAGAGAGAGGAGGAGAGAGAGAGAGAGAGAGAGAGGGAGAGAGAGAGAGAGAGAGAGAGAGAGAGAGAGAGGAGAGAGAGAGAGAGAGAGAGAGGAGAGAGAGAGAGGAGAGAGAGAGAGAGAGGAGAGAGAGACCCCCTGGGCCAGAGATAAAGACCGACAGGATCTGTCTGATGGAGATTTTGTAGTGATGTGTCACATAAAGCCAGATCTTTAGTCAGTCTCTGACAGGCTCAAAGACAGCGCTGAAGATACGTCACACAGTTCGCACTCAGACTCATGGCTTCTTTCTCAACGCCTCGTATTCCTCCTTCATTCCTCCCATTTCTTTGTCGCTTCTGAGACGGCGTCTTCATCACATTGTCTCCTTGCCTTCAGACCATTAATGAAGTTTGTAAATGAAAAGTTAAATCAATAGTTCCCTCAGAAATTTCAAAAGTTCCAAACCAGTAGGAGTTTCTTTCTTCCGAAGAACAAAACAAGGAGAATATAAGGAAAATGAAGTGGTCCATATGACTCACACGCTATATTTAAAATAAAAGTCATATTGTTGTTTTCTGTTGGGAACAGACCTAAATATAAAGAGGATTATTATGCACTTTTTCAAGTCTTGATGTTGTTTTCAGGCTCTACTAGAACAGGTTTTCATGCTTGAATGTTGATTATTTTCCTCATATTCTCCATTGTTGCGGCTCCTCTCTTCCCAGTCTGTCAGTAACGCTCTGTTTAGTTCCTGTCTCTATGAAGCTCCTCCTTCTGAAAAGCACACTGTGCTCTGATTGGTCGGCTGGAGCAGTGTGATGTGATTGGTCGAGGGATTCGAGTGTGTTTGGGAAATGTCCCGCCTCTAATTACCATAACCTCCAGTTTCAACACACTACTAACTCAACCAGGCCCCGCCCCTTTATTCTGCATATTCATTATTTAAATGAGGAATATTGTGAAGTGTTCATTCGCGGAAGAAAACTAATCAATAGTATGTGGATTGACTTGGATCTAAAAGACTTGACTTGCCTGCTAGTAAAACATGATCTAAGATGGTTTGGTGGTCTCACCTCGCAAACAGGGCGCAAATATGATGTTAAAAGAATTTTGCGTATTGATTTTTTAACAGGCGTTTACCTGCATTTTAAATTGCAAACTAAACAGATAACGTCCTGGGAATAATTACCAGTTCCATTTACCTTTAGCCACCTTTATTTATACAGCACTTTATTCACTCTAAAAAAATGCTGGGTTGTTTTAACCCAATTTTGGGTCAAATATGGACAAACCCAAATGTTGGATTAAAAAATGCAATAGATAAATTGAATCTTGTTTGTCCATATTTGACCCAAAATTGGGTTAAATCAACACAGCATTTTTGATGATACACAACAGATTATTTCAAAGCAAATCATCAATGCAATCTTCATCAAATATGAGTCCAATTCAAATTTCAAACCAGTTCAGCAAAGACCAGCAACCATCTTAGACAAGTTTCCGCTTTATTTTTTTAGCAAGGTTGGACTCTACATCATTCGCAGCCATTAAATCCCGGGAATCTCGCTGGTCTTTCAAACCCTGGGCCGGAGCTGCTCACTAAAATCAAATTGACCGTTCTGCAATTCCATTATCCCACACACACCTTCATCTGCTTCTCCCTCTGGACCATTTTCTGCCCTTTGTCAGGCTTGGGCCGCCCCTCATGCCCGTTCTTAGCCCTTTATCCTGTTACTCTAGTTAATTGCAAAGTGCTGTTCGTCTCTCCGCTGTCTAAAAACAGGCTTCCCAGAGGACGTCCCTCAGTTACAGGAACCATCAAGAGTTTCTTTTTACACTCCTCGCTTTCTTCTCCTGCTCTCTGCCTCTATTTTTCATACTCATTTGAACACACATTTCTAAGTGTCCATGCCTCTTTGCATCTGCTCCTGGCGCTGGCGGAGAGCATGAGTGGCTCTGTCGGCCCGCCCGCTGTCCATCTGCACAAAACTCAACAGCACTTGGGAAAATTGCAAGTCCTAATCAAATTATACCCGACAGAAACGGCACTTCCGGTAGACCGGGTGCACAGGTTATTTGAAAGAAAATCGAGCAAAAAAAATCCTGTTTAAAAGACCAAATTAATGCTTCTAGTTAATGGGTTTGAATGGATTTGATATCAATATATCATCGAAATAATCTGTATTACTTTTGAACTGAGACAGGTAAGATTTCTAAAATCAAAAAATCATGGCATAGTTGATTATTAACCATTTGCATCTATTTTAATTTTTGACAAATTTTTGTCAAAATGCATTTCTTCAAATTGCTTAGAATCAGCATAAATATGCTCATTGTGAAAGGTATTATTCACATACAATTATGAGATTGAAATACATTGGATTGATTGATTGATGATAAAATATATAAATCTTTATTTAAATCACATTAGGTTTATTAGCACAATAATATAAATTTTAATAAAGTTTCATTTATGGTTGACTGACAAATATGTAATACATTAAGTTTATTAGTTTATGTTAAAGCTGTATTTGCTAAAGTTGAATTAGTAATAATAATGTAAATTTTATATGCAAATACATGAATCTGAAATGTACACCTAAATATTTTGGTTTAGAGAAACGAGACAATTCAGATAAATATTTCATATTGTACTTCACGGTGATTTGCATTTTCAAACGTTTCAAATATTTGAGACATTTGACATCAGTGATGCTCAATGCCATTGGTTCTTGCATGTCACATGTATTCAAATATTTTAAGAAGTGCCCCTATTACGCTTTTTCGGATATTATCTTTCCTGCAGTGTGTATTACAGCTGTTTGTGAATGTAAAAGTCTGCAAAGTTTTAAAGATCAAAGTGCCCGAAAAATAAAGTAAAAAAAAAAAAAAACACTAGCTATGTAACACTATGTAACACTAGCTATGTTTCCATCCACACGTTTTTATCCGCCTTAAAGGTGCCATGTGTAATAATTGAGGTAAAAATATCCAAAAAATGAGCTACACGCATCAAAAGAATGAGAAGAAATAAGGGCGATGATGTCATTAAAAAAATGAAAAGTTATAGTGTTGCAGAGATATCAACCTAAATTAGCATTAGCATTACTAGCCCCGGCCCGACAGGTGTTGTAATACCAGTTTCGGCCATGGGAGGCGGTATGCGGGCAACATACATAACCACCAGCCAAACTGCAACACACGAATAACTCGCACTGCTTGTATCTCTTTAATCTTTAAAAATCTCCAAATGCTCCACGTGAAACTGCGGTCTTACTATCGTGTCAGTTGATTTGATTAATATGCGCGAGGGAGAGAGAGCAGGACCGCTCTCGAGTTGTTTGAAGACGTGAGAGTGCGCGCGCGCGGCTCGCTCTGTCTCTCTCTCTCTCTGCTCGTAAAGCGCCCTGTCAAGCGCAGCGGCAGCAGTCATTCTAGTCTACATCCCTCACCGATCAAAATAGGCTTTGGCGAGACAAAGCGGACTATTTTACGGTTTTAGAAGATTAACAACCTGAAACTAAAAAACAGACTAGAGTAGGCCAACTTTCTGGAGGTATACTGCCCCCATCTGGTATGGAATATGTGGAGTATGAATTGATTTTTTGACATAGGGCACCTTTAAGTGATATCGAATGAAAAATGCCTTATGGAAACAGTAAAATTCGATTGAATTTCATGAAAATCGACTCAAATGAAATGCGTTCGGTCTCATGGGATTTTATCTTGATGGATATACGGCTTATGCGATAAACGCGGATGGAAACGTTATTATGGCGCGATCCATTTTGTCTAGCAAAACTTTGTTCGCAAATGTTTGCTTGAAAGTTGTGCAAAAATGAATGGAAACACCTTAAAATGTCTCAAATCAATTCGATATACCAATTTGATCGCAAAACAGCATGTGGCGTCATTACACACAGGTTTTTATTCGCTTTAAAGCCATTGGATGGAAACACACTTTCACCAGCTTTATTCGCATGAGGTTTTTTTACCGAACTTTTGACAAGTGGATGGAAACTTGGCTAGTGTAACAAATTTGCATGATGCCAGACTATGGTCTTTATTGTCTGCCGGCGAACAGCCCTCTCAAACACATAGTTGTTTCTGAGACTGGAAGAGTTTGGTTCATGTTGTTCGCACTGGGATTAGTACAGTCATTGCTACTGTTCGTATGAGTATGAAGTGCTGAGAAAGATCCACAGCTGAGTTCAGATATGGTAATGGCCGCTTTATCCCTTTAAGGAAACGAACAACCCTCATTGCAGCATTAGTGGGCTTCTTTGCCAATCTGCATGGTTTAAATTATTGATCAGGCTTTGAGAACTGCAGACTTTAGTCTCTCAACATGTCTTTACACTGCCATATCGCTCAGAATTCGACACACACTCTCTGTCGCCCTATACATCTATTCCCGATTCTCATACACACTTGCCCTCAGCAAAAAAAAAAAAAAAAAAAAAAAAAAAACCTTTTGTCTCGTTCCTTTTAAACCTCTTCTAGCTTTCATTTTTGAAAGTCCTCTTCATGTACCATTAGAAGAGGCAGACAGGCTTTATTTTCCTGTCATTGTCTCCTTCATGTAAGGCTGCATATCGCAGTGTTTTTTCTTTAAATAACGCTGTACAATAGCTTGTCGATACCACTCCACCTGTCTGAGACGGATGCCGTTCTTTCATGACAACATAATCCCGCCACACTGTTGTGTGTGATTTATGAAGCTCAGCAAAAGGGATGCTGCAATGTCCCCCACCTCTCTCTTTCTCTCTCTCACTCTGTGTGTGTGTGTGTGTGTGTGTTGTGTGTGTGTGTGTGTGTGTGTGTGTGTGTGTGTGTGTGTGTGTGTGTGTGTCAGAGGTTGGGCAAACCTGTATATGGGGCAAAGGAAGGACCATGTCATCTGAGCCCTTCAGAGATTTCTCCACGGACCCATTGCACCAGAGCACTGCAGTGTCCATTACTCACATGAGCATGTGTATATGCACACCACACACACACACACACACACACCCTTTTTCCTCTCACGTATGCATGTGTGTATACTGCGTACTGCGGTCCCATGATATCATTATGAACCAGTCACACAAATGTCTTAGAGTAGTCGCTGCATATCATATTAATGTCAAATCTTTAGATTTAGCCCAGTGTGTTTCTGCACACTTTATTCGGCTTGCACAAATGTAAAACAGAAGCAAATTTACATAGTATTTGTTTTCTGTAGACTTTGACATTTACATCTTTCTGCATCACTTGCATTGCCAAACACAACTGCAAAAATAATCAGTTTTCTTTCCCATCAGACCTGCCATTGGTTGAGCCGGTGCTGCATTTGAATTTTACAGTCTTTGGACCAAAATATTGCTGACATCCTCATGCACTCAGACAGAAGTGTATACAATTGCTAGTCCAATCAAATGCTCTTAGAATGAGAATGTCCCTCCAACTATTACAGAAATCATTTGCATTTCATATATTGAGGTGTAATACCTTTGAATACATCAGGCAGCATATCCTGAACCTCTTAAAGGAACACTGCACTTTTTTTGAAAATAGGATAATTTGCCGGCTGCAACTACACAAACTTAGTGCCGGTCACGTTGGAAGTCACCTAGCTGGGAACTATTTACAGGCGCTGTGTAATATTATTGCGCCTGGTACGACAGCAATGTTCCTTGATTATTACGCAGGAATGAGAGAATAGTTCCTAGCCTAGAAAATCACAACTTTTCATTTTCCATCGGTCCACGATGTAACTACAGAAGTGTCAAGGTTTAAATAGGAAAAATATCGAAAACTAATTTTTTTTGAGAGAGAGAGAGAGATGCTAACTGTCTAATCAGATTCAATGATCTATGCCAGGTGTGCCCAACCCTGCTCCTGGCGATCGACTGTCCTGCACAGTTCATCTCCAACCCTAATCAAACACACCTGAAGGTCTTCAATTAAGGTCTTAACAACCAATTAAGGTATTCAGGAGTACTTGAAAATTAAAGGCAGGTGTGTTTGATCAGGGTTAGAGATAAACTGTGCAGGACAGTTGATCGCCAGGAGCAGGGTTGGGCACACCTGATCTATGCTAAGCTATGCTAAAAGTGCTCCCGCCAGACCCGGTGTGGTGAAGTGTTGGGTCCCAGCTTACGACACCATTAGTATGCCTGATCTAAATCTGTTCTCGCGATAACGTGTTTTTTTAATAACAAAATTTGTACAACATATTGCGCTGATTATTACGATAAAAATTATGACATAATTATAATTCCATTACGAATTACTGTGAATACGTTAAGGCAGTATAAGCTGAGGTAAAGCCAGCTAGCACGCTCATCGGATAACTGCATGCTATGCTACTGTGTAAGCTAACTAAAAAACACTAAGAATGAGAAATGTTTAAATTCACAATCTATAGCTTCGGTTATATACTAGTGAAACATGTAAGTTAAAAGACATTAATGACTAGTTATAACGTAATTCAAACGTCTTCTTTAAAAAAGTGATTTTGTCTGATTTGTAACCAGGAACTAAAGCGATTACCCATAAAACGTGATTTGAACCAATCGGATTGCTTGGGTCCTAAGCTGGGACCCAACACTTCAGTGGGACCCAACACTTCAGTGCGACCCAACACTTCACCACATCGGATATCGGCTGAATGGATTCGAAAACAGTAAAACTCAACCGTTTAACTCTATTAACTCTATCTACTCTAATAGTGGAGTGTTCCTTTAAATAAAGTTCACAAGTTTTAAATAAGCATACATTGAGAATCAATTAGATCTTAATGTAATTGTAATAGAGAATCATAATGCTAAAATGCTTTACAAGCACACTAAAGTTTTATCTGTAAAAAACAAAAGACTTTTTGAGGAGGAAAGAGTCAAATTGCCTGCAATTAAATTTTAATAAAGGCATAATTTCCCTTTCCTAACGCAGTTAAATGGGAGAGGAGCGATAGACCAAGCGAGTTAATGAGAAGAAGAAAAAGAATAATGCCAATGACGGATTGAAGCTCTAAATCAGGCCGATCGCAAATCAGTGGATCCCATTAAAACTTGATCAATCAGCTTATGCCTGATGAACCTGCAGCTTCACTCCAGGAAAACAGTGTTTCGAGCGATAGTGACCTGGACGTGTGTCTGAGATCCGGGATAGCATCTACCTTAGTGATGACAGTTTCATAGAAAATATCTAATGCAAATCTTTCCGTCTGAGAGAATTCATTGACTCAATCATCAGTTCCTCAGCCAATAACTTAAAGGTTAATTATTCATGAAATCACTTAAAGGAATAGTTCACCCATAAAATACAAATTCTGTTCTTCCAAACTCATATAACTTTGATGGTTTCTATCATGATTCTTTGTAATTTCTCATTTTGTGTTCCACAGAATAAATTACTATAGGGAAAGTCAGAATTGGCATTTTTGAGTGAGTTACTCCTTATTCCCATTCATGTCTCCCTCAGATAAATCACTAATATTCCTCAAGAAGTTTCGTCAGCACTAAACCGTGTAGACACGTCTTCATTCATCCCAGCTTATCTGCGGATTTTCGCTGGTCTCTGGTCTAAAAGCTAGTGAGCTGCCTACATAGACTACACTTTGAGCCAACATAAGCACACTACAGACACTATATGGTCAATTTTTAAAGTAACACTAAGTAACACTTTTTAACCTTCATAATATATTTCCAAGACCCTTGTGATGGTACATCGACTTAAAATAAGTTAAATGACTCGTCTGCCATAGCCTGACGTGGTCTGTATCGCTTTTACTGGCACTATGTAACTTCGGGTTCGGGTAGTAACCCGTGCACAAAAAGAACTACAAAATTCGACTGCTTTACGTCAAGCGCTACAATAGTCATTATTTCGTTTTTCTTCGTTTCTGATGTCGCAATACATCATCCTTTCATGAAATCATGTAATATACTCTACCTTGTCTGTGGACATCGTTCATTCTGAAGCCGGTGCTGGGTAAACAGCGAGCGTGCGTGCGACGGTAGGCTAAATTATTTACGACAGCGGCAATGGACAATTTCGTTTCCAACCAGTAGGGCGACCGAAGAGGAAAAGTCACTTGGTGTTACTTTAAGAAAGCACGACTTTGTAAGATACAGGCTTGTGTAAAATTCAGAACTGAATGCAACTGACTACAAAACACAGGAATTGGAGTGACAAGAACATGAATTTACTGTAATGCATTCTGGGAAATGAAGTTTTCTTCTGCTTGATTTTGGCAAAAACATCATGCATTTATTGAATTTTTAATAATGGTCTTTTTAACTCTGGACGTCCTTAAACTTTAACTCCTTAAAAGTAAATAAAACCTAATGTAAACAAATTAAACTAATATATATAATATGTGTATGTGTTCCACACATTTATATAAATAATATAAAAGAAAAATAATTCATAAATCAACAATAATTGTTTAATCTCCCAGCCATATATTAAGTAATATATAAGCTACATGCAATAAACATACATGCACCTAATTAACCTTCCAACGCTCATGACCAATTCGTACGAGTGATTAAAAGGTGGCTAATTCGTAAGACTTTGTACGACCTCACTCGTACGAATTTGTACTATTTGTGTAAACCCACGTGATGGGTAGGTTTAGGGGTGGGGTCAGGGGTAAGTCATTCGTACGAATTGGACAACTCGTAAAATATGTACGATTTAGCAAAAATAATAATTCGTACGAGTGAGGTCGTATGAATTCTTACGAATTAGCCACCTCGTAAAATTCGTACGAATTGCCGGGAGATCGGGTTGAACCTTCAAACCTCAAGGCTTTTTAATTAAAAGTTTAGCAATTCATTCAACACAAAAAAAGTATCAATAAAATAGTTCAATATCTTGTGAAATATTGTTACCTATAGAAAGGTTTTTGTTTACACTCTTAAGAACAAAGGTTCTTTATTGGCATCAATGGTTCTATGAAAAACCTTTAACATGGAATATTTCCATTCAAGGTTCTTTATGGTGGAAAAAGGTATTAAAATGTTCTTCACACTAGGCAAAAATTGGTTATTTTAAGAGCTGAGCACTGAAAGGTTCTTTGGATAACCAAAACTGGTCCTCCTACTGCATTGCTGCAAAAAAACCCTTTATTTTTAAGAGTGTATCCCATCGTTATCTCAGCAACATTCCCAGCTGTGACCTGGAATCAGCCGTTGAGTCGAGTCTCCACATGAACAGTGCAATGATGTAAAGACTTGCTGCCTATGCAGAAAGTTCTCCGTCAGTCACTCATGAGGTTCAGTATAGTGAGTGAACACTAGGATCCCGAGCAGTCAGGGATACACACCAATTACCCTGCCATGTCAAAGCGCATACAGAGATGCATCATGGGAGAACGCAGCAACAGAGCCATGTTTTCCCGTCTCGCATGGCCATTACTGTTATTACTCCGGGCCTCGGCAGAATGGGCGCAGAAATGTCACGGAGGACAGCCGTGGGAGCCTCGCTCAGACCCGGGCTTGTCCTTTCATATGGAGTGTGACACGAGTGGCCGGCGTTCATGAATAAGACATGGGCTGTCTGGGCCGCGGGGACTCGGCTGTCCATTTGCCATTTGCACGCTTGGCCAAAGCCAAGGAAGAGGTGAAAGGGGGAAGAGAAGTCAATACAGCCCTGCCTACAGTCAGGAGTTTGGGAGACGCTTCCGTCGGGAGACGTCGACTCTGAACGGAGGAGTTTGATCAAATAGTGTCGAGCATTAACTGGCTTTACGGTCGGCGTTTAGGGCTCATATTGAAAGTTTATTGTGAGGACTGTTGGATCTTGAGTACTGGGACAAAAATACATGTAGAGCTTGAGTTTATGTAAGATTTAGATTTAGATCTTCTATTTGAATTGCATATAAAACGTCGATTCGTTGTAATGCTGTAATAAACATTTTAGAAAAATTATATTAAAAAAATCAAATTAAATGATAATAAATATTGATTGATAAAATAATAATACAAAAATATGCTAAAAATCATATTTTGAATATAAAAAAAATACATGAAATACATTTTTTTCTGATTCTATTCAATTCAAAGCACTTAAAATTTGAAGGGCACATTAGCTTACACCGGCACACTGCACATATCATTATACATAACATAAATCAAAAATTAATCAAAATGCGGGGAAAAAAATGATGTTGCTAGGACCAACATAAAATGAGGAAAATTTTCTAAAAATTTCAAACTATTTTTTTTTAACAATTTGGTGACAGTGCTGACATATCGTACTTCCGCTCAATTTCAGTTCGCTTCTGTACTCAGTCTGAGATAGCGACCTATCTCTCAGTTTTCCTTCGGCCTGAAAACAGCCGGCCAATCAGCGAACAGAGGGCGGGCTGAGAGCCGTGACGTAGACGCTAAGCGCCGAGTTTAAGATTGTATTTTAGGTTAGGGAAATCGAAAACACCGCGGATATGGAGACACGGGATGCGATTCGCTCTGTTGTGGAGAATATTCCCGGCATTAGCAAACTGAAGCCCGAACAAGAAGAGTGTGTATTAAACATTTTTCGGTCTCTTTTATCTGTCGAGCTCGAACTGCACCCTTTTGACAGGTCAGTGTCTCCTTTCTTTTCCAGTTCTTAAATATTACCATGTCATGCTGTGTTTAACAGAACTAATCCTAACTTTGACAGTTGGCTGCAAATATTTTCTTGTTTCTCTCTACTGTCAAATATCAGTTTAGAGGCCCTGATTGTACCGTGGATGCGTAGATTTACTTCACATAATCTGCAAAAGTCGTTCACAACCATGTTCACTCCGGTATTTCTCTCGATGGTTTCGTTTTCACATCATACATGTTTACAGTGGAAGTTCGATGCGGCTGAGCAAGCTCATAACACACGTCATAACCAAACGTTATGTGATTGACTTAGCGGTAACCAATGATTTTAAACTTCAGACAAGCCACGAGAAAGAAAGCACTTTTCTATTATGCCATTCCAGACTCGGTCTACGAAGCAAAGCAAAGTAGCAGAGTTTGGTATTACCAGGCTAACATATCACGATTGTCACAGAGAAAATATAAAGTATACTACAGGGCTGTTGAATGCTTGAATCTGATTGGTTGACAAACGTTTTAAGGAGTGCAATTATTTTCAGTGAAACGCACGGATAAAGTAGTTCAGGCAAGTTTTGACCGCATTACAGATCTCACTTCGCCAAATGATTTCAATTATTTCAAAGGTCCTTATAGCCGAATAACCAAAACCCACAGCATCACTGACAAAGCAAATAAATATAGTGAACAATAGGATAAAAACAACAAATTATTTAGTAGAGAGCGTAGACGCTGCTGCCGAACAATGAAAGATGCACATACTAGGGAGATTTATACACATTTAATCTCTCTCTCTCTCTCTCTCTCTCTCTCTCTCTCTCTCTCTCTCTCTCTCTCTCTCTCTCTCTTCTCTCTCTCTCTCTCTCTCTCTCTCTCTCTCTCTCTCTCTCTCTTTTTAATAATTGCATTAATAACTGTATTAATAACTGCATTAGTCTGTATATCAGTGGCTCAAGCTTCCGGAATTAGCAATGGAGGCATGGGATGGGTAAGATGGGTAAGAAATTAGTCAGACACACAAGAGCATTTTAAGGACAAAAACCAGACAAGCGTCTGGCAATACAATATTGAATTATTGAGAAAAATAAATAAATAAATAAACTATAAAACTCACCAGAGCCCATGTGACCTTGTTGAACTCATCAGCAGGTAAAATATGGAAAGACAGACTTTAATATTGCCTGATTTTATAAATGTTTTCATAAAGACATTTGAGAAATAGTAGCAGGGAAACCTATAGTGAACCATTTTATTCAACATTACTGTTTATTTTATCAAAGTAATATTAAATTATCACTCACTTCCTCTAAAATGACCTCTCCTCAGACAATAACAAATACTTCACATAGATTGAAATATGTATTAGGATACGCTTAAGAAAAACAGAAATATTAATTCCATCTTTCAAAGAAATAATTCTGTTGTTCTTAAGAGTAATATGTATTTTAATCTACATGAAGTATTGCGTTATGGTCTGAGGAGAGGTCGTTTTAGAGTAAAGTCAAATAAAAGATCATTTGTTTTTCTAGAGATTCAATTTAAAGAGTAAAAGCTGCTCAGAACCAACAGGTGCATTTTGTCCTGCATCTTAGGCTACGTTCACACTGCAGGCTGAAACGACCCAATTCCGATTTTTTTGCCCCTATGCGACCTGTATCCGATCTTTTCATGACAGTCTGAACGACACAGATCCGATCTTTTCAAATGCGACCGAGGCCACTTGGGTATGTGGTCCAAATCCGATACGTATCCGATCTTTTGAAATGCGACCTCAATCTGAACGGCCAGGTCGCATGTATCCGACCCACACGCCGTTGATATGCGACAAACGTCATAATTCTGCGTTGAAGTAGGCGGGAATGAGAAGATAAACAAGTTAGCTATCATACGATAGCACCGATAGCACGCACCTGTCAATACACTCCAACGCGTTGCACTGTTATGGTCCGCCACAGACGTGTCTCTTCCCGTGAGTTAATCGAAGGCGCTCAAACGCTCTCCTCCTTCTTAATTTTCTTCTTAAAACGAAAAGATTGTAATTGTGCTGGCTCTGTTGGGAAAATAACTTTAATATTGCTAAACGAGCTCCACTGTTGACATTCATGTTTAGGTACTTCCGCAAACAGCAAGTGACGTCGTTGACCGTTGAGTACTCTTCTGCGCATGCGGGTCACTTCTGGGTCATTTCACGTTCACACATGAGATCACTAAAGGTCGCATTTAATTGGAATTGTGAACGGCCTTGCAAAAAAATCGGATTTTTTAAAAAAATCGGAATTGAGCATTAAGCCCTGCAGTGTGAACGTAGCCATAAAGTCCCCCTGTGGTGAAAATACAGCTTTTAATGTTGTTTATATGTGTATATATGGTGTTTTTAATACGCTTTAAGACAAATCATGTGTAAATTCATAAGTCGACAGCATTGCTGAGTATTTTCTGCTTAAAACTGCAGTGAACCAAAGACAGTCTCAAAAATACGCTTTGAAATCGCTGGTGTTTCTGACGTCACAAACTACCTTGTAACCAATCAGATCAACGTGTGATCGTCAACCAGTGGATCTCTGAGTGAGTGAGTGAGTGGAGGCGGGGCTCATTTGCATATGCATAGAACCACGTATACTAAATTAGGCAAGGGTGTCGAGTTACACAAGATATTTTAAGGCATGAAGAAGGAAAAAAAGTTTAAATATGTCATTTTGGTGATCAAAGTTAAGTTTTAAGGGATGAAATGATTGACTACAGCGGGACTTTAAGAATCTCCATCCTCCACCGCGACGTCTAATTGTTGCTAATTTAGATGCTCAATAGATTTGAGGGAAACACAGGCTTATATGCCAACAGGAGATGAGGAACATGCGCTTTTACTCAGCGTGAGTCGTGTTGTGGCGGCGTCGTCTAGACGTTTTCTTGTCTTTGTGTCGATCAGCGCTCAGATATTGATGTCTCGCAATGATTTGAAATAATGGGGAATATCTTACAGTGACAGCGTTTATGAATTCAATAGGCTAGTGAGGGGGGAAAAAACGAAGCAAACTGCATAGAAATGAGCCTGTAGGGCGTTCACTGGGGAGTTAGCGCGGACAGAAATGATGGGGAGTGATTAGAGTATTTTTTGCTGGGATCGACAGTGTGGAATTGGTTGATGATCGCTGTGAAGCGCGAGTCCGATGCCCTCGCGGGAGGTCACGCCGCCATTGATCCGTCTTTCTGCACCCTTCTGACTTCCTTCTTCTTTTCTGTCAGAAGATGACATGGGAAATCAATAGGAAACAGATAGCGAATAAGTTGTTCTCAAAACGCTGCCGAGTGAACTTTTACTTCAAAGGAAGTTCTGAAAGGAGTTGTGAAGAAGGGCTGTTTGCTGCTGACTTTGATGCTCAGGCGGTGGGACGGGTATCGTTAGATTGGGGTTACGAGTCAGAGGAGGATTAGAGGTCAAAAAAACACTTTTGATACAATGTCACAAATGAAGGCTGCTCTGTTTACTAAAGCCTTTGTGTTGTGAGAGCCACAGATCGCTCACTGGAGAGACTCCAGCTCTGCTTCTGTCAAGAAAAAAAAGTACTTCCATTCATTTAAATAAATTATTGCAAAACGTGTTAACAAAGTCTTTTTGATGACCTTTCAATCTATTTATAGACGCATACAGTATAAATGAAATCAATAATAATTGGCCTATGATATTGAAAAAAATACACCAATACAAACTGAAAGTGGTGAAAGAGGTATTTATAATATTTATCTAATATACACTACCGTTTAAAAGTTTGGGGTCAATACGATTTAAAAAAACAGAAGAAATTAATACTTTTCTTCAGAAAGGCCGCATTAAATTGATCAAAAGTGACAGTAAAGACATTTATAATAATGCAAAATATTTATTTTCTTTTCTCTTGAACTTTCAAGAATCCTGAAAAAAATGAATCACCATTTGCACAAAAATATGAAGCAGCAAAACTGTTTTCAACTGTGATAATAATCATAAATGTTTCTTGAGCATCAAATCATCATATTATAGTGATTTCTGAAGGATCATGTGACACTAAAGACTGGAGTAATGATGCTGAAAATTCAGCTTTGATCACAGGAATAAATTACACTTTACTATATATTCACATAGAAAACAGCTGATTTACATTAGAATAATATTTCACAATATTACTGTTTTTTCTGTATTTTTAATCAAATAAATGCAGCCTTGGTGAGCAGAAGAGACTTCTTTTAAAAACATTAAAAATCTTACCGACCCCAAACTTTTGAACAGCGATGGATGGATGGATGGATGGATGGATAAATGGATGGATAAATGGATGGATAAATGGATGGATGGATGGATGGATGGATGAATTGATAGATGATGGATGGATGGATAAATGGATAAATGGATGGATGGATAAATGGATAAATGGATGGATGGATGGATGGATAGATGGATAAATGGATGGATGGATGGATGGATAAATGGATGGATGGATGGATGGATGGATGGATGGATGGATGGATGGATAGATGGATAAATGGATGGATGGATGGATGGATGGATGGATAAATTGGTAGATGGATGGATGGATGGATAAATGGATGGATGGATGGATAGATGGATAAATGAATGGATGGATGGATGGATAAATGGATGGATGGATGGATGGATAAATGGATAGATGGTTAGATGAATGGATGTATGTATGGATGGATAAATGGATAGATGGCAACAACGACTTAGTTTTCCAAGTTAGTGCCATCAAATCTTTGAAAAATACTTTGAAATATGTGACCCTGGACCACAAAACCAGTCGTAAGTCGCACGGGTATATTTTTAGCAACAGCCAACAATACATTGTATGGGTCAAAATGATCGATTTTTCTTTTATGCCAAAATCATTAGTATATTCAGTAAAGATCATGTTCCATTAAGATATTTTGTAAATTTCCTACCGTAAATATATATAAAAAATATTTTTGTGAGTGGATGCAGCAAAATCGCGCAAAAAAAGACAGAAAACACGCCTAAAAAAACTCGCTCGCTGCTAAGTTTGGTATCGTTGTCAAGCTTAGATTTCCAGCTTTCGGTTTCATAACTCTCCACAACGTCATTAGAGCAGTAAGCCAATAGAGAGCGTTAAAACAAAACTTTCTCGTGTAAAAAAAAACGTTTTCTTCCTAGCAACGGCCTGCTACAGCGCCTCTCATTGGCTGGCGACTTCTTCGCGTGCACAGTGTACACAATCCGCAATGGTTACGGTGCAAGCCATGGATTCTGAGATAGCGCGTTTGCTCAATTTAAACTTTAATGACAGCAATAATGTAACGAACATAGTAAATTATTTTTTCGCAAATGATTGGGAAGATGATACAGAATGTCCAGAGACCGGCTTGGCAAATAATATGCCCTGGAAGACGACGAATTCGATCAATGTGTGTTGTGTGGATCTCTTCAATTTTATATGTTCCTGGTGAAATGTGATGCGATCTGGGAAAAGCCACCACATGGTGAAATTTGACATAGCCTATTACAGGTTTTGATAATCTGTTTCCCAAATCTGTTTTTATTTCTTTCATTGATTAAAATGTCGATTTTTTCTCTCTCTCTGTGCGTGTTCTTAAAGAGAAAGTAAGACAGTCTTTTCAGCTTGCCACTATAAATCGCAGTTTTTCTGCACTAAACTTGTAAATTTTCCCAAGATATATTCAAAGAGGATAGACAAGATGTTATAGAATAATAATTTTATGAAAACCCAATTTTGACAAAACACTGACATTCGATCTATTTTTAGACCTCATACTGAAACCGTGCAGCGCGACAGCCGATGGGTTTGACCAGATCGCATTACAAATAGGCTATTTTAATGAGATTTTTTGTGTGAATAAAGGTTTAGTTGTGGTAAATCAATGGTGTAAATTTTATTTATTTCCCTTCATTAGTAATATGCGTAGCTAAGGACTTCATTTGGACAACTTTAAAAGGCGATTTTCTCAATATTTAGATTTTTTGCCCCATCAGATTGCAGATTTTCAAAAGGTTGTATCTCGGCCAAATATTGACATATCCTAACAAACCATATATCAATGGAAAGCTTATTTATTCAGCGTTCATGTGATGTATAAATCTCAATTTAAGGAAAATGACCCATAAGACTGGTTTTGTGGTCCAGGGTCACATATGTAGAATCACAACTAGAAATTCACAAGCAAACATATTGTTTATTATGGTGGTACATCATCTATTCCCTAAACAAATTGTGAATGTTTGGTTTCTGTCGTCTGTGTAAGTGTAAGTGGAGATGTTTGGTCAGAATAAACTGCGATGTGGACACATTTAAAAGTCTGACTAAGAACAGCGTGTCACTCGGTCTGTAGGATCACGGTGTGAACAGTCAGTTAAACTTCATCGCAAAATAACTGTGTGAAGAAGACTTCACTCACATCTGTTACATCTCCATGATTGACGTCTCCCGTGCCTCAAAACCCACAGGCGATGAACCACTTTCAGGAAAGCTTTCAATTAGGAAGGAGGTTTATCCGAGGAAAGAGTGAATGCAACTCTGACCTGCAGGCAACACGCCACATTTAGAGAAGCAAGAACCTCGAATTACCCATCAGCCTAAGCCAAACACACAGAGGTACAGAGATACAAACACCAAGCCAACGGAGGAAAAGAGTCTGTCAATAATTCCTGTATAACAAAAGACACTTATGGTGTTAAAACAACATTTTTTAGTATATCAGCATGATCATTTCTGAGTATGTGGTATGATGGCCTGTTGCTTTAATGACAGCAGCACTATGTCTTACTGCTGTTCAAAATAATTGCAAAAATAGTCATGCAATTTTAAAAATTCTCATAACTATTTTTATAATAATCGCAAGAACTTGAGCACTCGGGTACTTGTGCACATCCAAATGTGCTATCATACTGACAAATAAAAGTTAAAGTAACCCCACCGACACACACACACACACACACACACACACACACACACACACACACACACACACACACACACACACACACACACACACACACACACACACACACACACACACACACACACACACACACACACACACACACACACACACACACACACACACACACACACACCCCACCCTTGTTGACACTTGTACATTTCCTTCTGGGCAATGCGTCAACATTAAACAGCCCAGCAGAGACTTTACAGTCCTCATTAGTGCTCGAGGAGAATGAATCTCGTTCGCTGACAGGATCACTCAAATAACGGAAACAATGGACGAAAAATAGCTTGAGCACAAATATCCCGCTCAGCTGGAGTTTATTAGCGCCTCTCAAATAGACACAGTCATTAGCGTGTCAGTGTGTGTGACGCGTGTGTATGAATGTGGGATAGAAACAAGACGACAGTGACAGCGACTCCAGCGAGAGCATCTTTCTGAGATCATAACCAGTGCTGTATGTGAGAAAAATCATCAGCTCAGATCACACTATGAATTATGAAGTTACATAAAAACTTTTCATATTTTTCTACTTAATTATCTGTTATTAACTTTTAAAATAAATTTCTCATGCTACATTTTTTAAGTAATTTTTTTTAAATTTAAAATAAACACCTCCCCGAATTCAGAATTGAATTGAGAATGCCTTTCGAATATTTGTAGTAAACAGAATGCAGAATTGTAATTATAATTTGAATGTAAGGAAGTAGAATAACTAAAAATGCAAAGAAATTCATTTAATTCGTTTAACTCATTAAATTTGAAAAAACAAAGATGGATGGATGGATGATAGATAGGTAAATAGAGATATAGATTGATAGATGATAGATAGATAGATAGATAGATAGATAGATAGATATAGATAGATAGATAGATAGATAGATAGATAATGATAATAGTATGATAGTCGATAATAGATATAGATTGATATATGACATCTATCTATCTATCTATCTATCTATCTATCTAATCTATTATTATTATTATTATACTGATAGATAGATGATAGATAGAGAAGAAGATAATAGACAGACAGATAGAAGATAGATAGATAGATAGACAGAAAGACAGACAGACAGACAGACAGACAGACAGACAGACAGACAGAAACAGACAGACAGACAGACAGACAGATAGAAGATAGATAGATAGATAGATAGATAGATAGATAGATAGATAGATAGATAGATAGATAGATAGATAGATAGATAGATAGATAGATAGATAGATAGATAGATAGATTTACATTGGGTCATTATTATCCGAGCTGCTGTATGATAACTGAACTCTGTTTGCTTCATTGCATCATTTTCCTGTTATCTCTGTAAAGCTGCTTTGAAACACTCCGTATCATATAAAGCGCTACAGAAATAAAGGTGACTTGACTTCTCCAGAAGGACAGATATATATGACAGAGTTGTTGAGTTCAGACTGAGACTGGAGAAGGTTGCACAGCTGGGAAGCGGCGCTGGACGTCACACACTCGCGGATCTTCAGCGCTTCTTAACACTGTTAATTGGGAGGGGGTTCCTGGAAACCTCTGACTCCCCGTGTGCGACTGAACTAGAAGAGCCACCTTAATTAAAGCCGAGAACAACGGCTCAGAAACCCCGGAGCGGACTCCTGAGGGAGTGTGTGTGTGAGGAGACGGCTCAGGGAACACTGGGGGAAAAGCCCAGTGTGATCATTGTAATGGTGTTGGGGAACAGAAGAGAAGGGCATGAAGAGCGAGACGGAGCGAGTCCGCGGGGGGGCAGGACTCTGGGCTTCAGTAATTGGAGGTGATGGCAGCGGGGCTGTTAGTGTCGAGTGTGTGTGTGTGTGTGTGTGTGTACTGCGGTTGGTAATTGGTTGGCAGGCTCTTGCAGAATCAGTTATTTCTCTGAGGATGTTTCTCTGGCCTCTGAATGATCAACATGATCAAAACTTTGATGGAAAACCTGTTGCTCAGAATCTACTACAAGCCTTCTGACTGCTTTTAGTAAAAGGCCTTTTAGTGTAGTTGTAAAAACGTCCATTTTCAGGTCTTTCCGAGTCTTTTTGGTGTGAAATCTGCACTGATTTTTATCAATCAATCAATCAAAATATATTTTTAGCGCACTTTAACAATCCAAAGTGGACACAAAGTGATGTACAGTAAAACAATATGAATACACAAAAAGCCTTAAATACAAAATACATATTTTTGCTCAGTTTGGGTTCTGAATTATTACATCTCAGAAACTGAAAACTTTAACAAACTTCTCCATCAAGTTTCCAATTTAACTTTGGTGGTGTCTAGGAGAAACATCATTATAGGAGAAATAAAAATAGACAATGTTTGACATACAGTTAGAGTATAGAGAATGTAACATAAATGTGGATAGCATAGACAAGATAATGATGAGAAATATTTGAGTTGATATTGAGATGTCTGTGTTTTTGATTGCAGCGCCGTTTGAGACACAAAACTCTACAGGAGACACATGTGAGATTAATGGGGTCTTTTTCGACAGGACAAAAAATAAAAAAATAATAATAATATTACAAATAATAATAATAATATAAAAAATAAATAAAATAAAATAAAATAAAATGAAATAAAATGAAAAAAAAAATTAAATTAAATTCAAAATAATGAAAATAAAAATGAAATGAAATTAAAAATAATAAAATAAAACAAACTAATAAAAAAATTAAATTAAATTAAAAATAGTTAAAATTAAATAAAATTAAATAAAAATTAAATTAAAAAATGTAATTGAATAAAATAAAATAAATAAAATTAAATAAAATTAAATAAAATTAAATAAAATTAAATAAAATTAAAAATAATGAAAATAAAAATGAAATGAATTTTAATTAAATTAAATTTAAATTAAAAATAATAAAATAAAACAAAATAATAAAAAATTAAATTAAATTAAAAATAGTTAAAATTAAATAAAACAAAAAAAATTAATAAAATTAAATAAAATTAAAAATGAAATGAATTTTAATTAAATTAAATTTAAATAAAAAATATAAAAAAAAAAACAAAATAATAAAAAAATTAAATTAAATTAAAAATAGTTAAAATTAAATAAAAAATATTCAAAAATTAAATTAAATTAAATGAAAAAACAAATGAAATGAAATAATAAAAAATAAATTAATGAAAAATAAAATTAAAATAAAATAAAAAAATCTGAAGCAAATGTTTTAATTGTTATTTAGAAAAAGAATATAAAGCTAATATTATAGCTTTTGTTTGTAGACTTGAGAAGAGAGGGATGATATTTCTTCTGAAACTGTGAGATTACTGTGCAGTAGAAACAGGAGACTTCAGCAAAAGTCTCCATTTAATCTCACTGCTGTCTAGGAGAAGCGATTGAAAAATTAAAGAGATCTCACATGTGATTCATCTCTCCTGCAGGACGAGGAGAAACAAGCCTTGGGATTTGCTCCGAGCATCCGAATCTCCAGCAGGACGAGAGATGGAGAAGCGACGGGATAGGAGCTTTCAAGAGGAACGAGAGACAAATAGATGGAATAAAGGGCGGATGAAGAGACGGGAAAGAATGACATCGGACTGTGAAGAAGGAGGGATGGAGGAGGCAGAGGAGGACAGCAGCGGATAGGAAAACACACGCAGAGAGAGAGAAACACTGACTCATGAGGGATTAGAGAGAGAAGAGAGAGAGCGCTCAATTAAAAGAACTGGGTCAGAGGAAACACACCAGCTTTCTGAAGCGTTGAGAGATGTGTTCCTGATGAAAGACTGAAGATCTGTGACCTTCTGGAGGACATCGAGACACTTTACATGTCTGAATACCAAAATAAACACAATATCTCTTCACTAACTTCACTTCTGTCTGTCTTTGGGGGATTGTTAGTGACTATGAATCAGTCCATTGTTATTTTAGTTTTATTCATATTTTGAAGCTTTTATTTATGTATTATTTTTAGTTTTCATGTTAATATTAGTTTCATTTTTCATTATGTGCTTTTGTCATTTTAGTTTTTTAAATATTGTTTTTTAGGTTTAATTAATTTTTATTTCTATTTCAGTTTTATTTAGTATTTTGATACATTTTTATCAAAAAATTATTTTATAGTGCTTTAACTTATTTCAGGTTTTTGCCAAGGCAAAGTTTTTATTTTTCATTTAGTTTAGGGTTTTCAACAACAATTTATATTTTATTTTATTTCAGCTTTATTTCATGTTTTTTAATAGTTTTCGTTTTAGTTAACAATAATAACCCACTCAGTTCCCCTCAATGCCTTTGTTGTTATTGTTAATTAAAACTAATAACTTTTAAAAAATCATTTTTATTAATTGAAATAAAGCTGAAATAAAATAAAATCTGAAAATTAGAAAACTTAAACTTGGCAACCAACTCAAATAAAATAAGCTTATGTTGGAATACTAAAACGACTAAAACTTTTTAAAGCTAATTAGAAACTAAAGCCAATTAAAAATATGACTAAATATGATATAAATAATACTGAAATAACTGCATTTCAATCAGAACATTTTACAAAATGAAATATGATATTAAATTATGAAACATAAAAAGTGTTTGGCACTTTATGGTTGTCAAACTTTGGAGAACCTGTTCATATTTAATATGATGAATGACACGTGTGAACATGAAGGGAACACATCTTCAACAAGCAAGAAAACAAGGAAAAGTTGCTCCGAAAAGTGATGTTAGTTCGGAGAAAAAATTTCTTTGGAAATGCTACACTTTCTGTTTGATATTTTGCCATTAATGCAATGAAACTCAGACATTTTTTAAGTGTTACTTGTTAAGAAGTTTCTAAAAGAACCCAAATGTTTTTGGGGCAACATTCATTGCATCATTTTTAATTCTGAATTACTTTGCTTGCTTTTTGGTACTGAAAGGTTACAGACAAGTCTGTCTGTCCAAAGCTGAAGTTTCAGAAGAGAAGTCAAAAGCGTGAGCAGGACTGAGGCTTCACCAGCTCAATGTGTCCTGTGCCATTGTTCAGATCGAGCGCTCTCGTCCCCTCATGAACTGTCTGATGAAGCATGTAAACATGCAAATCCACCGGGAGAAAGCAGCAGGAGATGCATTGACACATTAAAGAGTGGCACATTAAAGTTGTGTGTACTTCTGCTTAAATTCAAAAAGTGTTTTCACTCAAGTGTTTGGGGACTTCCCTTGATATGTCAATCACGCTGATGTTGAAGAGCGCTGGGGTGTTGGGACGGGGCGGATGGGGAAACGGTGGAAGACCAAAAAGGAGCGTGAGGTTTCTGATGTCTCTCCTCATTCGCCACCTCCTCCCGAGACACGGGAATCCAGAATTAATGGGTCGGAAAAGAAGAAAGGATGGAAATTTAGACAAGAATTGCAGGCATTAAAGAGAGAGGGGAAACGCAGAACTTAATTAATTCTTCCAAGACTTTGGACAGAGATAAAGACGAGACAATGTTCAGGGGAGAAGTTTCATCAACATTTAAAGGAATAATTCAGCCCAAAAAAAAAAAAAAACTCCTGTCATCATTTACTCGACTTATTTTTTTCCAACTGAACTCAAGACGGTGCATTTTTGAAGAGCTCTTTTCCATGCGATGACAGTTAATAGTGATCACAGCTGTTAGACATTAACAGCTAAATAACATTAATGCATACGGCTTGCGCACTATATTCAAAGTCATACGATGCATTACGTGAGGAACAAACCCACAAGTTATTTAATGATCATTTTAACCCAGGCTCACTGCATGTGGCGACATTTCTGCAAAATGATATTATTTTGCTTCATGCACATTTCATGCAGTGAGTGACAATAAAAGCATGAAATGACAATGAAAGTGAATGTGGCAATATTGTATTATGTGGGCTTTTGTGTGCATCACGGCAGTGCAGAAATGAAATGTCCGTTTAGTGGCGCTAAAAGCGAAACAGGTGAACGGGAATGTGTTAACACTCTTTTTGCATTGGAAAATAATGTGCCACACTAAACCTGAGAGTGTTAACAAAAGCAAACATGAGATAAAATAACATTTACTGAAGCAACCAGTTTAGTTTGTTTAGTCTTTGAGCTCTTTTATCATGACTTGTGTTTCACGAGACTCCAAATGTATTAGTTTACAAATCATGTAAAAGCATTTTGAGGACATAGGAACAAGTAACTGTCTGAAAATCCTCTGTAATCAAACTCTGTGTGAAAAGCAAAACAAGCTGTTGGTGTTTTACTGCCACTGGTGTTCATTTCAGCTGGAAACTGCAGGGAATTGTGTTTATAGGCATGTTTTTGCAAAAAAAAAAAAATTAGGAAGAGGTGCATTTTTCCAATGAGGCACATTTGAACTGTGCTCAGATTTGCCAAAACACTTTGCAAAAATATACGATTTGCCAAGATACCAGCGCTGAGATCTTTGAAAAAACTGTTTTCAGCAAATCTGAGGAGGAGCTTTGCTTTGCATTTAATCTCACTGCTGTCTAGAACAAACAATTGAGATATTTTTAATATATATATAATAAAAAAAAAACTTTGCGCATTCGTTTGCCAAGACAAAAAGCCCTGAGTCTGCTTGAACATGTGGTCTGGGCTCTGATTCACAATTGGAAATAGAAACAACCCAGCCTGATTTAAACAGGCCTTCACCACTGGCAAAATGGGCTTTCAATAAAACTTGGCTGCCTGTACAGTAGAAAAGAGAAATTTTTAATGTTTTTAAACCGGTGCTACCTGACTAGAAAAAGACTGTTGTCAAATAGGTAGAAAGACTTCAACACCCATAATGCACTGGGGATGTTGCCGTCCAAGGCCACTCCCACCAGTCTGATATACATTACCAGAGTCAAACACCGCTTTGCTTTAGTAGGAAATACTCCTTAGTAAACTTTTAGATGACTTTGGATGGCTACGAACACAGTGTTTCAAAGCCCGTTCACACCACAGACGATAGCTATAACGATAAAGATATAGATTTAAAAAATCATTCTAAATATAGAAGAATTGAAAAAAGTCCAAACCATAAATATAACGATGATGGAGGAACAAAACCAGGGACGTGCACAGGGGGGTTGCTCAGGTTGCCCGGGCAACTGCCCATATGCCCTTCTCGACTCATGTTGCCCTTCCGAGGGGGAAAAAATAAATAAAATAAATCGTACAATGGATGCAGAATTTCACATAGGCCTAGATAAAAAAATCAAAAAAAATCGCAAAGCCTCATTCACTTCCATTCGGGCACCGAAAGTGAAAGTCAGTAGGTGCAGGGCAAACTCTGTTTACGTGGCTGCAGCGCTGCACGCGACCGAATCATACTACAAATCATGCGTAGTTGCCCAGTTACCATACGTACCATCAGAACTGAATACCATATAGACTACAGGTGATGATACACAGGGCAACTTTTTGAGCAATGTTGCTGGGCAATGTTGTCGTCTACGGGCAACCAGATGAGACACAGGGCCCACCCGTCACGACCGATCTAAATTATCCAGATAGAAATGTATTGCCCATTTTCAATGAGAAAGTGGCCAAGCAACAATCGCTCGGCAAGATTGCCCAGCAACATTGCTCAAAAAGTTGCGCCGTGTATCATCACCTGTAGCCTACGAGCAAGAAGTACAACTGAACTGAATGTACGGGAAGCCAAAAGGTTAAAAAAGGATTGTATTTTTTTCCCGAAATCTAAGCGTTTTTTTTTTTATTAGAAGCGAGTTTTTCCCCATTTGTCAATTCAATCCAGATTATTTCTTTTCAAATAAAAAAAAATATAAATAATAATAAAATAATAATAATAATAATATGAGGAACTCTTTGTGTATTTTGGTGACATTTAACATATTGTTAATTCATTTTGTATACTGTTTACAAAGTTGTATATCATAAACCTGTCATCTCTGACGTTTTGCAATCTTTATAAATAATAATAAGACCATAATATGAGGCATTGAGTTTGGACATAAACACGGTCAGATAAGGCAATTTGTATGGGCAAAATGCAACTGAATATATTCAGACATAATACAAAAATTATGAACAAGTGCAAGATTAATTCAATTTATAGAATTGTTTAGTGTTTAAATTTGGAGAAACCTATCAGTGACTTGATAGGATATTGATGTGGGGGGGGGGGGGGGGGGGGGGGGGGGACGGGGGGGGGGGGGGGGGGTCAGAGCAACTGCCCCTCAAAATTCCTGTGCACGTCCCTGAACAAAACCATTGGAATCACTTTCAGAGCTGATGAACGATAAAAACATTGACATCGCTTTATAATAAACAGAATGATATTGTGCGTTGGTGTGGATTCTAATACAGTTATCTTTATATTTACCTTTATAGTTATCGTTCTTGGTGTGAACGGGACTTTAGGCCATATTGAGGGGAAAAACTGAAAGTAAAGTGCAGTCGCGTAAAGGGAAGAAAGCTGTTGCCATTGAGCTCCATATTTACCATAAAGCTGTTTAAAGTGTAGACAAAGTAAGATATAATTTTTCAGTAATTCACTTACACTTACAATAAATGTTCTGTTAACTCTTTTAACAACTCTGTTAACAACCCTTCACCACTATTTACGGTATTTTCCGTCTTTCCGTGTTTTCACTGTTATACGGTAGGGGTCGCTATTACACATCTTCTGAACAAGAACTGAATCTCCTGATCAAAACACAGGCGAAGAAGAAGCAGAAACACGCGATAAAAAAACTTTTTGTTTAAAATGTTGCTTTTTTAATAAGTGTTGATAAAAAAAAGAATGCATGAAGCTAGAATAAAACAGTTTTTTAAAAAGCAGAGGGCCTGTTCTTTCTTTTAATCTAATGCATGTTCAGATATTCATTCAACAAAATATTCTGGGGACCATGAAATTTGAGTGAAATTATCAAAAAACGTTGTCAGTGGCTAGCAATTATTATTTTATTTTTTTAAACGCTGGCTGGAAAAGAGTTAAAGCTACACTGTGTAACTTTTTTAGTTTATTCTTAGCTAAAAACACTTAGTTCTTTCAAAAATATATGTGCTCATTAATGTATATTTACTTCGTTCAAGTAATAAAGTATTCTCGTGAGTGTATAATATGCCATTGAAAATACATACGGGTAAGGGGTTCTAATGTCGGTCGCCATGTTGCCCATCCATCTTGAAAGTCATTAGCCAAAGAGGGACATACCAGTTAATTCAAGCTTCACCTTTCGCGTTTTAACTTGAAGGAAAACTCATGGACGAGGTCGAACTGGAAGCCATGTTAATCTTGGACTACATTGGCCACCGTAGGAGTTAAAACGAAATCGGAATTGAGAGAGAACAGAAACAATATTCACTGGATGGTCATATACCTTTTCACCGCTAGATGGGGGTAAAAATCACACAGTGTAGCTTTAATAACCCTCTGGCGATCCGACTGTCCGTGGGCGGGAAAACAAAAATGCGGACATATAATGGAGCTGTTCGAGTTCAAATAAATGGAAATATCTTTGATGCGGGTAACACGAAGAAAGAGAAAAATATCACACAAACATCATTCAGTTACATATAGGCCAACTATTGGCATTTTAACAATACAAAGCGTTGAAGTTACACTTTAAGGAAGTGAACCATTATGCACATCTCATTGCGTGTCCTGAATAAATGGCTATTTAGAGCAGCTCCACCGCAAACAAACTCAAGAGTCTCAGTACATGTAGAGTTGACAAAATGGCAATTACTTCAATAATACGGCGAGTCTTCTGGCGAGTCGTTTACTGCATTCACATCGATACTCATATTGATGATGCACGCATTAATGCACTTCTCCTTCACCTGCAGTCACATCAGTTCTCCGTCACACACACGTGCATTATCTCAGTAGTGCACAGGACTCTTCAGAATAACACTAGCGTTCTCTCTCTCCGTCAGGTGACCTTGAGCTCCAGAAAGCTTCACAGCTCAGGATGTGTTTCTGTGCACAGATGCTTCTTCTAAAAACTCAAATCTGACAATAGTTGATATGCTATGAGCGTACGGACATATACAGCAAATGTGGAAAGCAGCTCAGATAATGATGAAAAATCACTTCAAAATCTCTTGCTTTTCTTTGCAGATTTTGTCTCAGATTTGCCAAGCGTCTTTAAAAAAAATGTATTGTACTCAATTTAATCTCATTGTCTAGGAGTGATATAAAAATCATTCTCCTCTTCTTTAGAAATAAAATTAGATAAAAATAGACCCAAATGAGTCAATATTTGTCATACAGTAAGAGTATAAAACTATAAAATAGACAGAAATGTTCATATTGAGCTCTCTGAACTTCTTATTGCAGACTGTCTTGGAGAATATGAGCACAGTTTGAGATATTGTTGAGATCTGATATGAAACTGTAGATATATAAATATATATATATTTTTTTATTTTAACATATATACACTGTAAAAAATATTTTAGCAATTTAGTTATTTCAACTTATTTTTTTAACTAGATTGTCCAGACAACAAGAAATTTTAAGTTTTCTTGTCCTCAACTTATCGAAATAAGTTAGTTAAACTAAAAAAAACCCATGCAAAAAGATAACTCAAAATAATGAGTTAACTTTTTTTACAGTGTACTCTATATATACATATATAAACTAATAATATTAAAATATAAAAAAAAACAATATATAAATTAAAATGATAGAATTAATTTTTAAAAATCTACCAAATATTAAAATTCACACCACTCAGATCTGGTGTGTATGGTGACCCTAAAGGGACAAAAAAAATTTGATGGGAGGACAAATTATACGTCCCCAGGAAACATTGCATTTGCTTGCAAAACATTTGATTTCGTCACGAACAAACGCAAAGTTTTTTGGGGAATGTAAAAACTTTTGCGAGCGAATGCAAAAAGCATTGAACTATATTTTTTCCTCTCATTTCATATTTATTTCATCACCATGTCCCTTTAGGGACTCGTAGTTCTGAAACTCTAGAGGAGACACACGTGAATTTACTGAGGTCTTATTCTGAAAGAAACATTTAAAAAGCAGGAGACAAAACAAATGAGATATTCAAGTCCTCTCTCTCTCTCTCTCTCTCTCTCTCTCTCTCTCTCTCGTACAGTGTCTCTGTGGAAGAGATAAAGATCAACAGGAGCCTGTATTTGTGTTTGTGAACCTTTGACCTGCGGAGCCCGAGGGCCAGGAGATATTTACATGAGGAGTTAATGATGTAGCGAAGCGATGTCGGACCTGTACAAACACAGGAGGAGGAGGAGGAGCGTGCTCGTCCACACCTCCCTCATTACCCCCCCACCCGCCCCCCGAGACGAGCTCACTTCCTGTCAGATTCAACTTTTCAATTCCAGAAAACTGGAGCTTGTTGCCATGGCAACAACCACAGTGGGGAGGGGGGGGGAAATCTGCCGCATTGCTGGACTTGGCATGAGCGTGGTGTGTGTGTGTGTGTGTTGTGTGGTCTGTGGTTGCATGTTTACGTATGCATCAAACATGTGGTCTCAATACATAGGCCTATTAGCAATAATTGGACCGCTCTTATACAGGTGCTTTGCATTCAGAAACACACCACATCATCACACACACACTGCTCTTCAACTGCATGTCAACCTGAAGTGATCGTCGCAACCCATTTACTTCCGCAATCTGAGGTGTACAAACACTGAATATTCAATGAGGGGAAAATGTAAGGCGGGACTTGGTCCTATTCATATCCAATGGCTAAATTATGAGAATTCTGTTATTATTTATTAATTCTCATGTCATTCCAAAATATGTAAATATAAATATAAATGTATGATTATATTTTATTATTATATAATATATGAAATATAAAAATCTAAACATTTCATAGAAAAAAAATATTTCTAGTGAATATAAAAATGCACTGCATGAATTAAAAAAGTATAATTTAAAATATATATAAATTTAAAAAAAAAATACTAAATAATTTTTAAATTAAGATTAAGATAAACATATAATTTTAGCAAATATAAAATGCAAAAATATTCTACAAAAAAAGCTTGGAACAAGATAAAATTAAAAAATATTTTACATGAAGAATATAAAAATAAATTAATACAATATGTTTAATTAAAATGAACATTGAAGTAAATAATTTTATATTTCATTAAAATTAAAACATTTACAATTAATAAAAAATATTTTTAGCACTGCTAAAAAAGAAATCTGATACATTTAAAATATAAAAAACAAAAAGTTTACATAAAAAATAAGAATATTACTAAAATTATTTTAAAATGAACACAATATAAATGTTTACATTGTAATATATAAAGTCTTATACATTATATTTAAAAATGAAATTAATATAAAATATTAAAAATAAACAATGAAAATGAATAACTACAAATATTAAAAACAAAGTTATTTTATAAATATTTCATTTATAAAAAATACTAAAACTAAACGATTGTAAAATAATTATATATATATATATATATATATATATATATATATATAATATATATATAATATATATAATATATATTATATTTTTTTTTTTTTACAATAATAAACACCAGAAACACACATAATAAAAAAAACCCACATAATTATTTAAATTAAAATGCACAACTTAAAATATATCAAAAAAGATCATTCTTTTGTAGTACGCCAAGTGAAAATGGCAGAGCAAGTAAAAATCTGAACTACTCGCCTAACATCTGTAAAATCTGTACTGCACTAGAACAATGTGTGCTGATAAATTGCTCATAATAGGACCAGAAACATGCATTTTGAATCAGGTTTACTTTAAATTCATGGTTTCTCGGGTATGCTGGACCACGAGGATCACCACACTGTCATCTCTAGATCTGAATGGCCAGTTTAGCATCTGTCTGTGAGGGTGTTCAGGCGCTTCCAGATGGACACAGTTTGGCCTCCTGGTTCCCGGTAGACTCGTGCTGTATAAGAACATCAGGGCGGGTTACACTGGGATATTCTCATTCAGCTCGATCCCTGTCTCTATTGATCCCACTATCTCATCAAGCACGTTTCCTTGAAGATGCAATTTCCAGCACATCAACACTGGGTTGCAGCACTTTGTTCCAGACATGCAACGGCACAATTGATCTCAGGCTTTCACCGCGGCTCGTGCGGACGCTGTGATGTGAGCTGAACCGTGAGGCACACACAGAAACTCATGCCTTCTGGAGGAATCACAGCAGAAAGGGCACGATGATGTCACGACCGCTGAAATCTGCATAAACATGCAAACCAAATCACACGCTGCATGGATGAAACGTCATTAATACGTTCATAATGCGGGTTTATGCGCTTCTGTGGTGTGTTTATTAGCTGCCACTTTGTTGATCGATCGTTGAAATTGACAACAAAACTGTATATCAAAGAAATACTGACATAAAGCATTGACAAAATATAGATTTTGGGGTGCAATCTCATGAGATTCATCTTGCACAACACAAGCTGGATTATGGCAACACTTGCACAATTAGGCCAATAAATAAATTGTGATGTACTACAGTATTTATGTTGTATTGATGTATCAAATCGATGATAGTTTTTTTCATGATATAAATTGTTTTTATTTTAATAAAAAAATTAATATTATTATTTTAATATTATTGTCATTAATGCCATTATATTTGTGCAAAATTATGTGCATAAATATAACTTGAAAATAATTTTACCGTATGTTAAGTTTATTTTCTAGCTTTTTTTTACAAATAAAATGGTTTTGCAAATTAATGGCTGCAAAAAGTAATTATGGCAAAACAAAAAAGTTATTTAAAGGTGCAGTAAACGATTTTTGAGAAACGCTGCAGCAGTAGGGGGCGTGTCCACTCATGATGGGGGAGGAGAGAGAGAGAGAGCCAATCAGCAGTAGGGGGCGTGTCCTCATGATGGGGGAGGAGAGAGAGAGAGCCAATCAGCAGTAGGGGGCGTGTCCACTCATGATGGGGAGGAGAGAGAGAGACCAATCAGCAGTAGGGGGCGTGTCCTCTCATGATGGGGAGGAGAGAGAGAGAGCCAATCAGCAGTAGGGGCGTGTCCTCTCATGATGGGGGAGGAGAGAGAGAGAGAGAGAGCCAAACAGCAGTAGGGGGCGTGTCCACTCATGATGGGGAGGAGAGAGAGAGAGCCAATAAGCAGTAGGGGCGTGTCCTCTCATGATGGGGGAGGAGAGAGAGAGAGCCGAACAGCAACAGGGGGCGTGTCCACTCATGATGGGGGAGGAGAGAGAGAGAGAGCCAATCAGCATAGGGGGCGTGTCCCTCATGATGGGGAGGAGAGAGAGAGAGAGAGCCGAACAGCAACAGGGGGCGTGTCCACTCATGATGGGGGAGGAGAGAGAGAGAGCCAATAAGCAGGGGGTGTCCTCTCATGATGGGGGAGGAGAGAGAGAGAGCCGAACAGCAACAGGGGGCGTGTCCACTCATGATGGGGAGGAGAGAGAGAGAGAGAGCCGAACAGCAACAGGGGGCGTGTCCTCTCATGATGGGGGAGGAGAGAGAGAGAGAGAGAGCCAATAAGCAGTAGGGGGCGTGTCCTCTCATGATGGGGGAGGAGAGAGAGAGAGCTGAACAGCAACAGGGGGCGTGTCCACTCATGATGGGGGAGGAGAGAGAGAGAGCCAATCAGCAGTAGGGGGCGTGTCCACTCATGATGGGGAGGAGAGAGAGAGAGAGAGCCGAACAGCAACAGGGGGCGTGTCCACTCATGATGGGGAGGAGAGATAGAGGAGAGAGAGGCCGAACAGCAACAGGGGCGTGTCCACTCATGATGGGGAGGAGAGAGAGAGAGCCGAACAGCAACAGGGGGCGTGTCCACTCATGATGGGGAGGAGAGAGAGAGAGCCGAACAGCAACAGGGGGCGTGTCCACTCATGATGGGAGGAGAGAGAGAGAGAGCCGAAGCAAGGGCTGCAGGGAGGAAGAGAGAGAGCCGAACAGCAAAGGGGCGTGTCCACTCATGATGGGGAGGAGAGAGAGAGAGAGAGCCGAACAGCAACAGGGGGCGTGTCCACTCATGATGGGGAGGAGAGAGAGAGAGAGAGCCGAACAGCAACAGGGGCGTGTCCACTCATGATGGGGAGGAGAGAGAGATAGAGAGCCAATCAGCTGTAGGGGGCGTGTCCAATCATGATGGGGGAGGAGAGAGAAATCCAATCAGCAGTAAGCGGTGTGTCCACTCATGATGGGAGGAGAGAGAGAGAGCCAATCAGCAGTAAGGGACGTGTCCACTCATGATGGGGAGGAGAGAGAGAGAGCCAATCAGCTGTAGGGGGCGTGTCCAATCATGATGGGGGAGGAGGAGAGAAATCCAATCAGCAGTAAGCGGTGTGTCCACTCATGATGGGGAGGAGAGAGAGAGAGCCAATCAGCAGTAAGGGACGTGTCCACTCATGATGGGGAGGAGAGAGAGAGAGCCAATCAGCAGTAAGGGACGTGTCCACTCATGATGGGGAGGAGAGAGAGAGAGAGAGAGCGAGAGAGAGTGAGCAAGAGGGAGATTTGAAGAAAGACTGTAGACAGAGAGATGGCTGAAAGACTTTACAAAAGAGACAAGATCAGAGGAATACCTGGAAAAAGGAAGGTTATGATCAAGAGCTTCAGGACCCGTGTTGATATTAGAAAAATATTCCAGCACTGAAGAAACCTTAACCTAAAGAAGGCCTGAAAACGGACGCAGATGTTGTGTTGTTTCTGCTCCATACATGAGTAACATTTTGCTGAACCAAGATCTGCTGTTGTTGTAATGTTATCTCTAGTAACAGGACAGAGTGTCAGTGTTCGTCTGGAGCTGCTGGAGACTAACAACAGACTCTTGCTTGTATATACTCTTGTTCATTTTTTTGTTCTTCCTTGCTGTTCGTTCGTCATCTTTGCTTTATTTTTTTAGTAGAATTAATTTGCTTCACTTTAGCTATGATGGATGATTGTAGAGACATCCACACTTGCATTGTGTGGTTGTGCATTTTAGGGGCGGAGCAATGAAGGGAGGGCTGTGTTTGATTGATTGAAATCACTTACTGCACCTTTAACCTGCCAACATGTTTCTTGTTGAGAACACAGATTTGTAATAGTGTTGTAGACTGCAACTCTTTATCGATCCAGTAGATGGATACTATGAAGTTAAAAAGTTTAAATTTCAGTAAAAAAATCAGTCAAACCAGTCAGTTTCTAATCTAAATGCAAATGAGCATCCTTTTAATTTGCATTTACCGCCAGGTGAATGAAAAAAAAAGCATACAAAAGTGGTCAGAAATGTAATGAAATATAAAAAAAACAGGTGCATCACAGTGTCAAAGTATCGGTTACCAGCATCACCTTTAAATGAATGTAATCATGCACCACTAATAGTGACGTATGAAGTGTTTACAGAACAGAACAGCGATTATGAACGGCAATAATATTGCCAGAGCCCCCTCCCTCCTTCTGTAATCCGTCTGTTTTCCTCTTTGTAATCTTGTGGCAAACACATTACAGATAGGACTAACACCTTCCTCCAACCATTTCAGCTCGGCTTTCTTCTCGCTCCCCCCCCGCTTTCTCTTCTTAATTACCGAGGCAATCATATTTACAGATTCCCCTCAGCCTGTTTATCCTTCCCACTGATGTCTGAATGTTCAAATTGTGATGATTTATTTGTCTTCTTTTTTCTCCTTAAATGAAAATAATAAACCGCCAGACAGAATTCGTCCGGAATTTAATTGAGTAGGTCAGTGGCTTTGGGAAACATTATTAAGCATGAAACGAGCAACACAAAGCCAGTATCTGTGGCCCAGCGGAGAGCAGTGGGAATAAAGAGAACGCAAGCTTGTTACGCTCGTCCTTTACTCAATTCCGTCCTTTCTTCTCATCGCTGGACATCAAAACTGTCCATCATAACCCTTTTTAGTCAAGCACTGTGCGTCTGTCAACATAACACACCAATTTTGATCTCTTTGGGTGAGAGAGAGTGCAAGAGAGAGAGACATGATATAAACACACTTTTTAATGCATAACATAAATTGATGCACTGATTTAAATACAAAGTAAAGATGTTACTTAAAAGGGTTAGTTGATTAATTTCTCGCCCTCATGTCCTTCCAAATCCGTAAGACTTTCGTTCATCTTCGGAAAACAAATGAAGATATTTTTGATGTAATCTGAGAGCTTTCTGTCCCTCCATTGACAGTCTATGCAACTACCACTTTCAAGACCCAGAAAGGTAGTAAAGACATCATTAAAGTAATCCATGTGACTCCAGTGGTTTATCCTCAATTTTATGAAGCGACCCAAGTTCAAAGCACAAAAAAAAACATAAATTAGCACTTATTTACAAAATATTTATCTCCAACGTTCATTCACAGAACAACGTCTGATCTCAAGTCAACTCACCACACATGTGTCGTGAAAGTCTCATGAACGTACATTGGAGATTAATATTTTGTAAATAAGAGGTAAATTATGTTTTTTTGAGCAATCAAAGCACTCGCATCGCTTTATAAAATTGAGGTTAAACCACTGGAGTCACATAGATTACTTTAATCATGTATTTACTATCTTTCTGGGGCTTGAAAATGGTAGCAGGGACAGAAAGCTCTCAGATTTCATCAAAAAGACCTTTAAAGTCTTACGGGTTTGGTATAATATGAGGGTGAGTAATTAATGACCGAATTTTCATTTTTGGGTGAACTATACCTTTAAAATGATCTGTCATGTAACTAATTAACACACATGTGCTTTCTAACCCATCTTACTGCATGTTTACAATGTATATACGCCATATAATAATATTTAAAATATTTATAACCGCTGCGAATAGCTCTGCACGTGCAAGCGATGAGATTTCGGGTGTACAAGCGAATCTTGCACACCGTCGGCCTGGGCATATATGTTACATTTCTGAGGCGAAGCACTCGACCAATCACAACACACTGCTCCAGCCGACCAATCAGAGCACAGTGTGCTTTTCAGAAGGAGGGGCTTCATAGAGACAGGAAGTAAACAGAGCGTTACTGACAGACTGGGAAGAGAGGAGCCCAAATAATGGAGAATATGAGGAAAATAATCAACATTAAAGCATGAAAACCTACTCTATAGAGCCTGAAAACAACATCAAGACTTGAAAAAGGGCATATTAGGTCCTCTTAAAAAAAGACGTTATTTTTAAACAAAACATTTAAATTGATTGTTATATTGATTGCAATTTGGAAACATTAATATTAAGTCTGATCACCAAGGCTGCATGTATTTGATCAAAAATACAGTAAAACAGTGATATTGTGATACAAGTCATTTTGAAATGACGTACAGCTTTGATTCTTCCAGTTTACTCAGTTGTCACAAAATGACTAGTGTTAATGTCAGTGTTTATTTTTATGCACATACAGTTTTTGACGAGTGATTTGCCATGAAGGAAAAGAAGAGAAACAGACAGCGAACACACAAACACACTCTGATGTTTGACTGCTGTTACCAGACGCGGTCGCCGCTAACTTTAAATGAGACGTTGTAGGATTTAAATAGAAAGTCTGCCAAGGGAATTTATGATGGATTTATGAGCGACTCCGTACCAATCTTACCATGAAGACATTCAATTAAAATGGCCTTTAAAGTGCAGAAGTCTTTGGCGATGAAAGGCAGGCAAGTGCTACCCGATAGAGACGATACTGGCTGTACAAATTAGCAGATGATCCATCTTGATGATAAATAATATAACTGTCAATATGATGAACGACCGAGGTGATGCACACAGCGTCAGGCCTTTTACGTTGAAAATTAAGCATGAAGCAGACATAACAAGTCCATCATCCGCAAATATCATCAGTGACAAATTCTATCAGGAAAGGAGATTACATAAACATGCCGGGAGTCGGAAAGCAGTTGAACGCTTTGACTGGTTAGTTATAATGTCATTGTGTTTTGCTGTGTTAGATACAGCGTGACCTTTAAATCTGCGCAGTAATATGAACCCAAAGACATGTTCATTGCATACGTTACAGGCATAAGGGAACGACTTAAACTCACGAGTGCATGATGACGGGTCGGCTCCGTCCCGCGGGACGGCTAATAATCGTGTCCTACGAGAATAAAGCGTTCGTCCTCAAGGGCCGCTCGACGGCTCAGAAAGCACAATCCCCCTGTGGGCCGCAGTCAAATCTCACAACGCTTTCTCCTCGAGACACGTGTGCTCTAAAACAACAATAGAAGATCTATTAAATCCAATACAAATGAACATAAGAACACGAAAAAGCCCTTTCCAGTAATCACAAACTGAAGATGTATGTTAATTCGCTGCCAGAATAATGACACTGAGAAACATAAGCAGCAATTGAGTTGAAAACACATAGGGAAGAGATAAAATAGTGCTCACGAGGAGGACTTTAGGGGTGAGACCTTAGTAACGCTTCTTCATGCCGTCATACATGATGTTACCACAGTCAGCAACAGAGAGTTGCAAGCACCGAAAAAGATTTAACCAGTAGTCGTTGGCACAGCGTCGAGTAATCCGTTGGACATTATTTCTGACTTTCCCGAGAACATCTTCTCTGATGGCTCCCTGATGTAGCTGACCTTTAAATAAAACCTTAATAAAATGCATTGTTTTCTTATCCACAAGTAATTGACTGGATCATGAAAATACAAAATGTGGGTTTCAGGGTTTTTAACCAAAAATGTTTTTTTTTTTATTCTCACTTCAATTAAAACAAATATTAACTAAAATAACATCAAATAATACATAATCTTAGTGAAAATAGCAGTATTTTCTTTGCATAAAGTGCAAATAGTAGTTAGATAAACAGTATGTAATAATAACAACATCAGTGTACATTATTATAATTATTAAAACCATAAATGGATGCCTTACTCCATCTCACTGCTCCAGTTATCAGACAGGTTTCTTTTGTAATTTACTCAATCAGATAATAGTGGGTGGAGTTAGTGTCAATATTTGAACTTGGTGTGAATAAACAACACTTAAGGTGGGGTATGTGATTTTATTTT
Source organism: Chrosomus eos (assembly GCA_036326025.1). NCBI lineage: Eukaryota > Metazoa > Chordata > Actinopteri > Cypriniformes > Leuciscidae > Chrosomus > Chrosomus eos. The sequence goes on along the minus strand of CM070831.1, from coordinate 3,396,251 downwards.
TTGACCATTTTTTCAAAATCACTTGAAATCCTATTCCTAAACCACTTACTGGCTGTGAATTAGAAGCACTGAAATGAAAATTAAGCAATTTAATCATCTGTGGAACGGGCAGGACTCGAAAAACTCCAGCCAATCATTTTCAAGACCGTCTAGAATCATTGGACAGAAAATGCGTCACTCAAACGGTTGTACCATTCCCCCCCCACCCCCCTCGCGCACGTGTCCCGTTCGTGCGCATACTCAAAGCTCGTGACCTAGTCACAGGAAGTGCAAGTCGCCCAGGTACAGAGAAAGAGAGAGAGAGAGAGAGAGAGAGGAGAGAGAGAGAGAGAGAGGAGAGAGAGAGAGAGAGAGAGAGAGAGAGAGAGAGAGAGAGAGAGAGAGAGAGAGCATCTGAGTTTTCGCTCGTGCTTGATTGCGCGTCCATGTTTTTCGAATGGGTGGAGTCAGGGCCAGCGTTGGAGAAGAGAAGGTAGGACCTTATGAGTTGTGTATTTTCAAAATCTGCCAGCCGTTTTGCAAATCACATACCCCACCTTTAATAGATCTAATTTTCTTAAAGCAAAATATAATTTCTCAGTATTTCCTTTTTTTTCTTGAAGGGCGAAATATGCCCTGGTCACATTCTTGACAGGTTTTAAGACATTCACCCAATTATCATTCTACCCACTTGTACTATCTATACTCTGTACCTGTTCGGACTGTAAGGATGAGTGTAACACTGTTCGTTCTGTCCTCTACCGGCCTTCCTTCATTTTCATCAGTGAGAGACCGGGATCGCCCTGTCGTAGGTAATCAACATCAGAGGCCATGAACTGTTGCTAATTAAAAGCTATCCTCATTGTCATGCATGGATGCATACTCTCCTCCTCTCTGCTCTTGTCTTTCCACCTTTTCCAGCTCTCTTCCCCTAATACCAGTCCTCTAGTGGCCCTCGATTGCCTGTTCTCCCACAGATGTAGGAAGAAAACAGGCCGTGTTTGAAGTGCAGACGAGGGGAGGGTTGGGAAATACAGGCCGGCGTTGAAGTGCTGAGGATTTTAATTCATCTCAGCGAATCTTTTGAATCATTGCAACTGAACCGTTTGGAGTTCACCACAACAGTTCCTTCAGATTTGTTCACTGATTCGTTCTGAGACTCTTTGTGTCAGTTACAACATTATACCAATCTGTGTTTTTATATCAAATTATACCAAATGAGTGTTTTTTTAATCACATTGAATTCAATTAGTCATTGAATGGTTCATGCAACTGATTCATCTAAAAGTAAGAAAGTTCTTCACAAACGAAACAAGTATCTGTTGCATGTCTTTATATAGACATTAATATTTATTCATAATAGTATATATACATATATGTATGTACACTGCCGTTTAAAAGTTTGGGATCGGTATTTATTTGATTTTTTTTTGGATTTCTGAAAGATCATGTGACACTGAAGACTGGAGTAATGATACTAAAAATTCAGCTTATAATCACAGGTATAAATAAAATGTTTAAATATATTCAAACAGAAAACAGTTATTTTAAATTGTAATAATATTTTACAATATTACTGTTTTTTTTTAATTCAGTAAATGCAACCTTGATGAGCGAGAAGACTTATTTTAAAAACATAAAAATATTGTATGTGCACTGTATATAACACACCACACACACCACACACACACACACACACACACACACACACACACACACACACACACACACACACACACACACACACACACACACACACACACACACACACACACACACACACACACACACACACACACACGCATGCATTAACAGCCTTTGAAACACTGACTTGACTCACGAAGCGTGTATTTAGCCAGTAAAAAGCTCACAGGGCATGAATGTGAACAAGAATGATTCACTCAAAAGATTCATTCAAAAACACAAGACTCGCTCACAACAGCAGTGAGAGTAACGAGAAAGGCATTAGACAAGGCCAGGCGAGTGTGTGAGTCTCTTACTCTTATAATTCCTTAACAAGTTTAGCCTCATCTTTGCCCCGAGGTCGCAGTTAAACCGCACTGAACTGTGACTACACTTATTTGCCCTTTCACAAACAGATGTTAGAAATGATCAGCTGTGCTATGGGATCAGAAGAAAGGTCAGCGGAGATAAACAGGGCGGCGTGGCGAGGCGAGGAAGGTGAACGTGACAAGAGACAACAGAAAGAGAAATAATTGAGAATGCATGACAATTGCTGCCCTGGTTGCAGTGAAAAACGGCATCGGAATGAATAATGCAACTCATAGAGAGTGACATACATTGCCTCCACTTGCATCCACTTACCGTAGAGCATTTATCATTTATAGGGCAGCACATGCTTCTAATTAATTCCCACGCCGTGCCCAACTAACGGGAACACTGAACTCATCCCTCTGAAAACTACACCTCTGACCCCTGCGTTACAAGGTCACTCGCAGCACTGCGTCTTGGGGAACTTCGAAACGGTAAAGTAGAGGAGACAGAGGCACCAGAATCATAAATATCAATTAATTAGTCGACACTCAAGTATTTTAATATCACCTTTAGCTGTTTTGATAAACATATTAGACAATATGATGGGCTGACATGAGGTTTGCACTAGATGTGGTATATAAATATATATAATTTTGTTTTCTTTCCAAAAAATGCATTAAGACTTTTGCATGCATTATATAATTTATATTTTTAACTGTATTTTTTCTATGTACATTTCTGAAATGCACTTTCTGTAAAGCTGCTTTGAAACACTATGTATTGTGAAAAGCACTATACAAATAAATTTGAATTTTAAAAGTTTACTTTAAAATTTACTTAAAACAAATTGTTAATCAGGTTTGCACTATATTATTATTTTCAAATCTAAACACTTTAGTAATAGCTTTATAAATAAAAATATACAAAATCACCTGCATAATTTCAATTGCACATTTGGCCTCTTTCGTGCAACAAACATCATGTAAAAGGATTCTTATGCAAATTGTTGAATTTTGCATTCAAGGTTACAATGAATTTGCATCTGCCACAACTTATGGAAGAATGGTTTATGCAGGAACAATTTAAACAGAAAATTATTCTCCTAAATTTTCAAGAACAAGGCCAATCTGATTATTCAACATAAGACAAAGTTCACAGTCATTCGAGGCCGCAATCGTTCTTTTTCACCAATTCGAGTGCTGAATGAACTTTCAAAAAATATCCTTTGATAACTTCATCCCTACATCTGCCGCCGTGTCAGAAATGACCTTTTGCTGTAGTGGTAACATTTTCTTTTTTCAATACGAGAGATTCAGGGGTTGACAACCGCAGCGATGACTCAGTAAAACATTAAAAAGAACAGATTCCGTGGCAGATCGCCTCTCATCAGCACATGCTAATGAAACGACCCAAGCTGCGGCTCAGGAATCACACATGCATTAGCACGAGCTCCAGGGCTTCGGACCTCCTATTTTACACTTAAAGCCACAGAAAAGAATTTCAATAGCATAACAAAAATTAACATGAATTTGAAAATGTCTTCAGTGCCAAAAAGCATCTTGTGCTTCGAAATTCATTTTACATCACACGGTTGCTTTGTTTTACATGGTTTAACATGCTAAAACTTTCAGTATAAATCACAATCTAAATAATGAGCGTCTATGTAGTCTCAGACTTTTGGACTCTACTGAAAAAACTGTAGCACTTTACAATAAGGTTCTATTAGTTCACGTTAGTCAACATAACTAACAATAAAAATAATTCTAAAGCATTTATTAATCTAATTTAAATGTTATTTTCAACATTTACTAATGCATTCAAATTAAAGGTTTTATCTGCTAATATTATTTAATTGATTTTAGCTAACAAGACAAACCTTTAAGTCCCCCTGTGGTGAAAATCAAGTTTTTTATGTAGTTTATATGTCTATGTGGTGTTTTTAATATTAAGACAAATCATGTGTAAATTCATAAGTCGACAGCATTGCTGAGTATTTTGAAATTTATTTGAAATCCAAAAGTTTGAAATCGCTGGTTTTTCTGACGTCACAAATTACGTTGTAACCAATCAGATCAACGTGTGATCGTCAACCAGTGGATCTCTGAGTGAGTGGAGGCGGAGCTCATTTACACAAAACAAGCTATTTTAAGGCATGAAGATTTTTTTCAAGGAAGAAAAATAAATATGTCATTTTGGGGATCAAAGATAAACTACTAAACTACAGATAGAGGTAGAAAGGCAATTTCGGAAAGGCTAAACTATCTTGAAAGCCACGCCTCCTTCAAAACACATGATCACCCAGAGCCAGAACAGAGACGGCGTTCTCAAAGCACATAACATTATAAAAATGATGGACGTAAACAGCGTAGAGTTCTGACTTGTACCACCTGACTGCTGCAGATTCATTTCGGCATTGATAGTGTTGACATAGAAATCAATAGTGATGATAGTGATCGAAAGTTGATAGAGATCGACATAAACTCTGAGGACGAGGTCCGAGAAGAGTAGAACATCACAGTTTGCCATATCTTAATTACAGTAATTACGGCATGAACGCAGGATAAGCTCTTTGTTTTGGTTCAGGTGAAACTGTAAAATGCGGCTGGTGTTTTTTTCGTCCAAGCATTCGGACCGAATGCAATGATTGGAAGAACTTTTTTAGCTGCCAAGACTTCCATAGAAGATTTAAGTAGATGTTTTAATATTTAGACCACTTCTATCATTAGCTATGTTTCCATCCACACGTTTTTATCCGCATTAAGTGATATCGAATGAAAAATCCTTATGGAGACAGTAAAATTAAATTGAATTTCATGAATGTTGACTCAAATGAAATGAGTTCGGTCTCATGGGATTTTATCATGATGGATATACGGCTTATGCGATAAACGCTGATGAAAACGTTATTACGGCGCGATCCATTTTGCCTAGCAAAACTTTGTTCGCAAATGTTGCTTGAATGTTGTGCAATTCAGTGCGAAAATGAATGGAAACACCTTAAAATGTCTCAAATCAATTCGATATACCAATTTGATCGCAAAACAGCATGTGACGTCATTATGCACAGGTTTTTATTCGCTTTAAAGCCGTTTTGATGGAAACACACTTTCACCAGCTTTATTCGCATGAGGTTTTTTTACCGAACTTTTGACAAGTGAATGGAAACTTGGCTAATGATTGCTATCAGGATGTGAAGAGAGTTTCAACCAGTATAAGAAAAAGTGTTTATGAAAAACATTGCCTAACAAAATGATTGAAAAATTACTTTAAAAGACCCCGAAACCCCTGAAAGACATCCCACACTGTGCATACATAACACCAATTCTTGAGACACAACAAACATGGACACGAACTGCCCACTGCGTCTAAGAGGACCACTGCTGCCAAAATTGATTATTTTCTTCTCTTTTTTTTGTCATTTTCACCTGGGTGCTTCACAAAGCTGTTATCACTGGCCGGCCCCCCTGTGCCCTCCTCAAACGCCCCCCCGTGCGGCGTCTGCTCAGTGAACCGCCCGCATCACCTCCTGCTCCAAACACAGCTGCTCAACAGAGACAAAGTGGACCAGAAAGATGCAGTTGGAACGAACGCACCGGCCTTGTCCTTTATGGCTCATAAATTGTCTTTCAGAGCGTCAGCGTTGAGCTATTGATCTGAGAAAGACAAACACACCCCTTCATTCTCTCCCTTCGATGATGTGCCAGATCCACAGGAGAGAGATGCTATACGCTGAAATGTGGAGGGAAAATCCCTTCAGTGATTAGATGTCATTTTTGTGCTGAATTTAAATAGTATAAAAGTCACAGGTTTGATTCAAAGGGAATGCACATCACTCGTAGAAAAAAAAGGTTATATAGTCTATGTAGAACACTATGATTCTTGACACAAAGACGGTTGTCGAGTGAAATGACATGGCTTAAGAGACTTAAAGGCGCTTTGGATAAAGACTTCTTATAATGCATGGATTTATAAAGTTTCTTGGGATAATCAGTATGCAGGAAATCATAATATGTAATAAAACCATAATTTTTTATATGAAATTAAATTTGGCTTATCCAACAGATTCTATAATTAAAATAAACCATGGAATCAAATTGTGTTCATAGAACAAATATCTTTTCTACACAGCAAAAAACAAAACCATTACTTATTAAAGTATTTTTGTCTGAATGACTAATTCTATCATTAATTATATATTAATTATACTGACTTTATCTTGGGTATAAGCATATTTTGTCTCACTAAAACTTGTTTTAAACGTGTTTATACTTAAATGAAAACGTTGAGTGCAATCAGAAACAGTCCTAACATCTGCAGTGTTGCTTCTCAAGTGAATTGACTTCGACTTCACTATCCAGCTAGACTCTTCCTCAATCACCCCATCAAGGTCAGTCAGAAATCTTGGAGTAATCTTTGATGATCAGCTGACCTTCACCGACCACATTACAAAGACAGCTCGATCATGCAGGTTTGCTATGCACAACATCAGGAAAATCAGGCCTTTTCTAACTGAGCATGCAACACAACTTCTTGTCCAGGCCCTGGTCATTTCTAGGCTTGATTACTGCAATGCTCTTATTGCTGGACTTCCATCATGTGCAACTAAACCTCTACAAATGATCCAGAATGCTGCAGCTCGTCTTGTCTTCAACGAGCCCAAAAGGGCCCACGTCACTCCTCTGTTCATCTCCCTGCACTGGCTACCACTCGCTGCTCGCATTAAGTTCAAGGCATTGACACTTGCTTACAGATTGACCACAGGCTCAGCTCCCTCCTACTTTCACTCGCTATTACGAGTCAACATCCCTACCAGAAGCCTACGATCGGTCAATGAGCGGCGGCTCGTGGTACCATCACAGCGAGCCACAAAATCACTCTCCAGAACTTTCTCATTCACAGTTCCATGCTGGTGGAATGATCTGCCCAGCCTCATTCGGAATGCAGAATCCCTGACAGCATTCAAAAGACAACTGAAAACTCATCTATTCAGGGAGCACTTAACATAAAAAAAAAAAAAAAAAAAAAAAAATACCTTCCCCTTCCCTTAAATCCTCCCTTGCTTGGCTTATACTACTCCGAGCTATGTGTGAACTTTGTACTTTGAGCACTTCTTGCGTTGTTTTTGCCTTTTCACGATGACTCGCTTGGTTTTGTCAGTTGTAAGTCGCTTTGGATAAAAGCGTCTGCTAAATGACTAAATGTAAATGTAAATTGACCTTGTTTGAAGTATTTTTATATACTTAAACAAGTTTAAAAAGGCAAATTAAAAAGTTGATTACATTCAAAAACTTTATTACACTGTTTGATATCATATTATGTAAATATTTCTGTTTAATATAATTTATTTGCATTTAGACATTTAATGGTAATGATAGAATTATTAAAGTATGGTTTGCGTTTGAATGATTTATCTCTTCA